>OZ024917.1:48605732-49025732 GCA_964017125.1 Flabesymbios commensalis
GGGGATAAAGATACATCGTAGACGTAGACTTTTAGGGTTAAAAAAAAATAATGATTTAGGAACCCATCATCAGTTACTCTCAATGCCTCTCTGTTTACATCTGTCCATGTTATGATGTAAAAGGGAATAATTCGCTCAGTTCTTTAAAATTGTCTGACCATATAATACTACTGGTTATATTCCTTACTAACATCTAAATTTATATTACCCTGGTACGAAATGTTGTAGATAATTAAACTCTATAGCCCACATTTTTTTTTGACATAAATTTAATAAATTACAATTGTACACTTCGTAACTTGCACGGGGAAAGGTTTGATCAAAAGGTTGTTTGTACGTGCAATCATGTCTATTAGCATGTAAACACGTTGACACACTTCGCTACTTCGTGTCCGTATGATTCCGTCTGGGCAAAAGGAGTCCCAATCCGTGGTTTGGTGTGCACGCCGAAGTATGCACACGCCGTGTAAATAATTTTTCACGGTCTTGCGTCGACGCACTCCATGTGTGCTTACGCACAACGGACTGGTAAGCTAGAGGGAATCCCTACTGTAGACTTACACCCTACATATCCATGATATCACAATAAGCACGCATCATAGGCAATTGTTCTTCTTCTTTGTGTGCCGAGCGCAGAAACTTATGATGGAAGGCTAGTTGCTCTGGTGGGTGGTGTGCGAGCGCTAGCATTTTATTGTATCACAAAATTGTGACTAAAATAAATTTATATTTCCGGATTAAAATATCATGTTCATCATGTTCATTGCTAACCCAATGGGCAGCATTAAAGATTCTGAGACACTGGGCCTACATCATATATGCCTGCTTATCATGCTTATCCCGGCAAACACGGACAATCAGGGTTAGAAATTAACTTTCTGGAGCACTGGCCCAGCGGACCACCAGCCCCCAAAAACTGGTGGTCCTCTTCCATTTCTGGTGGTCCTGTCAAATTTAAAAAAAATGTATTTGAATACACAAAACTTTTACACAATTTTCGGCTGGAAAATTTTGGTGGCCTGCCACACCACTGCTACCCACTATTCTGAACAAAGAAATGAATTAATTAGGATCTTTTAAACAATTTTGGTCCGGGAATTTCAGTGGCCTGTCGGACCACTGCTACCCAGTGTTCTGGTGGTCCTGCGGAATATTTGGTGGCCTCGGGCCACCGGACCACCACTAATTTCGAACCCTGACAATGGGCCAACATTAAATCAACATTACGCCAATGTCTCGTATCGTGTTTGCGGGGGTAGCCAGCTACACACTGACAAACCAGTGTCCCGCTAGATAACGACAACATGCATACTGGCTACGCAGTACTTTTAAGACGCCGTGCAACAGTGATTTTAGGGGAGCATCACATTTAGAAAAGCATCTGTTGGCTGTTGGGTCTGTTACGCTGACCCAGCTTTAAAACAACATTGGCCAAACTACTCCAGTTGCTGTAGAAGCAGTAAATCATTTCATTTCAATCCAGAATCCCGAGCAGAAACTCAAGTCAAACTGTTATAAAATTTCGGCAAACAGCTCAGTAAGCATAGCCTAGCTTCAGTAAGCTGTTGCCACTGTTTGATTTCGGATGACCCAGTATGGCGCAGTGGTGCCTCGGTTGACTGATCAGTCAGCCCTGGTAGTTTGTAACAGCATGTATCCTATCATGAAAGTCAAAGACGACGGGAAAATAGATTTGCAAAAACATTCGCTAAAAACTTATTTGTGTAGCAAATAGCCAAAAATATTTAAAAGTATAAATTTGTGAATTTTGCGAGCGCCAGCGGGAACCCTGCATGGGGGTAAAAAATGGCATTTCAACTAATGAATATTTTTACACATTTATTTTCTACATATGACCCATGTGACTGGGCTATTCTTCAAAGATGGTCACCCAAAAAACTGATGGGCACAATAACTTATGAACCTTTGGATTGCAGTCGTATTTGATAGAATGGTTCTCTAGGTATTTCTGATGATCTAATTAACTTTTGGGATGGATCCAAAAACAAAATGGCTGCCGCAGCCATTTATAATAAATAACTGGGTGGGGGAGGCACATTATTTTCTCATTATTTTTTCTACATATATAGGGGCCTACTAGAGTTGTCATGGACTGACCTGGAAATATCTACACTCCCTTCAGCAGTGTCACCTGTCCATGTGTACAACTGTAGACACTGCTAACCTTCGTCTTTGGCTTGGATAATAATTCAGTGGTCAAAAACCGGGTCAGTGGGAATTCTCCTTCTACCAAACCCATAGGGGGATTCTAGAATTTTTCAGATGCTGCCAGAGCTAGTCGCTGAGTGAACCTGGCAACTTGCCAACAAGCTGCCATTATCTGCAAGAGGCCCTAACCTTTCCAGTCTTAAAAGCTGAATGAGAGGGCTGGTTTCGCGTCCAGGAAGTAGGCCTATCTAACATGTCTAATGGGGGTGCTTTAGCCGGCCTTTTAATTTTAAATAAAAAAGGTTGGCTATTGCAATTGAAGTTCGGCGTCGTCGGCTTTAACATTTAATTGAGAAGTTTTCCATGTTTTTTTCATGTTCCATGTTTTTCCATGTATCCTTCCCAAATTTGTTATGCATGTTGCTAATGACCAGTTCTTGGACAATTTCAATAAGGGTTCGATTTATTGTGATTTTTCGCATTTTACGTCAATAATTGAACCTTGTGAGCGCGATAACTTGAAAAGTTTTTCATGTATCCTTCCCAAATTTGTTATGCATGTTACTAGTAGTGACCAGTTCTCCGACAAGTTTGATAATGGCTGAAAAAAAAGACTTCCGAGTAAGCTCTCCTTGTTGAACTATTTAACTTCCTCGCATTTAGATTTGTGTGTAATGTAATATATGACAATCTCTTTGTTTTCTTTGTTATTTACAGAAAGGCTTGTGTGGTGTTGGGGTCAGATTCTTCATAGACTTGGCGAGGACTGGCTTTTTCTCACTGTACTTGGCATCGTCATGGCTCTTCTCAGTTTTGCCATGGATTATCTGATAGAAATATTTCAACATGGTGAGCTGATCACTGTTGAGTATTAATTTTAATATTTTAGATTTGTGACTAGACGTGGTTTTGACAAACGATGATAGGGCCTCTGTATATATAGCAAAATGACCATTCACCTCTTTCTAATTTAAATTACATATTTTTTGGTATTTGTGTATGATGTGCTTAGCTAGAGACCTGTCCAGCCATCTTTTGGACAGCCTATTTTCAGTCTGGATGTAAAAAAATGTCACCAAATTCCACCAAATTGCATTGTGAGAGGCAACCAGACCCCCGTCCTGGCGCAACAATAAGTATATATTTGGACTTAATCATTTCCTGGCAAGTCCTTGATGATATACATGTATGACTTTCAGATCCTGAAATGGTATGGCATAGAAATATATGTAGGGCCCCGCGGATCCATGGTGCCGCACCGTGCTGTTTTTCATCCCAGCGCTGTGCTGAGAAAATTCTTGAAAAAAAACCCATAATAATAATTTGTTTTTTTATATATATATATGCATAAACCTTGGGAATTAGCTCTAAATTCTGCCAAGATGCATGATTTCTAGTCTTTTTTAATACATGTAGTTTGAAAAAAAAATTGTGGGGCATGCCCCTGGACCCTCCTAGAACCGCCTGTCTCTGGTGCTCGCGCTTTGGGCATCTTGTTCACAACACCGACAGCACACTTTTCAAAAATACCTGCTCTATTTTTTTCCTGGGGAAAGCCCTAGGCTCGATGCAATAACCTGTTGCGCCATTTACAGGTTCTTGCTGATAAAGACTAATTTTAGGTGCCAAGATAAAAAAAATCTTAGCTCTACGACCATGATAAAACACTTAAATTCTCAAAAACAAATACATGTTAATGACTGTTAGTGAAACAAATATCACAATAAAAAACTGTGAAGTGCGTTTTCCGGTAAATAATTACTAAATAACAGTTTTGTCAAGTCATGTATAACATGTAGCAAATCGTAGTGGTAAGTTCACTTAGCATGTTCTTACAAATAGCTTTTCTTCCTGACAAAAAAATATCCCATTCTGACAATAATGATTTTATAGTTGATTAATAAAAATTTCAGAGAAAATTTCCAGAAATATTTGTCAGTGTCTCGTTAGTGAAAAATGAGATGTTTTTAAGCTTGAAATGTACCTTCATATACTGTAGATCTGGTAATTTTTGCGAGTTTTAATTCCCGCGAATTTGTGATTTTGGAATTTTTTGCGAGTTCTAGAATTTGCGAGTTTTTAATTTAAAAAAAAAATTCTAATGTAATTAGACCTAACAGATAGTCACCAAGTTGTGAAATGTCACCTTAACGGTGCTTAGCCTACTCAGCTGTGAATTGTGTGACTCCCCTCATCAGAGCTCCAGATAATTTTTTGGTTTGAGGAGTATTTCACTCATTGAAATGGGTGATGAGGAGTGAAATATGATAAAAAAATAAACGAGGAGTATTTTTCATACAATAACATGAAAGCTTTATTTACATCATTTTTTCTTACAGTCACATAGTTCTCTTCACGTAAAAAATACAACAATCGTTTCATTTTTCTGGTTTTTTTTACTTTGATGGGTAATTTAATAGTTTTTATGAGTAATTTTACTCCTCAGATTTTCTATTAATGAGTATTTGCTGTTTTTACATGCGTATTTTACTCATATACGCATGCTATCTGGAGCCCTGCTCATTCATCTTTATCACAAGTAAGTGTAGTCCACTGTCACCACACCCTCTTACGTAATGCCTATTACGGCAATCATTATGCACACAGTGGGACGACCTCAGTTCACAACACGTACCTACCTTCTCAACATTGTGCTAATGTTGGTTTAATGTTGGATTAGCACTGGATATAGTATACCAGGCCACAATTGAGTCAGCGTTGGTGTAACATCCAGTGTTAGTTAGGGCTAATGACAATGGACCGGAGTGTTGAAATACAAACACTAAGGCTGTAGTTAAAGCTCACTGTAGTATTGGTCATTTTGATGATAGGTAGCAAAAATATAATAATAATTTTCTAAGATTCTTGATTTCGCAAATTTGTCCTTCTCGCAAAATTCGCAAAAATTAAAACCTTGCGAATATTACCAGATCTACAGTATCACTAGAAGCCACATAAAGCCTTTTCTAAAAAAACATTCAGGCGGACACCCCCGGAACCCATCCCCCCCAGAACTTGTAGAGTTTGGACTGTCTTTGGTGGGCATTCGCCGAAAGCCGCGCCTGCGTGCTGACTCAAACACCAGATTTAGATTCAGAATTTTCGTATTGCCTAACTCCAACTTTTTTCAGAGCCAGAAACACTGGGAGTCTTAGATATGATTACTAAAATTACTTTTCCAATATCAGTGATAAACAAATTTATTTTATTTGAAAGCTCTTAGTAGGAGAAAAATATTGAACTTAAACTTTTAAGTGTTTTTTCTCAAAACTATCAAACATGCACAAGTTTAACAGGGTATTGCACGGAGCCATTTATTTGTTCCAAACACATATTGTGATGCACAGTAATTCAGGGCTAAAATATCAGCTTTAAGCATGACAAGGTATAATTCAACCATTTTAACGATGAGATAAAAACATTTATTTTTCCTATTTCTTATACGTGATGTTTTAATAATTATTTGCCTGTTTTATTTCAGCGCGTATATGGCTATATGAGGAGCTTACATTTTCTGTTGCTGCTCAGTTTTCTGCCTGGATAATTTTCCCTTTAGTGTTCATTTGCTTTTCAACAGGGTTTGTTCATATTGTAGGACCTAATGCTATAGGTAAGGATGAGTTGTAAATAAAAGATATGCCTACCCAGTAGACATAAAACCTTATATATGTTATAAAACGTTATATAAATGTAATACAAATGTTTTGTGCTTACTGGGTAATTGTATGTACATCATCTATGATAATGTATATTTATACAAAAATTGCTCAATTTTTTAAAATAGCAAAACGAAACTGCAGACTTTCCTATTTTATGGGGTACCCGCTACCGGTAGTAGTGTATTTTATTGAATTTATCTTGAAGAAGAGTTAAATCTCAATATGCTCAAAGGGTTCATATTTATTAAACATTATTAATCAGCAATGACAGAAAGATTAGTGTACAGCATACAGTACAGTGCATGTTGATTCAGTTACCTGATTACAAGACTATGGATACTACTCAATGAGACACTCGCCCAATGCTGTTTTAATGTTTGACCAATGTCTGCGATGCTGGACCAACATTTAACCAAAATTGGGAGAGTGTACAATGTTTGAGGGAAAATCCTCCTGTCAATACAGGCTTGGGAGTCAACTGTTTTGATATCCCTGCAGTAAGTACACAGTCAGTTAGTTTTCAAACACAACGCACAGCTCAGAGCTTTGAGCGAATTATTAACTCATAGATTCCGCTCAAGTATATATGGACTTGCTATGATTTGGGAACTTGCTCTTAGCATGCTTAATCATGTTAATGCGGCGTTGGGTATGAAACGCATATTTAGTATTATTATGGAATAGGGCCTAGGCTACTGGCAGTAATGTTCCCCATAGTACTTAGCCCCATTGTATGACGTCATATAATTAGCCCGGTAGGCCGTCGTGGCGACAGCCCAAGTACTTTAGTGTACACCACACGTACTGGAAGGGTTAAGGGTTTATTACATTCTCGTTACTTCACATTGCTATTTATTTACATTTTAGTTTATAATAATTGTTGTTGTAGGTTCTGGTATTCCGGAGATGAAGACAATCATGAGAGGGGTTGTTTTAAAGGAGTATTTGACACTTCGTACATTGATATCAAAAAGTGTTGGGCTTTGTACATCACTTGGCTGTGGATTGCCAATAGGAAAAGAGGTATGTACTAGGACTATCAGTTTTGTTCTCAAAATTCTAAGTAGACAATAATAGTGGCTGGAAATGCGAACAATTAGGGCTATGATCATGATATTGTTCACTTGACCCAAGTTATATTTAGGTACCACTCAAGAACTTAGCCAGAGACCCATCCTTTGGATGGCCTATTTTCAGCCTGGACGTAGAAAAATATCGCCAGATTCCACCAAATTGCATTGTGGGAGGACCCCAGACCCCATCCTGGCCCAACAATAAGTAAATTTGGACTCCCTTTTATCATTTCCTGACTAAGTCCTTGTACCTTCTTATTTCTTCACAACAGTGATGTGCTTTGCAGGGCTAGAGATTAAACTTTTTGGAGGGGTGCCAACAGGGCATTCACATACAATGTTTTAGGTGCCTGCCCAAAATTTTAGTTGCCCTATTTTTTAAAATAATACAAACATTGAGGAACACTTTTTTCAACAATTTTAATTCACTATTAAAATTTCTCATATATTATAAAAAAAAAGATTTTTAATGGTATATTAAAACCAATAAGTTGTGGCCCATACCGTGTTGAAAAAAGGGCCAACATTTAAAATTATGGGCCAATGCTAAAATACCCCCCACCCCAGGGCTTTTCAAATGCTTGAAATAAGTAACAGTATTGAAATTGTGGTAGCTCCCACTTAACACACTTAGCCCAAATATGCACCTGAGCGCTAGACGCACTACTAGGGAAGCAGGTTGAGGGTGAAAATACCCCTTCTCTTTTTTGTCAAATTCAAAAGTTGTGAGAAGTTTTTTTTATTGTGCTAGAATTTGATGCAGAAGTGGAATATCAATTATTATTAACTGTTGAGATGTGTCTTGAAGATTTACTAAGCGGTAAATTTAGGCATATAGCACACATTCAACAAGCAACAATTTTCAATACTGGGACATTTTTAATGTTGACCAGTAAATCGATCTACCCCTGCTTCATTTGTCATTGAATCAAAGTTATAAAAACAGTCCACCAAAAACGAATGGCATGGCCAAGAATGGATAGCAGATAATTTATACTGTAGATCAGTATAGGCCTACTGTCAGTGAAGGCCTATCAGCTCAGTAGGCCTGCCTGCCTTCAAAACACACAGGTCTGCCTGCCTTCCAAGCAGCAACATGCCTTCAGCCTGATACTCCACTGTATGACTTTTGACTATTATAACACAACAAAACATGGCCCACACAAACAGCAGCCAGGCAGCAGATTTCTTCAATTGATTTATCATTCATATACACTTAATACAGTGCATGTGATTGGCTCCCCAAATCATCCAGAAGTAAGCTGGTTTCTGATTTGCCCGCGTCGGTCACATGGGGCAGCCATGTGCACAACACACGAAACCACAAAATATTCATAGTTCTGACTCTGGCTATCGATGATCGGAAGGCCTGGGTGCCTGATTCCAGGGCTGGCTATCTCAAACAAAAAACTCTCAAAAGACGATGTTTACAGAGCTATACACGCCACCGTGGCCCAAAAGAATTTCTAACAGTGCGGCAATTGGGCGCTAATGACGCAGTCCCGCGGCCTGTATTGAACTCAACACTTGAAGCTTTTATAACTCTTGCCCGTGTCCGAAGTAGAAAGTAAGAGAAGACTAAGAATCATCATAATTGAATCAATCTAAATGTACAAAAATCAATATTTTTATATCCGTTTTTTTGGGTGCCAGCAGGGCACGCATGCCAGTATTTTAGAGTGCCCGCAGCATATTTAGGGTGCCACGGGCACGCGGGCACCCTTTAATTTCGAGCCCTGCTTTGTTTTTTCTCCTAGATTGTAAACATTTTGCAAAAATTGAATTTTTAATGTACATGCATTATCATGATTATCATGATTTTTAGTCTGAATATGTTTTACTGTTCAAAATAAATATTGATCCAGAGAAAAAATTGTTCAGTAAGCATAGCGATATCCTACGCAATTCTGCCCATTTGTTAATCAAATTTGTAATTAATTAGCAAAATATTTATACATCAATGGTAAGGGTGTCTAGCAAATTAGAACTTGGAAAAGAAAATTGCTAATCAATAATTTTCAAACAAATTTTCTCCTGTGATCCTGATTATTTTTTTTTAATAATTACAGGGTCCATTCGTACATGTTGCCAGTATTGCTGCCACACTACTTGGGAAGGTGTTTTTCCGAGACTTGGATGAGGTTAGAGCCGGTATTATACAGTGCTCGATTTTGTAAGATTTGAAGTGAGAGCCAGCAGGGCACCCAACTAGATTATCCACAGAGCCCATCATTTCATTTGAGTGCCCAAAATAAGGGGCATTATTTAAGGGACATTCTGTGGACTAAAATGTAGCGAGCCACAAGGGCACAGTCATGCAGCTAATAGAGAGCCCTGCAGTAAATTAGGGAGCCCGGGGCACCCGGGCTTTCATTAAAATTGAGCACTTTTATCATCAGATTTAGAGCACTATTGTCAACAAGCCCACACACATTCATGAGACTATTAAAGGAATTGTAATTTAAAAATTTAAATGTTTTTGAGCTTTAATTTAAATGTTTTGGAGCTTTAAATTATTAGGTGGTGAATTGGTGAATTGTTTGTTGCCTTTCTATTTTTCATTTATTCAACCCTTATGCTGCTGGGACCTTATATATCTGTTTTCAAGCAAATTTCAGACTAAATTAATTCAATCAAGTTGCTAATATGTTTGTTGTAGATGCTTAGTTAGTCTAATAATTACATTTAGAAAATGTTTTTTTTTCATAAATATTTTTATTTTTGACATTTGGAGCTAGAAATTGCTTTAATAGCTAGTCTGAAATAAATCGGCAGTATAAGGGTTGAGATCTGAATTGATAATGCAGTTTTCATCTACAAATGATGAAAAATATTTCTATGTAGGAAAGATAGAAATCTCCTAAAGGGAATGATTTCATCACCCCTCTAACAGTTGTTTAGCCGCCAAGTTATTTAATTATAATTTTCACCCACTTGAAGTTGTGTCTCACAGAGGCCATCCACATTTTCAAGTGAGTGAAAAATTTTCAGATTCAGCAAAATAGAGGCTAACTATTTTTAATCTTGCCAGTTAAAATGGTTGATGTCACGTTCTATCTTCAACATGTTTAAAAGATGGTACAGTAGAACGTGAGAACTACAAGCAGCCACCCTTGTACCACACACGAAAACTGGCCTTTTAACCCCTAGAACGCTGAAATATTTCTGTATAAACCATGGAGACCAAACTTTTTTTCAATTTGAAATCATCATAAACATCTTTCTGCTTCATTTGATTACCTATTTTATGGGTCTATGGCCATTATAATTTTTAATTCTTTTAGCGCTGGGACTGCCTTCAGATATCAGATTCTGACGTCCTCGCGGTCCTCGCGCTGAAGGGGTTAAGGCAGGTGGCTGTCCATAGAAGGTTCATTTGTATACTAAATCCCATTTTGGGGAATTGTCGGGGTGACCTCCCATATGAGGTTGGCTGCTCATAAGATTGACTGCTCATAACAGGTTCTACTGTATTTAACCCTTACAGCGCGGGGATAGACTTTATTCGTCAGAATCTGACGTCTGTATTCTGAAGATTCTGAAGACTACAGTCAATTCCCGCACTGTAAATGTAGGTATTCTAATGAAACAGAAAAAGCTTTCTAAGACATTTATGATGATTTCAAAAAGAAAAAACCCTTTTAAGGGTTGATGTGCTAAAAAAAAAAAAAAAAAAAAATATAATAGAGTCCGGCGGTTAAAGGGTTAACTGAGCAACTAATTAACAACACATTTTCAGTGATATTTCTTTGTTTTTACATGTATGTCTAATCAAATTTCAAATTACTTATTTTCAGAATCAGTCTCGTAACTCTGAAATGCTAGCAGCAGCTTGTGCTGTAGGGGTAGCATGCACTTTTGCAGCACCTATTGGAGGTATTTATTTTTTGTGAGACTATTCTCCTCTTTTTTTCCTTTATTATAAAAATTTTTTTTGAGCGAGTGATCAGCAAGTCAAATTAATAATTTAATAAATTGCTTGCTTTTGATTTGATTTGATTTGATTTATTCAGCAAGCCATACATGAAACATAGCATACATGGTCATTATAATTTTTTAAATATTAAAAACTGGCAGCCACCATGCCTGGTCACCATGGATAATACACACTGAAATATTTCTTTGTGAGGTGTACTCATTTCCACAACGGTCCCTATCAACAGTGAATCCAGGATGGAGACAGGAAAGTATTCAGAGCATGGGTGAAAACTCAGATAAAGAGGCTTAGCCTACTATTAAAAAATACATAAAATGCTGAAAAAATTTCCATTCACGGATGATTTGAATGTACAGTGTATTATATGTAGGTTGAATCTTCTGACTTGACCTACTCAGAATGTTTGGGAAACCTGAGTCTCGCATGTTATGTCAACTCAAACCTCCCAGGGCAGGTCAGTTGGGGTAAATGCTAAATTAATAAATCATCTAAATTATGTCAAAGCTAGCCATAAATGATGATGTCATTCTCCCTTCTATCCATTTCTATGCGAATATGATCTCTCAAACCACGCTAAAAGGTAGTACCATTTGGAGCTGATTTAAGGTGAGCTGGAAGTGCATTCCACATTTTGGTGACCGAAAAGAGAAATGATTTGGCCCTAAATGATTTCACATGTGGTAAGACAAGGGACTGCACACTATGTTTGATAGAGATGCTGCTCACTAACCATGGAAAATTTCATTTTAAGTAGTTTTTGCTGGTGAAGTTTCTGAAAAACACCATACCATACAGAGCAGGCATAATCAAAATGACATTGAATGAGGGAAGAAGCCAAAAGTCTCTTCGAATATTGATTTGGAAATTTAGCTTGCCTCCAAAGAAATTTTAAGCGCGAACTACCTTTTTTAAGAATGGCTTCAGCAATAAGCTTACCATCTAGCGATTGGTCCAGATCGACCCCCAGATATCGCATCGATGTTTTGGCAGATACTTTTGTCTCACCACATGTGACATTCATTTCTGAATTGATGCGAAGCCTGTTTTTAGTTTCGTAAAGGATTCATTCTGTCTTCCCTAAATGGATGGGGAGCCTATTATCGACCAACCATTCATTGAGTTCATTTCCAAGCCTTTCCTCGATTAGGCCTACATCCTGCCTGAAATAAAAGGGCAGTCATTCGCATATAAAATAAGTTGGCAAGAAACTGCAGCTCCCATATCGTTGACATAAATGAGAAAAAGTAATGGTCCCAGAATGAATCCTTGCGGGACTCTGCAAGGAACCACTCCGGGATCAGAAAAAGTATCGTTGATTTCAGTCTTCTGATTTCTATTCGTCAGGTGAGATTCTAGCCATGACACTGATAGATCATGGAATCCGAGTGCTTTTAGTTTATGAAGCAGGATTCTGTGATCCCAAGTGTTGAAAGCTTTTTTGTAAATCTATCATTACCATGCTGGTATAGAAACCCCTGTCCATTTGAAAGCGATATGGTCCGTTACTTAGATATGTAAGACAGGTATCGGTTGAATAAGAACTACAGAAAACCTGACTGTAAATCGTAAAAAAAATTTGGGATGTCATATCAGAATCAATCTGGTTGTAAACAACCCTTTCCAATATTTTTGAGACAACTGATAAAATTGACACAGGGCGATAGTAGCCCAGGTTGGTTTTAGAATTACTTTTGTAACGTGGTACAACTCGTGCAATTTTCATATCATATGGAAGATTGCCTGCATATAAAGAGAGAATAATTATATGAGTGATTGGACCTGTAATTTGGGTTGCGCCATCCTTAATGAACCCGGCCGGCATACCATCAAGTCCAGTCGCCTTTTCAGATGACAAATTTAGTAGGTGTTTAAGTGTTTCTTCCTCACTAATAGGAGTAAACTTTAAAAAGTCTTTTTTTTTCACACCTTTTAAACTGTAATAAGTGTCAATGAATGGACCAACAAAATCACCTGATATACCAGGAAGTTTCGCTACCAAATTTGCTGCGATGGTGGTATAGAAATGGTTGAAGGTGTTTGCCACTTTATTGGTTTCTGATCTTCCCATTTCTATTGGTTTCTATTGCTGTATTAGTTTCTAATCGTTTTCAACAATAATAATGTTTTAGTTTGAAAGAACTATCTAAGAATGTATATAACAGCTGGATGTGCTACAGCGAGGATATAATATAGAATTAAATAAACTTTTTTTTCTCATTTTTTGTAGGTGTTCTATTTAGTATTGAGGTCACATCCACATTTTTTGCAGTGCGTAACTACTGGAGAGGTTTTTACTCAGCCGTGTGCGGTGCTGTCGTTTTCAGGATGCTTGCTATCTGGTTCAAAAATGAAGGTAGCGTAATTAACTCTTAGATCACTGAGCGATTCAATTTAATTTTTCAGTCACTTGAAGTTGTGTCTCGCTACCACGATCAACAACTTCAAGTGAATGAAAATTGTTGTTATTTGTGAAATTTATGTCCCAACATATATCATAGTTTTGGGATTGAAGGCATATTTTACTTTTAACATCTAGTTATCAGGGGTTATACAGGTGCTAATGAAAGCACAGAATGTCTACTGCAGTCGACATCAAAATCTGACGTCAGATTATGACGTCTAAAGTCGGTCCCTGCACTGTAAGAGTAAAAATATTTATAATGGCCGTAGACCCATAAAATAGGTGTTCAAATAAATCGGAAAAAGGTAACTAAGACAGTAATGATGATTTCAAATTGAAAACACCCCCTTGACCTCTAAGGTTCTCATGTTAAAATTTAGCGCTTTAAAGGTTAAGCCTTGTGTAGCCTTGTGTGACTAGGACCATTATAATATATATATGTTATAATATAACATATAAATTTCAAAGAAATGTCACTGAAACTGATAAAATATAATCATGGTAGATATTAAGTTATTCTAATAAATAGTTTAACCCTCAAACCGCCGATACCGATTAGGTTTGTTTTTTTTCATTTTTCATAAGAAAATTGCCTATCAGCTTTTAAATACGTTGAAAATTAAACGTGATACCAATCAGCAAGATTTAAAAATAGTAGACCACCATTTTGTCAAATCTTAATAATTTCCACTCACTTGAAGTTGTGGATCACGTCAGCAAGACAACTTCAAGTGGGTGAAAATTCAAATTAAATAATTTGGCCGTTAAAGGGTTAAAACATTTTATTGACCAATTGAAGCAATACAATTGAGTTTTGAAATACCACATCCATATGGCATTTTTAGCGTCACTACGGTACACATATTGTGATGATATTAGATCAGTGAAATTTCTTTTGCAGAGACACTCACTGCCTTGTTCAAAACTAACTTTCGTCAAGATTTTCCTTTTGACCCAGCGGAGCTGTTTGCTTTCAGCATTATTGGGTAAGGAAACAAAATACTATAACATTGAATAACACAATTTTATACCAATTACATTTTTATCAATTTACTTCTTCAAAAATTCTTAATTTTATTATTTTAATTAGTGAATTTTTATCTTTTAGCATCGTCATTTGCTGCCGCCATTCTCACAATAAAGAGTTTATTAACATATTCAGCGCGGGGACCGTTACGTCAAAATTTGACGTCAGATTCTGACGTATAAAGATGGTCCCCTCACTGAAGGAATCAAAATATTTATGATGGTCATAGATCCATAACATAGGTATTCAAATAAAGCAAAAAAAATTAAGAAATTTTTGATGATTTCAAATTGAAATAAACCCTTTGGTCTCCATGATCTATACAAAATTATTTGAGCATTGTAAGGGTTAAATATATAGTATTTACTTTTTACTCAATAAATGTTTTGTTGAACATAGCATTCAGCGCATAAATATGACAATAGTATGGCTAATGTATTATATATTTTTTTCTGGTGAATAGGCTCTTTTTTCAGTGTTGTATGCGGCTTCGCTGGAGCTTTATTCGTGTACACTCACAGAAAGTTTGTCGAGTTTATCCGAAAGCAGAAAAAAGTAACCAAATTTTTGCAGCGCAAGTAAGAGTTAATTCAATGCATTCACTAATTTTATAATATTATTTTTTATCTCTGGAATAAGTACACTAGACTCCCACCAATGTGGTCAAGTATGAACAGAATTGCAAAAATATATCTGTGCACAGTCAAGCAGGATGTAGAGACGAAATTCCTGATTTCTTATTTCAAATGTGCATGTCCAAAATAAGAAATACGGAAATGTCATCTCTATATCTCGCTTAGCTGTTAAATGCACAGCACAAAAAATTAAAAACTTTTGCAGTCCAGTCTATGGACATGTTTACATCATATGATCATATTAAGAAGCCAAAATAAAATTACAGATTTTTTTATGATTTTAGCCTGATTGTATCGCTTTAACTATAATGTGGAAATTTCAGAGCAAAATAAAATGAACTTCTTCAAGTGTTCCAGCATGCCATGTATTTTCAGTTATCCAGTATATTTGTGTTGTTTTAGTCGTTTCATCTTCCCGAGTGTTGTTGCGGTGCTACTGTCCGCTCTAATGTTTCCTCCAGGCCTCGGCCAGTTCATGGCCGGTGAGGTTAGTAATAATAATAATAATAATAATAATAATAATGAGTTTATTCAATGCACTTACATATACATTTTACATACATTTAGGATATGATATGATATGATATAGTGTTGCAATTCAATTCTGCATTTAATACCAAAAACCGGTAGAACAATACATAGTTCCTATGGCACATACTGTAATAATTTTGAACATTAACAAATATATGTACATATTATTTACTAAATAAAATACAAATTCAATATATCAAATTAAAGCTCAAAACATTGTCTAAATTGTAGATGTTATACCATGTATTCTAGAAAGCACTTATTTGCCACTAAAACTCATTTTTGACATCTTACAAAAATAGGCATTGTAGGTGTCTTCGATCAGCTAGACTTAACCCTTTAAACCCTTAAGTTTTGCATCTGTGAAGAATTACTTAATTTCCTACACGTAGGGATTTTAGAACGAAAACTATCATGGAACTGTTTTAATAATAACAAAATCTTTTTTTCATCTGCCACCGACTTTAAGTCTTCTTCATCCACTACAAGTCGAGAATTGCGACAGAAATTCAGCGGTTTGTAGTGGAAGAAGATGACTATGGTAAATATGGGCTTCAAAGGGTTGAAAAAAGATTATCTCTTGATTTCACAAACTGAAGTGATATTCACCTGCTTACAGAGCTGTGTTTTGTGTCTGCAAGACACAGCTTTAACCCAAGTTGAAGTGAGTGAAAATTGAAATGATATAATTTTAAGTGTTGAAGGGAGATGATTTTATGATGCATTATTTGTAGCTCACTAATCACCAGGCTGTGAATGAGCTGTTCAGTAACTTCACGTGGGCGCTAGGCGATCCCGATACAGTGCAGCAGGCAGAGATACTGCATCATTGGTCAGGACCGCTGGACAATATCTACATCACTTTGTCACTTTTTATCATCATGAGGGTGAGATATTTTAGTTATTTAGATATTTTCGTATACACTACGGACACCAAAGGGTTTTTCAATTTGAAATCATCATAAATGTCTTAGTTAGCTCTTTCTGATTCATTTGAATGTACCTATGTTATGGGTCTACGGCCATTAGAAATATTTTTACTCTTATAGTGCGGGGATCAACTTTAGACGTCAGAATCAGACGTCTACAGACGTCAGATTCTGATGTTAGTCGATCCCTGCACTGTAAGGGTTAAACACTACGCATTATTTACTTAATATTAACCCTTTAGGTGCTAGGCATCACTATAATCGTGTTCACCCTTTCTCTATTTCTTTTTTCAAGGAAATCTGTCATATAACAGTAAAATTTTAGAAATCCAAGAAATCTCAAATTTGACAAATCTGAATAATTTTCATTCACTTGAAGATGCGAATTGCGTAAGCAAGGCACAGCTTCAAGTGGGTGCAAATTTGAACTAAAATACTTACTTATCGACCAAAGGGTTAATTTCACAATGACACTGAAAATTTGATGCAGGCATTGCTTGTGTGCCCTCTCCAACTCCTTTTCTAACTATGAATTTTAATGTTTAACGGGTAGGTATCAATATACAGATATATGTGGCTTTTACACAACAGATGGAAATAAGGATTGCCCAGCAAACACAAAACATTTGTATAACATTTGTACAATGTTGGACCGACGTCGGAGATGCTGGGCCGACATTGTACAAATGTTATACAAATTTTTGTGGTTACTTTAATACCTCAGTCTATTCCTGCAGCTTCTGCACAAACGTGACATCACTCCATTCATAAAATTCGTAGATATCTGCATTTAATTCATGAATTCGACCAAAGACTGAGTCCTTTCAAACTAACGAATACACTAGAGCATCTTACTATCCCTTTCTCACA
Organism: Flabesymbios commensalis; assembly: GCA_964017125.1. Taxonomy (NCBI): domain Eukaryota; kingdom Metazoa; phylum Annelida; class Polychaeta; order Terebellida; family Flabelligeridae; genus Flabesymbios; species Flabesymbios commensalis. Next base: position 48,622,964 of record OZ024917.1, read on the forward strand.
AAACAAGTAAGTTACGTAGACCTTGACAATATTGACTGGACTACTTGCTACAGTGACGAATGACATCACATGCGAAGCTACTTCACGCCATTTCACTTGGTACTCTAGTCATTTTGGAGATGTTCCCCACGCTGGCTACATTATTTTTACAGTACCGTAGTAGGCCTACTAATACATGTACACACATAATTACTGTGATTGGTAGATTGGAGTAGTGACATGTCTATGTTGTCAAAGTTGGGTTAATCTTGGGCCACTGTCTGCGACACTGGCCAACATAACACTAACATTGATTCAACCTTTCATGCTTACTGGGTTCAAACCTGGAAAAGATAGCATGGCCATACTTAGCATGGTAGGCTACTGGCTATGTGTTTGTACACACCCAAATGTGTCTTTTCTATCGACATAATATATCAGCATCTGTATAACACTCGCTGATATTTTTGACTTTTACTTCAGCTTGACATGTGCTTTGTCAGTAGGCTCTATTATTATAAAAGGCGCATGATTTGTATTTGATAGGAATATTATCAAACCTGACAAAATATAGACCAAACCGGACCAAAAAAGCCCATAGTGCATGTAGGCCTACAGTGCCATACACGCAGCAGGTTCACCTGATTTTCCTAATAATATTATGGTCATTATGTTATTCGTTGTCTACATAAATTTCTCTACTGAGGAGAAAGGCTTTGTATCCAAACACTGAACAAACAGGACACACCAACCAATGTTGGTTTAATGTTGGGCCAGCATCACAAAAAAATTAGTGCGTGGACCATCTTATACGTCAGAATCTGATGTCCATAGACTTCGTCTACAGACTTTAGATTCTAACGTCTAAAGACGATCTCCGCACTGAAAGGGTAAAATATTTATAATATTGCCTCAAACCCATGACATAGGTATTTAAAGGAAGCAAAAAGAGCTAACAAAGACATTTAGGATGATTTCAAATTGAAAAAACCCATTGGTCTCAATGGTTTATTATAGCGCGGTAAGAGTTAACCGTTATGCTGCTGGAGCCGTATATATCCGGTTTCGAGTAAATTTCAGAGGAAATAAAATGACACTAGAATCCATCATACAGTTTGTGGTAGATGCTCAGTTAATCGAAATGTTAATTTCACACATGTTTATTTTTCATAAATAGTCATATTTTTCGTCATTTGAAGCTGGAAATTGCGTTAGCAATTCCAGCTTCTAATGATGAAAAATACAATTGAAACAATTCAGCAGGACAAGGGTTAATAAATCAAATAATTCAATTTGGGAGATGTTTTTGTCATAAATGGCTATATTTTTCATGATTTAAAGCTGAAAGTTGCGTTACAAATTCCAGCTACAAATAAATGAAAAACACTAACACTAACAAGTTCGGTTCCAGTGGGGCTATTACTATTGAGCTGCTCAGAATTTTTTATGTTTAAGATTTTTTATTGTAAAAATGTTTGTCACCAGTTCTGGATGTCTGCCCTTGCCACAACACTGCCAGTACCTGCGGGAGTGTTTATTCCTGTTTTTACTATGGGTAAGTTTAATATCCATTATTTGTGGAATCCAATATATAACAATTTACATTTTAAGTCTCACCATTGCCATACTTATATGCCACATCTTGTATATATAGCACATGACATATTTTTAATAATTTTAATTGTAAAATTTGATGGGAGCCATCACGATATGATATTCTGAGCTTTCAGTTGATTTTATCTTTAATTTAATATTTGATTTCCATTCACCTTGAGAATATTCTGTTCACATAATGACGAGATTCAACTTAAACAGATAATCCTATATGCTGGGTCAAGTGTGCATGATAAGGGGACGTCGTTTCTCAGATGGTATGATGGGTATACCCCTCATGCAGCAAATTCTTTTGAACAAAACATTTTTACCATCCTTCTACACTGCTGTGCTCGGCCAAATTATTGTAGAATTTTTAATTGGTACCCTTAAAGAGCAGATCTGTTTCAATTTGAAGCAATAGTAGGCTTTGGAAGCCTTTCTATTCCCAGCACACAAGATGTGTTTAGCCAACATTGTTTTAATGTTGGCCTGCTGTCGGGCCAACATTAAAACAACATTGGTTTATTGATGTGTGTTTGCTGGGTTGTTTCACATTGAACTAAACAGTTTAAATAATCGCGGACAATTTATTTCAACAAAGTTTCTGATTCAAGTAATATGATGACCCAGCAAACACAGAACGACGGCCCACAAATCTCTTGTGTTTGCCACGGAGGTGCTATAAAAAATATAATGACTTAACTCTTTAACCACCGAATTATTCAATTGTAATTTTCACCCACTTGAAGTTGTGTCTCGCTGACGCGATCCACAACGTCAAGTGAGTGAAAATTATTCAGATTTGACAAAATGGAGGTCAACTGTTTTCAAATATTCCTGGTTTATGTCACATTTTATCTTTGTGTGAAAAGATTCTAATTACCCAATCTAACATTTTATATTTGCTTTAACCCTTTCAAACATGAATTTACCATTGTCATCTTCATCAACTGCCGCAATTCTTGACTTGTAGTGGATGAAGATGACTTGAAGTGAGTAAAAATTGCCATGTATTGGCAAGCCAGTTTCATGGAAATTTTCATTCTCAAACTCTTGGTTGTAGAAAAATCAAGTCTCTTTTCAGGGATGTAAAATGATGCTTTAATGCTCCATGAGGGCTTAATCTGAATGGTTTCTTTCAGGTGCTGCTTTTGGCCGTTTAATGGGCGAAGGGATGGCAGTCTGGTTTCCTCATGGTTTTAATGGAAATCTTGTGTTGCCCGGAGGGTATGCCATAGTAGGTGCCGCAGCTCTATCTGGCAGTGTCACACATACTATATCCACATCTGTCATAGTGTTTGAGCTGACCGGTCAGATGGGCCATGTACTACCTTGTGTGGTGAGCTATGTTATTACTTTAACCGCCAAATTATTTAATTGGAATTTCCACCCACTTGAAGTTGTGTCTGGCTCACGCGATCCACAATTTCAAGTGAGTGAAAAATATTCAGATTTGACAAAATGGAGGTCGACTGTTTTCAAATCTTGATGATTGATGTCTAGTTTTATCTTTAACATGTTTAATAGGTGGTATCCCGGAGGGTATGCCATAGTAGGTGCCGCAGGAGGAACCGAGGATCAAATGACACTTGTGGTGCTCAAATTGAACAAGGGCCTCAGATTAACCGCTAAGCACAACTATAGTCGTTTCTAATCTGTTTTATTTGTTGATATAATCCCTGATATTGGAGATGGAATGGGTCATTTGAAATCGAGATTTGCAAATGCTTGGTTTCAAATTGAAGAAATATGAGTAATTTTCACCCACTTGAATTTGTGGATTGCGGTAGCGATATTTGTTTCATGTTTAGTTTAAAGGAAAGACCCTACTCTGCACATGTGCTGATTAGTTTTTGGTGTGATTCTGATAATAAAAACTATGATTTTTTACGTTTCAGAAATTGAGCAGATTTTTCAGTTTTGGTTATTTTGGTGATCATCAAAATCTTCTAAAAATTTGCAGTATGAATATTGGCCTTAAGGAATTTGCCCGATAACTTTTTTTGGCGTTTTTCAGCTTTTTCAGCAAAATCCAAGATGGCCGCCAAAATCCTATGTCCCTCTCTAGAGCTTGAACCGCTTCCTGGATTTGTTTTATGTTTGGTTTAAAGGAAAGACCTTACACTGCACATGTGCTGATTAGTTTTTGGTGTGATTCTGATAATAAAAACTTTGACTTTTTTACGTTTCATAATTTTAGCGGATATTTCAGTTTTGTTCATTTTGGCTATCATCAAAATTTGGTAATATAGCTATACACCCCTGCTCGGATTATTTCTAAATATTTGCAGTATGCATATTCACCCTAGGCAATTTGCCGGGTGAGAATTTTTTTTCAACAAAATCTAAGATGGCCGCCAAAATCATATGTCACTCTCTAGAGCTTGAACTGCTTTATGGATTTGTTTCATGTTTGGTTCAAAGGAATAACCTTACCCTGGATGTGTGCTGATTATTTTTTTGTGTGATTATGATAATAAAAACTTATCTTTTCTTTACTTTTCAGGATTTCAGCTGATATTTCAGTTTTGCTTATTCTGGCTATTATCAAAATTTGGTAATATGGTTATACAGCTCAAATTTTATCTTTTGTGTATGCTCAGTGGCCCTGAGAAAAAAGTCAGGAGAATTGTTTCTCTTTTTTCATTTTTTCAACAAAATTCATGATGGCCGACAAATCACATGTTACTGTGAAGAGCTTGAACTGCTTCACCGATTTGTTCCAAGGAAGCAACTTACCCTGGCCATATGTTGATTAGATTTTGGTGTGATTCTGAAATCACATTTTCACGTGGTTTACATACAAATTTGGTGACAGTACTGTATTTCTCTATAATCTATGTACTATGTGGGGCAGGTCAGGCAAATCTAGTTTACCATGTTTTTTTCTTTTCACACTGAAGTAATTAATTTCAGCTTAATATGTGGTTCCTGAAATAGTGTAGTGTTACCACTAAGTGACACTCGTTTATAGCTACCGTAAAATTTCTAATTGTAGCCGCATCTCCAATAGAAGCCGCCCCCCAAACTTTCAAAAAATTACAATTTTTTTACAAAAAGTTTCCTACTTTGAAAACCTCCAATTGAAGCCGCATGGCGACTTTTGAGATTTGTCAAGAACCAAAACTATTTTCATATCTTATAAAAAGGACAATGACCAGGTGTTTATCAAGACGCCGGCCCCTAGCTACGCTAACCGCGCTAATAGAGCACACGCTATATAAGCCCAGATAGCTTCTAACCCTTTACAGACATGAGGTGTTATATTCACATACAACATGTACAATGTGTGACGATAGGGCAGGTAATGTAACCCTACAAGCGCTATAAGCCTAGTCACAGTTGCCATGTTAAGCCTACTTACTCAGTCTAACAGATTGAAATATTTTTTGGTCGACTGTTTAGGCCTACATATATATATATATGTAATAAATGTCTTTTATAAAATACAACTGGCAATTACATATACCGTATACACTATTTGGTTATTTGTGGTCTTCACCGTTAAGCCAGCATCACCGTGTGTGGACCAGCCATGTCGGCCTACACGAACAGTGTATGGCTAAAGTTGATATTTTCCCACGCAGTTCATCAACATTAAGAGAGGGAGGTGGTGCGTGGCCGCATGCTTATTTGGGCAACGCCAACTGCTGGTTCACTGTAGACATCATTTGTCAGCATTTAGCCGACTCTGCATCGACATCTCGTGTTAGCTGTACAGTCAGTAACTGGTCAGGTGACGACGCGCTCGCCTCTCCCGTGACTGACAGCTCATGTCTGGAGAGGGGTGTTGTTGCCGACTGACAGGCTGTGTTGTAACACAGAATTTATTACGGTGTCTACCACTGTCTACATGGCGGCGACGCGCTGTCTATACGAGCGCAACATACTGAATACCACACGCTGACATTCAGTGTGCTATAGACATGATATACATTATTATTTATATAATTATGCATGGCGTATCTTTTTAATAGATTCTCTGAACGATTTGCAATGTAAAACATGTTTAATTATCGCTATGTAAAATAAACTTCTCGTAATGTGAGCATCAAATCGATTCATATGGCATATATATCTTTATATGAGCATTGAACATAAAGGGTTGGGTGATCGCTACCGGCAGTTGAATTGACAGCCGCGAGATTGATAGCCGCGTGCTGTGATTCAATTTTTGACGCAAAATCTCCAATAGAAGCCGCAAGTTGACTTTTGACATTGGGCTCTGGAAAATTATTTTTTCATTCTAATTAAAGCCGCGGCTACAATTAGAAATTTTACGGTACTATCAAGTATTGTTGTATGTTCGAAATAAAACTTTAAATTTCCAGGTAGCGTCAAAAGCCCTGTTTTTCTGCACCACATGTATTGTAATACTGTCTTTGATGATTGCAGATAGCTGTTCTGATTTCTAACGCAATTGGACATGTCCTTCAACCATCATTCTATGACAGTCTTATTCAAATTAAACGTCTTCCGTTCCTCCCAGACATGATCAATCCTAATTCCATCAAGTAAGTACCAACTCTACTATACAATGCAATTACCAGTGGGGACTTACATGTATTGTTTTTGGTGTGGTAGTGCGCCGCAACCACTTCTGCTGCCATAATATACCGTATTTTCCGGGTTATAAGACGCGAATTTTTATTTTTAAAACCACTTTTAAAGGCTGGTGCGACTTATGCTCCGGTGCGACCTTTCTATGGTTTTCAACTCGGCCGAGGACAGCTGAATAAAATCTAGAATGGCCTCTACCCTCTGTCACGTAATGACGCGATCGCCGTTCATGAACCACTAACGTCATATCATCGTTTGAGGCCATTGTATGTCAGTTTCATTACCATTTGGGAATGTTATTTAGTTTACTATTGATCAGCATGCATAATGCCTAAAAACTATGTATTTAATTTACGATTAATTGGGTAAGATAGAATGTTTTAGTGAAAGATCGTGACTGTTTGTTTGTTATGATTGCGTTTGTGTGTCAGCCATTTTCTCTGCATCCGGTCAGTATCGTCAGCATTTGCTAGGGGGCGAGACAATCGCAAGCAATTTACCGCATAAACACATCTCTTTCGGCCACAGTGCCTTAACCCCTTGGAATCTATTATTAACATTTTAGATGTTGAATAAGTAGGGCTGGAGAAAATTCTCTGAATATGAAATTTGGGCATTGGGGCAATTTGTTGGGCATTTTCCAAGATGACGCCCTACTTTCTTGTAAACACTCTCCAGTCTGAACTGCTGAACTGACTTGCAACATGTTTGAAGCAATTGATAACCCAAACTATGGCCGAGATCTGAGTAGATTTTGGAGCAAATCCATCCAACAAAAGGGCATAATTATGACTAAATGATTATGAGATCAGTTAAACAGGAGGGGGGGGGGCAGATGTCAATTATAATTTTTTAGCTCGGAGACAGAATCTCCAAGTTTTTAAGCTGACTTTCAGGACAAATGTCTGCTGTTAACTTCCGTTTAACATCTGTTCTGCCTGTGCAAAGTTAAAAGGCATTATACCATAGTGCTGCCAAAAGGCCGTATTTTCTCACTTGTAAAGCAAGTATATACTTCCTTTACGCTGATGTCACTGCCTCCTTCTTGTTTGTAACAGCTTTCTTAATAGACAGTATCTGCACACTCGTCATGCTGGTTCCAGGCAGTTCAATGCTGTTTTACTGCTGAGCCATTGCCATAGACAATGGGCCAGCATTAACCTAACATTAGATGAACATTTATCTTGATCATGCCTATAATATACTGGTGAACCAATGCTGAGAGGATGCTGGCCCATTGTTGTAAACGGCGAGCCACCATCAGTCTAACATTGTTTCAACGGCTAATATTGTTTCAACGTTTCTGTGTATGCTGTGTGGCTGTGACCAGGTGACGCCGCCAGCAGTCTGTGGTGGAGGGGTAACCCCCATCCCTCCTCTCTCTCCCATCTTTGACATCTGGAGCCGGTCTGTGTTATGCAATATAGAAGTTAGGCCTTGGCTAAGATATTCATCTTCAAAAATATCAAATTTTGTATTATTAGAAGTAGATTTCTGGCCTAGGCAGTAGAAGGTATTGCAAATGATATAATTTATATTCATTTCTAGCGTGTTATACGACTGAATAACGTCTTAATTTATCACCGCCAATACGCTGCCATGCAAAAGCAAACAGCAGTAACTGCGTACTACGAAAGTATGCTGTTACTGCTGTTTGCCGAAATGTGATGGCAGCTTGTGCTCTGATCAATACCATATATATATATTATGAACTGCTTCTCTAGCGAAAGAAGTTGTTCAGCCAATGTTGGTTTAATGTTGGGCCAGTGTAATAGACGTCAGGACAATATTAAATATACATTGTGTAGTGCCTGGCGTTTTTGTGAGTGGTGAGGGACCAGGTGACGATGCACTCAGTCCTGTTGATGTCATCACCTGTTGTGTAATCCAGCTCTGTTCTGTCTTGGTCGCTCCAATTAGTGTGTTTAACCCGACCCTCTCATTTCCACAGGCTTCTCAATATCATCATATTTATTTCCATTTTTCATGTGACGCTGAAAATCACTTTCCATCGTGATATTTTGATGATGTTTATTGTTATTTACTTTAATGTTTGGTACAACTTAAATATAGCCAGGTTAATTTCAATGATATTTAATCATCTCTATGATATTTATTCACCTCGGGATACTGATGTCTAGACAGCCTGTACAGCAGCAGACTATAGTACCTGAATGTATACACCACAGTGACACAGCGACAACGGGATAATTACCCAATGCAGGTTCAATGCTGGTCCATCATCAACAACACTGGTACAACATTGAACCAGCATTGGTTCATCGCCATGTGTTTGTTGTTTATACTCAGATCGCGGTCAGTCCTGTATTTGTTTTAACACAGTCAGGTCTGTGCATTGTTGTGTAGGACTACACATGGTCCCGTGTCTTGCTTTGATAGAAGTACCAGTGCAATGCAGATTCATTTGTGGCATGCATGATGTCCCAGACATTAATCATTGTTAATACAATATGCTAGGCCGGTTTCTCGTAGCACATGCCACTCATACAGTGTATGTCAAAAGCTGAGCGTCCCTCTGCAGACAGGGTACTTTACCCTAACGTCATTTCAATGCTGTGACAGCTGTGGAGATGCTGGCCCAGTATTGAGACAGCATTGGGTGATTTTCACGTCTCAGTGTGTGTGTTGGCTTTGATGCCGCTACAGGGAATCATAATCTACAAATAGCACAGGCTCACCCCCAGCAAAATATACCTGTAGGCCTACAAGCGCACCTGTAGCATAGGCCCTATTCTGTAAAACGCAGTGACGTAACTGGAAACTGCTTTGAATGGGAACTCTGTGAAAAGAAAGTTATATAAGACCCCTCCCCTATACTTCATTGTATTAGCTAGCTCAATGACAACAATGGAGGTCATCAAGGCTATTGAGTTTCACTGAATTCTGTGAAATTCAATAGTCTTGACCTCCAATGTTCTCACCCAGCTAACTAATACACTGAATTTTGGGTAGGGGTCTTATATTGTTTTTCAATGATTAGCAATTCAAAAGGTTTTCCGGTGACGTCAATGTGTTTCATAGAATAGGCCTGAAGGTAGGCCTCCATTTCTAGAAGGCCACTATTCAATAGCCGAGTGGGTGGGGATGGGGGTGTAGCATTTTTGAAATACAACCCTGGGCAGGCTCTTTATCAAATAAATAATATATTTCAAGACCTAGACAAGGACTAATCATCACCGAGCCGTGTTGAAATTATGCACGGATAAATAATCCAGCCCACCCCCCCCCCCACCGGAGATTGATTATTGCCTGCCTTATGTTGACTATAAACATATAAATTGTATTTAATTCAACAGCCCGCAATGGCTCCCATATGGATGATTTGAAGTTCCGGGAACGTGGGAACTTCCGAACATGGGAACTTCGTAACTGGAAGTATCCTGATATTGATTACTTGAAGAAATATTTGGTTAATACCTTATAATGGGAAAAATATAAAACAAATTGTTGGTGTTGGTCGAGGGGGTTGTGGGTCGAGGGTTTGTGGGTCGAGGGGGTTGTGGGTCAAAGGTCGAGGGTTGTGGGTTAAGGCTCGAGGGGGGATATAAAGATAATCCAATTTAATACTATTGCACTTAAAACATGTTTAATTAGCGTTACCGGTATACAAAACAAACTTTTTATACTTTGCGACGATTGTGAGCATTAAATTGATTGAGAGGGAATTTAACCAAGCAGTCAGATCATGTAGTGGTTTGCTCATCAATGTTTCCAAAAGTCTTATGACATAAGAGTTGAGGTGGTTTGACATAAGTCAAATAATTACCTTCTGCCACATTTTAAGGTCGCAAGTCGCGTTAGACAGAAAGTCGTTGATCACAGGTCGTTAACTATAGAAAAATGTTCCGTGCAAGAAAAAAAGTCGTTGGACACAAACAGTCGTTAATGACAGGGTCCTTGATCAAAGTGGAATTGATAGCTCTGTCTTAAGTCTGTTCCCTGTTTCACTTTGCTTTTCATTTATTACAAAAATAAATATATACATATAAATATTAATCCCCTGTAAGGGATAGCAATGACATGACCAATATTTTATACACATTTAAAATGTTGTGTGGAATAAAATATGGACATGAATGTTGGGCCAGAGCCCCAGACGGTAAACCAACATTAAATCAACATTGGTTCAGTGTCTCATGAACTTTTTTTGTTTATTTACATTATTTGGTAGTATCAAGAACATAATTATGAAGTTCTTAGCAAGATTATGTACTATTTCAGCCATATGTTTCACTCATATATCTAAGCCTTGGTCTATCAGGTGGAGAATAGGTTTATTAGAATCTGTAACATTTCAGCTACTTCTATGCATGCTCAGCTCATTTTCCACAGTCATTAAAAAGTTATGAGCATCTGCATTTGTCCAATATGCATTTGTCGGACCATGTGGTTAAAATCAGTCACCGTCATGTTAAAAACGTGATTTTCCTGGGTAAATCTAATACAGCAACCCATGGTCCACACATTAATGGTGCGGGCTCGTCTATGGCCACAATAATCCTAACTGTCATGTGGAAAATAACTACACAAGTGAGTTTAAACGACACATATGAAAACTAAAGCTAAAAAAAAATATATTTTAACCAAAATACAGTGTAGATCCGGAAATCGGTCCACCCATGGGACTGACTGAAAGTGGTCCCATTTAGAGTTGGTCCAATTTGTGAAACCAGCCAATTTTGAATGGAGATATACTAGTCAGTCTGTTCATAGATATTCCTTGTTACGTGTTGATCAAGGTCGATTATTAAACTAAGGTACTAGTATTGGATATGACGTCATGATATAATAAGAAAAAACACAATTAAAAAAAAGTTGTATTAAATGCATATAAAAAATATATGAAAAAAATGTTATATGTACATATATTCTTTTCTGTAAAAAGAATGTAAACTGAAATTCGATCAGTCGTGAATAACCATGTGACCCCCAAAGTCCCTTATTATGACTGTCATGGCCCTATTGTTTGATATTGCTTTAATATAAAGAACTGCGAAATTCGCTGGCTTTATTTTTAGCTCCCGCCGTCACCGTAGGTTTTTTTTGCCCATTCTTTTGCCTATAACTTTGTGAGAAAATAAGCTAGGATAGCAATTTTTGGTATGTGGGGTACTTCCAGGTGGATAATGGACAGGTTAAAATATTTTTAATCTGAATTTAATACGCAAGGTCGCAGAGGAGAAAATGATGATGTTACATCGTTGGGCCGTCCGTAAACAATTCGTTTCCGGAGCATATCTCTGAAAGTACTTGTCCGATTGTCTTCAAATTTTACACACACCACCCCTAGGGAGTCTAGTTGTGCCTTTTGGGGTATTTGAACTTTGACCTACTTTTGGTTCAGAACTATGACCTATTTAGACGTTTTGACGCGCATTTCGTTTCCGGAGCAGGTCTCGAAAATTACTGGGCCGATGACAGTCATATTGCACATACATGTTCTCTAAGGTCCCTAGTTGTGCCTTTTCAGGTTTTTTGGACCTCGACCTTGAAGTTGACCCAGCACTTTGACCTAATTTATAACATCAGTAAATTCGACTGAAAGATTTTGCGGAATATCATGAAAACCGCTTAAGATAGCTACACCAATACTATAAAACAAATTGTGAGGTTTCAGGAGAGGATGCATCTTGAAAAATTTCAAGTCAATAAAATTAAAAATGGCCGCCTATCGGACCATTATTCACCTCGACAGGCCTGATATTGCGGAATATCATGAAAACCGCTCAAGATAGCTACACCATTAATATCAAATAAATTGGAAAGTTTCAGGAGAGGATGCATCTTTAAAAATTTCAAGTTGATAAAATTCAAAATGGCCGCCTATCGGCCATTATTCACCTCGACAGGCCTGATATTGTGGAATATCATGAAAACCGCTCAAGATATCTACACCATTACTATAAAACAAATTGTAAGGTTTCAGGAGAGGATGCAATTCAACTTGTCCAAGTTCAAAATGGCCGCCAATCGGCCATTATTCACTTTCACATGGCCGTTGTTTGGTAAACCGTGCTAGATGGCTAGACCATTACTATAAAACAAAATGTGTGATTTCAGGAGAGGATGCATCTTGAAAAAAGGCGACTTGATAAAATTCAAAATGGCTGCTTATCGGCCATTATTCACTTTCACATGGCCGATATTTGGTCCACTGGCTAAATGGCTAGACCATTACTATAAAACGAAATGTGAGATTTCAGATGAGAATGCTTCTTGAAAAAATTTGACTTGATCAAATTCAAAATGGCCGACTTTTCGACCATTATTCATTTTCACATGACTGATATTTGGTAAACCGGGCTAGATGGCTAGACCATTACCTGATTACTATAAAACAAAGTGTGAGTTTTCGGGGGAGGATGCACCCTTAAAATTTTTAACTTACGAATTCAAAATGGCCGACAATCAGCATTATTTACCTCAATAGGCCTGATATCAGGTAAACCGTGCTAGATAGCTAGACCATTACTAGAAAACAAAATGTGACGTTTCGGGATAGGATGCCTTTTAAAAACTTTTGACTCAATCGAATTCAAAATGGCCACCTATCGGCCACTATTTACTTTCACATTGCTGATATTTGGTAAACCGTGTTAGATAGCTGGACCATTACTATAAAACAAAATGTGAAATTACAGGAGAGGATGCATCTTGAAAAAAAATGACTCGATCAAATTCAAAATGGCCGCCTATCAGCCATTATTCACGTTCACATAGCCGTTATTTGGTAAACCGTGCTAGATAGCTAGACGATTACCATAGAATGAAATGTGAGATTTCAGCTGAGGATGCATCTTGAAAAATTCTGACTCGATCAAATTCAAAATGGCCCCCTATCAGCCATTATTTACTTTCACATGCCCAATATTTTGCAAACTGTTAGATGCTAGTCCATTACTATAAAACAAAATTTGAGGTTTCAAGGGAGGATGCACCCTAATTTTTCAACTAGTTTATATCAAATTCAAAATGACCGTAAATCAGCTATTAGTTACCTCGATTGGCCTGATATCGGGTAAACCGTGCCAGATCGGTAGACCATTACTGGGATACTGATTGGGATCATTAATTTCAATGGAGGTTTGCAATCTCTAACAGACTGTCTAGTTCTTATCTTACTCTTGGACTGAGCTTCTTAGACCTAGTTGTCTTGTGTCTTGATTTTTGACCTACTCTAGGACTACATTAATAACCCTACACAAAATTGCTTAAATCAAATTCTAATTCGGAGCGTAAGCTCCTGGACTTATGTAGGCTTGTCTTAAATTAATTTCGATGTGACATTTATCATATTTTTCAATACAGCAGTATTGACAAATATGATAGTTATATTAGCGGTGTTCACATTAAATGTCCTGCTTCTCATTAAATTTTAGTAAAATACACGAAGTCATTACGATCAACTTGAAGTAAAAAATTATTTATTTTATTACGTTCCTAGTGTGATAGTTTGTTTAGGGTGCTCAGGCCGTGGCAGCTGTGAGCAGGAAATCAATCAGCCGTGATTAACCCTATGTAGCTTAAAGTCAATAACTGGATATAATTTATACTTCCTCGCAGAATATACATCTGATAATTATTCTGTTAAATATGCGAAACTAATACAGAAAATCATGACAGAATTATCATGCTTTGTTTTACTAGATGCGATTTTACATAACAATTTGTAAGTCATCTTTGATCGCGAAGGTATAATCACGCTATACAGGTGATAAACATTCTGTACGTTAGGGCCTCTCATATATGTCAAGTGGACAAAAAACAGCCTACGTATCATAATCTTCTTGAATTATGATTATATTATAAATATGACAATCTGTTTTTTTGTATCGCTTGTATTAATTGTTTCCTTTCTCAGTAAACGCTAGGCCTATCTGTATTAGGTCAGATCAGGTCAAGTCAAGTCGGGTCAGGACACCTCGATCTTGCATGCCATGCGTAATTAAATGATGGTTGCACCTCTTGATGGATCCAGCCAAATCGTCGCCTCGGAGCTAAAGGATCCTATCTGACACTCGTCAGAGTGGCAGATAGGATCCTTTAGCTCCGAGGCGACGATATGGCCTCCTTAGTGTATTCAACCAGAGCTGGTCTTTTTATTAGATACAACCAGGGCTGGTCCTCTTAGCGAATTATGCCAGTGCTGGTCCCTTAGTGTATCCTGCAGTGCTGTTCCCATTAGTGGATTCAGCAACAACTGGTCCCAGTAGTAGATCCAGTCACAGCTGGTCCTATTAATAGATGCAGCCACAGCCTGTCCCATCAGTTTTTTTAGGCTTTTTATGATTTGGGACTGAAAAACGGTGGTCCGTGTACCGAATCGCGAGTCAGTCCACTTTCTGAATCTGATAATACATTATGTGAATGGGGAAAAAATTGGGACTGGCTAATGGTGGTCTTTATTCCGGGATAGTCCGCTTTGTGAGACCCACTGTAGTACATCAATGTCATAAAAATCAATAATTGGAACTGTTTCGCTAATCAGCTTTCAGATACCAGTAACAATACATAGCACATCATCTTGATATCAGTAATCAGGTAATGTGTTTGTATATATGTAACAACAATACCAAAGGGCGGGGGCCTTGGTGCTTGCTTGGAAAGTCAGAGATCTTGGGTTCGTCTCCTGCTCTGGCATTCAAGTTTCAATGAACAAAATGTTTCCTCCCTGCTCAATCGTAAAGATTGAATATATTGTGGGCTGCCGCCGTGACCGAGAGTTAACGAGCTGGCCGCAGACCAACCGGGCTCAATTTTGATTCCTGTGTTTTGAGGGCAGTGTCACCTCATTCATATCACCATCCTCAGGAGGTTTTCCTGGCCCACTTTAGCCTATATGTGCACAAATATGGCATAAAACCCCATTCATTTCATCACATTTGATACAGCCACCTAACACCTGACTCGACCTTTGCCTGATAACATTACAGTAACATTTCAGAAAAGACCGTGTGAGTTGAGAAAGCCTTCATGGGTCTTTATCCTACTGTGTGTATGGTGATTTCCGTAATTTTCATTACGTAAGAGGGTGTAGTAAAAGTGCATTACGTCTACATGTGATAATAATGGATTAGGGCTAAGCTGTAGATTTCAGGGCTGAGTAAGAAACATTAAAAGTTGATATTTTACATCTCTGTGACAATTACTTTTGTAATAATAATATTATAGTCCTGTAAAAACGATTCTTTGTCAAGCATTTTTCATTATGTGCAGTAGGCCTAGGCCTACTTCAGAATGCGTGTAAAATCAGCAAAATGTATCATGGGAATCGAACATATAATATAAATTCCAATGATGGATAAGATATAAATATATACAACCGGCCTATGCATATTTTATTTTCATGATAATGCATTTTAGAGCATAGATATACGTTCTCTGACACATCTGTAGCTGATATTTTGCAATGCTGTTGAAAAGTGTCAAGGCCATTGGGCCTCTTGTTCTATGCATGACATTATTTGAGTACCTTTTTACTGTGGCCATGCACCACCGCCAGAATTCTGGCACTGAGACAAATTATGAAAGACCATACTATGGTGGATACATATACCTGATTAGCTTTTGAACCAAATCCATAGACATGTAGGAGGTGTTGATAAAGCTGCCAGATGTGATAACAATACATGTAGATGAAAATGTGATTTTATGAGTGAGTAAATGCCACTGAGAGGTGACACTGCACAGCTCACCCTGAAAACAGTAGACAATGAACCAATACTGGTTTAATGTTCGCCCACTGTATGTAATGCTGGACCGACACTAAACCTACTTTAGTATAATGTCTGCTGTTTGCTGGCCATTTAAAATTTAAAAATAAAAATTTCTTTATAAAAGTCACAAACTAGCATATTTAGTGTTTCATCATCTTGGTCCAGTAAAATTTTGGTAATGATTGGCATAGCATAGACACATCTATATAAGTGGGTGTTTTATAACATTTCAGCTGCCATTTTCCATATGTCTCAGAGGTAAACTGATCCAGGTCAAAATGTTCCTATATACATTGTAAACTGATAGACTTGAATCACTTTACCATTGAAAAAAAGTATCAATTTTTAAAGTAAAAAAACATATGTTGATTAATAAGTTTCGATTTTTTTTAAGAATGGCTTAGATATTTTAGTATATTATTTCCTATATATTTGACTTTCCCAAAATATCATGAACAGAAAAAAGTCGAATTTTGGACTTGGATCACTTTACCTCTGAACCATTCAAATGTTATGCAAATGTTTTGTCTTTGACATGGTCCAACACTCTACAAATGTTATACAAATGTTTTGTGTTCGCTGGGTTTGTAAAATGCAATGATATGAATGGGGTTTTAAGCCACCTTTGTGACCATATAAACTAAACCTGAAATGCTTGTGCCTGTATTGATTATAATATAGCTTTGAGTTTTAGTGTTTGTTATATTTGACAGTGCATATCAGGTGTTTGTTGAGGATTTTATGGTGAAAGACGTGATATTCCTCAGCCTTACCAGCACTTACCATCAAATCCAGAACCAACTTAACAGATACAAGTATAGATCATTTCCCCTTGTCGAATCAAAAGGTGATTATATAGTAATCTATTGTCCTGTTATTATCGAAAATGAGACTGCAAAATATTTAATTATATTCACATTTAGTCACATTTCGTTATTACATGTAGTTCCAATATGTTGTCACTGATTTTTAAGAGAATACAGTATAACCTGCTATAAACAGCCACTCTAATGAGCAGCCAGCCTCCTATGGGAGGCCACTTGACCATTCCCTAAGATAATATTTCCTATGCAACTGAACCTCCTATGGGCAGCCACCTGTGTTGAAAGGCCACTTTTCCTGTGTCTCAAGTGTGGCTGCCCATAGCAGGTTCTTCTGTAATTCAAAACAAACTAGATATTAAATTTTGTTAAGTAACTCTACAGGCTGTTATGATTTTTTGGGTTAGGGAAGTCTACTGATCACAATTCTTGTCTGCAAACAGCTACAAGATACTGATTAGCTTATACATGAAATTATTATTTATAATAAATTTATCTGTTCAATATGAAACCCAAACAAGCTAGATTGTACACTCTCTGTTTATATTTTATCCATAATCCCAAAATTCACAAGTTTGTACAACAGTGTGAAAGATGCTTTACATAGAAGTACAGGCAGCAGTGGAGTGTATTGGCTGCTCATTATATATATACTATGGAAGGTCGAGGTGAACATTATTCATTATTTTTTATTATGAAAAATAGGTTTTCTAATAAGGTATTAAAGGGTTTTACTAATACTAAGAACATATTTTCTAATATTTTGAATACTCATCACCTACATGCATAGATCATTCTTATTTATAAATTATTTTTCGTTCATATTACAAATGAATTAAATAAAAATAATAATTAAATAAAAAATAAAAATTCCAACATCAATGTAATAGCACTTCGGTGTGCCATGCAATTTTATGATTGGCTGCATAAGAGTACTCTCTTGTATGACCAATCAGAGAGCTCCTGAATCCATTGCTGTAGTCTCAATCTGGATTCCCAAATCAGTCCTTTGTTTGCCAGCCTGGGGCTAGTTGGGGTGCAGACATTTCAACCCACCTCCTCCCTCATCCATCCTCTCTCCTTATGTCATACTAACATAAAATATTCAAGTTATATAGGGAGTTTCTCCGGCAACATAAGTGGGCATTTGATTGCCATCTTGGCCCCCAATCGTGCTCTCAAGCAGCCTCAGCAGCATCATGGTACGGGGCAGGGTAGCCTCACTCATGAGACACAGCACTAATGCTTCCTCATGACTCAGAGAATTACATACCCCTTATGATGCTGGAGAACTCCCAAAAAGCCGATTGTAATATAATGAATAAACTGTAGTTTGAGTATTACTGACTTGGTCTCATTGCATTCGTCTTTATATATCACAATCGTTTGAGCCGAACATCTTCTAAGCACTTATCGTAAAATAGACATAAACAAGCATGACACACTTGCATTGAATCCTTATTTAAAGAGTACATCTCACACATAAATTTAAAACACATATCAACAAAATTGTTTCATATACATGGTTTCCTAGGTTAGTCTGACCATTATGTGTTGGTCTGACAAAAGTAATGGCCTAACTCGCCTGGCCAAGTCATGGCTAGACGATGTCATGATCAATATCCTAAATGTCTACAAAACCTTACAATGTGTATAATGATCAGGTGATGCTTTTATCTTGTTTGGACATCAGTATAATACTACCGCGCAAAGCCAAAAGGCAGTATCTGCTTACTTTACAAGTAAGCAGATACTGCCTTTTAGCTTTGCAGAGCACAATATGTCCTTAACCCTTAGAACACTGATGTCGACTACAGTGGACATTCTGTGTTTTTATTGGCGCCTGTATAACCAATTGTTAAAAGTAAAATGTGCTTCCAATTTTGAAACACTGCTATATGTTGGGACCTTAATTTCACAAATAACACAAATTTTCAGTCACTTGAAGTTGTGGATCGCAGTAGCGACACACAACTTCAAGTTCCTGAAAATTTATATTTAATAGGTCAGTGTTCTAAGGGTTAATAGCCAGATTAGGAACGATTATTATGTCAGGACATAGTTGTACTACACTTTATCCTTTGGAAAATTCAGACTATAAATTTGTGCAGCCGGTTATATGTGTCCCGCCTTTAAATGTTGAACTAAATGTGCATGTTCCTTATCAGGTACAATGGTGCTACTGGGCTCCATACAGAGGCAGGAGCTTGACCGGATACTGCAGTTGCAGCTGACTCGAGACATGACCTCTGACCTGAGAGGTGAACAGAGAGCAACCAACCACAGAGTTGATCAGGTCATTATGCAAAGATAGTTATAATCTAGAAAGTGAGGATTTTTTATCTTCAAGAAATGTTGTAATACATGTATTGTTAAAGCCTCTAAAATCTCAACCTTATACTTTTATTTTAGACACTGTAGATCTGGTAATATTTGCGAGGTTTCAATTTTTGCAAATTTGGTGAGGAGGATAATTTAGCGAAATCAAGAATCTGATGAAAATTATTGATATAATAGCGCTACCAAAGAAAAATCTAAATTTGCGAATTCTAAACTTCTAACCGCATGGATTAAATATAGCAGTAAAATATACCGCATGGTCTATTGTGTAGTAAAAGAAAGAATGTCTAAATCAGCGCATGTCCAAATCAGTGCATGAACAAAGTTTTTGTTAAATGCGTTTGTCCGTTGTCAGTGATAAAATGGTAAGAAGCTTCTAGCTCCCGAATATTATCAATTCAACTACATAGGAGCCTTTACTGTGATTAATGACTCTTTTCAACAGATACGATGGGAGTCGTTTCAGTTGCAAAAAAAAGTGAACTATGATCAATGTCACATTGATCCATCCCCCTTCCAGCTGGTTGAGAAAACATCACTGTACAAGGTTAGAAAATGATTGCAACAGAGATATTTTAATGTTTTATTAGCTCTTGCCATCACCAAAGAGAGCTACCCAGCAAACATGAGATCTTGGCCAACATTGGTTTACTGTTGGTCAACCGTCTACAAAGCTGGCCCAACTATTTAGATGTTTTTTACTCAAACCATATTTGGCCCAGTGCTCTAAATGAAACTAAACTTTTGCCTACTTTTGGTTCAGTACTTTTGTTGTGATATTTATGTGTGCGAGACCATGCCATCTGACCTCCTCACGTGACCTCTCTTGCGAACCCGTGAAATATACTGGGAGATGCCAGTTATTACCTGGATGCCAAACAGAACGGTCAAGATCATGATCTAGAAGGAAACGTAATCACATTTGACGATGGTCTGACACACAGGCTGTAACTCATTGCTATTCACTGTATTATAGTATTAGTATACATGTACAGTTAGAATTACAACACTATGACTTATTTAGATGGTTTGACATACACTTCATTTCCGGAGCAGATCTCGAAAACCACTGGGTGGATTACAGTCATATTGCACATACATGGTCTCTAGTTGTGCTTTTTCAAGTTGACCTACATATGTAATTTACATGTATAACATTAGTACATGTAAATTCAATTAGAAGATTAAGTGGAATATAATGAAAACCGCTCAAGATAGCTAGACCATTACTGCATTACTATAAAGCAAAATGTGAGATTTCAGGGGAAGATGCACCCTGAAAATGTTCAACTTGACTATCAGTCATTATTTACTAAATATGCCTGATATCTGGTAAGCTGTGCTAGATGGCTAGACCATTACTATAAAACAAGATATGAGATTTCAGGGGAGAATACACCCTCACAAATGGACATCTGTCAGTCTTTCCCAATAAGCTGAAAATATTACTGGACAGTACCGCTCTGCAAAGCCAAAAGGCAGTCTCTGCTTACTTGTAAAGTAAGCCAAAAGGCAGTCTCTGCTTACTTGTAAAGTAAGCCGAAAGGCAGTCTCTGCTTACTTGTAAAGTAAGCAGATACATGTACTGCCTTTTGGCTTTGCACGGCAGGGTAGGTCCTGTAAACTTCAAACTTTTACCGGACAAAAATCAATCACCACACAGTTGGTGGTCAAAGGCTATTCTTATCTTGTGAGACCAAAAAAAAAAAACAAAGAACAAAACTGGCAAAAAAATCCTCGGATTGTAGGTCCGATGTGGTTGTATATTTTGTCAAACCACAATTCACAAGAAATGCTTCTCCTCCCTCAATTCTTATCCGATTTCAATTCTGTTTTGTTTGTTTGAAAGAGCTTGGGCCTGTGCATTAAACGTCCTCACGGATTTGAGTAATTTAAATTATTAATTAACTTATGACCTAATTAAAACCTAATTAGGGCACTCTGTCCACCATTCACAAGAAATGCTTCTCCTCCCTCAATTCTTATCTGATTTCAATTCTGTTTGGTTTATTTGAAAGAGCTTGGGCCTGTGCATTAAACTTCCTCATGGATTTGAGAAATTTTAATTATTAATTAACTTATGACCTAATTAAGACCTAATTAGGGCACTCTGTCCACCATTCACAAGAAATGCTTCTCCTCCCTCAATTCTTATCCGATTTTAATTTTGTTTAGTTTATTTAAAAGAGCTCGTGCATGTGCATAAAACTGCCTCATGGATTTCAGAAATTGTAATTCATAATCAACTTGCCCTAGTTAAGGATGTGCTTCTGTGTCGTTGACACTCTGGTTATTTCTACATGCTCATTTACTGTGGTTATTATTTTCACATGCTCATGTACTCTGGTTATTATTTTTACATGCTCATGTACTCTGGTTATTATTTTTATGTGCTCATTCACTGTGGTTATTATTTTTTCATGCTCATTTACTTTGGTTATTATTTGTACATGCTCATTTTACTGTGGTTTATTATTTTCACATGCTCATTTACTGTCACTCTGGTTATTATTTTTACATGCTCATTTACTTTGGTTATTATTTTTACATGCTCATTTACTTAGTTATTAAGCAGCCCTCGCCTCCACCGCAGTTATTTGTTTTCAAGATAGCTACTAATCTATCAACTTCTGCTTCCTCATACTTCACATAGCAATCACTTACCACTGGGGAATTGTTTTGGTGACATTTTGATCCCCATATCATCAACCCTTCAATTACTATGGCCACTAATGAAGAAATACTCGTTAGCGCGTTTCAGGAAAAAGTTGCCATCAGATCTTCTTTTAATTTGGCAAATATGTTCAGCATGTTCAGCTATGTCTGCCAATAACCTGATTAACTTTTGGGATCAATTTTTTTTTTTTAATTGCCGTTTTGTGGCCATTTTGAATTTTGTAATATTTACTTAACCCAAGAAATGCAAAATGACTGGACCATGAATCTAAAGCAAAATGTAATGTCTCACACAAGGATAACCCATGACAGATTTCACACTAAAAAATCAAAAAAGGCTGCTAGTCGGCCATTTTTTTTTTCCCACTATTTAGAAAATCTTGCATGATAGCTGATCTATGAATTTCTGCTTCCTCATACTTCACATAGCCATCATAATTATACCACAATTTTAAAATTGTGGTCGAGCGATAACTGAGGGCTGCTTTCGTGTTCGTTTCTGAACAACTTTTTCTTGTTATTTTTACATGCTCATTTACTTTAGTTATTATTTTTACATACTCATTTACTGTGGTTATTATTTTTACATGCTTATTTACTTTTTTTATTATTTTTACATTCTCATTTACTGTGGTTATTATTTTTACATGCTCACTTACTTTGGTTAGTATTTTTACATGCTCAATTACTGTGGTTATTATTGTCACATGCTCATTTCCTGCTGTTATCAACGCTTTCAGAGTGGGGGACCATCTTTATACGATAGCTTCTAATGTATAAAGACAGTCCCTGCACTGAAAAAATTAAAAAATGTAGTATAATGGCTGTAGACCCATAACAAAAGTATTCAAATAAAGCGGAAATAGCTAACTAAGACATTTATGATGATTTCAAGTTAAAAAGAAACCTTCTGTCTCAGCTCTGTGATGGCTAATATTTACCCGAGCACCTTTGATGCACCTTTGATGTTACAGGTACACTCTTTGTTTTCGCTGCTCAGCCTGCACCATGCATACGTCACCAACACAGGCCGCCTCGTCGGCATCGTAGGAATGAAAGAGGTGAGGTATCATAAAAGAATATAACAAAAAACATTTGTTATTAAATTTGCATGATGGGGAAATATTGTGCCTCAAATATTAGCTCTCGCCGTCACCGTAGGTGAGACAGAGGGAGCTATGGATTCCGCCTCCGTTTTCTTCTTTTGCCTATAACTTTGTAAGAAAATAAGCTAGGATAACAATTTTTGGTATGTGGGTTACATCCAGGTGGATAATGAACAGGTTAAAATATTTTTAATCTGAATTCAATACGCATGGTCGCAGAGGAGTAATGATGATGTTACGGCGTTGGGCAGTTCGTGAACATTTCGTTTCCAGAGCATATCTCTGAAAGTACTTGTCCGATTGTCTTCAAATTTTACACACAACACCTCTACGGGGTCTAGTTGTGCCTTTTGGGGTATATGAACTTTGACTTCTGGTTCAGAACTATGACCTATTTAGACGTTTTTACACACACTTTGTTTCCGGAGCAGATCTTGAAAAGTACTGGGCCGATTACAGTCATATTACACATACATGTTCTATAAGGTCCCTAGTTGTGCCTTTTCAGGTTTTTGGACCTTGAAGTTGACCCAGCACTTTGACCTAATTTATGCCATCGGTGAATCCGACTGAAATATTTTGCGGAATATCATGAAAACCACTCAAGATAGCTACATACTTTAAACAAATTGTAAGGTTTCAGGAGAGGATGCATCTTGAAAAATTTCAAGTCGATAAAATTCAAAATGGTTACCCATCGGCCATTATTCACCTCGACAGGCCTGATATTGCGGAATATCTCGAAAACCGCTCAAGATAGCTACACCATTACTATAAAACAAATTGTAAGGTTTCAGGAGAGGATGCACCTTGAAAAATTTCAAGTTGATAAAATTCAAAATGGCCGCCTATCTGTCATTATTCACCTCGACAGGCCTCATATTGCATAATATCATGAAAACCGCTCAAGATAGCTACACCATTACTATAAAACACATTGTAAGGTTTCAGGAGAGGATGCATTTTGAAAAAATTCAACCCGATCAAATTCAAAATGGCCGCCTATCGGCCATTATTAACCTCGACAGGCCTGATATTGGATAAACCGTACTAGATAGCTAAACCATTACTATAAAACAAAATGTGAGATTTCAGGAGAGGATGCATCTTAAAAAATTTAGACTCGATCAAATTGAAAATGGCCGCCTATCGGCCATTATTCACTTTCACGTGGCCGATATTTGGTAAACCGTGCTAGATGGCTAGACCATTACTATAAAACAAAATATGAATTCTCGGGAGAGGATGCACCCTGAAATTTTTTAACCCTATCAAATTTATAATGGCGACAATCGGCCATATTTACCTCGATAGGCTTGATATCAGGTAAACCGTGCTAGATAGCTAGACCATACTACAAAACAAAATGTGACGTTTTCGGAGAGGATGCCTTTTAAAAACTTTTGACCCGATTGAATTCAAAATGGCCGCCTATCGGCCAATATTTACTTTCACATCGCTGATATTTGATAAACCGTGTTAGATAGCTAGACCATTACTATAAAACAAAATGTGAGATTTTAGGAGAGGATGCATCTTGAAAAATTTAGACTCGATCAAATTGAAAATGGCCGCCTATCGGCCATTATTCACTTTCACATGGCCGATATTTGGTAAACCGTGCTAGATGGCTAGACCATTACTATAAAACAAAATGTGATTTTTCGGGGGAGGGTGCACACTGAAAATTTTTAACTTTTATCGAATTCAAAATGGCCAACAATCGGCATTATTTACCTCGATAGGCCTGATATCAGGTAAACTGTGCTAGATAGCTGGACCATTACTATAAAACAAATAATTACTATAAAACAAAATGTGAGGTTTTGGAGGAGGATGCACCCTGAAATTTTTTAACTACTCTATATCGAATTCAAAATGACCATAAATCAGCCATTATAGATAGGTAGATCATTACTGGGATACTGATTAGGATCATTAATTTCAATGGAGGTTTACAATCTCTGACAGACTGTCTAGTTCTTATCTTACTCTTGGACTGAGCCTCTTAGATCTAGTTATCTTGCGTCTTGATTTTTGACCTAGCCTAGGACTACATTGATAAACCTACACAAAATTGCTTAAATCAAATTCTAATTTCGGAGCGGGAGCTCCTGGGCTTATGTAGTCTTGTTCTATATTGCATTTGCATCATAATAATACAAAAAAAATGTGATTCTCACTCCTCAAGTGCTGCAATATTATGCTTGAAATGAATATAAATACATGTAGCACACTCACCATGCAAATCTGCTAGATGAGTTTGTGAATCACTCAGATCAGATTTAAAATGGCTGCTACTTGGACATCAAACAGTTTTTTTCTTGTAAGAGCGTGTTTTTAACTCTCAGAAAATATCTGTTTATTTGTCCTCGTTCCTTAGTAAGCACGATTCACACAAATATTTTCATATGATTTCCTGAAACTTGGCCAATGTGTGCACCAAACAAACCAATTGGACAAGTTTTAAAATAGCATGGATCAGATTCTAAGTGGACATATACGAGCTACAAAGTATGTATTATGAGCTACATGTCTTTCAGTGAATCATTTTGATTTTAGGTGCGGGAGGCGATTCAGGGTCACATGCTGGGGGAGCTGCCTCGGTGCACCACCACCAGCGCGGCACCACTGCCCACACGCAGCACCCAGCCTTCACACTCCATCCCGGAGATAACCCTGACAAACGAAGCAGGAGACACACAAACATCCACAGCGTGATGGCGCCACAACCCAGCCTAGCACCATGTGATTCGATTTGTTAGCCCTTTCACCACTAATCACGACTATACTGCTCTGCAAAGTCAAAAGGCAGTATCTGCTTACTTGTAAAGTAAGCAGATACTGCCTTTTGGCTTTGCACGGCAGTATAGTCGTTTTGATTTTGTTTTATCAGCCGATCAAATCACCGTTATTGGGAATGAAATAGGCATTTAAACATAAAGATTTTGCAAATATGAATCATTTTCACCCACTTGAAGTTGTGGGTCGCGTTAGCTGGACACAACTTCACGCGAGAGACAACTTCAAGTGGGTGAAAATTAAGGTGATTAAATTTAGCGCTTTCAGGGTAAAAATTGCAGTGAATTACAATGATTATTGAACAATTGAAGTATGTGCTTCAACAAAATTACCATTAAAGCAAAAGATTGTGGATTTACCACTGCATGGGATGTGACTGTTAGGGTTGCTAGCTCAGGGGCGGGGGCCCTAGGGTAGTAGTTAGCACCCCTGCCTTTCACGCTAAAGTACGGGGTTCGGTTCCCGGTCTCAGCAGTTTGAAAGAAACAAATATGTTTCTTCCCCATCCATGTGTGAAAGTCAGTATTGTGGGAAGCCTCTGTGACCGAGAGGTAGCGTGATTGGCCTCAGGCCGCCAGGGCTCGAATTTCGAATCCTGTGTCTGGAGGACAGTGTCATCTCATTCATCTCACCATCCTCAGGAGGTTTTCCTGGCCCAGTTGAGCCTATATGTGCGCAAAGGTGGCCTAGAGCCTGATTCATTTCATTTTTGCTAGCTCAGAGGTTCCAACCCTACCCATTTTATGGGAAGAATGCCGATTTTGTGAGTCATCTTCCGATCTTCCGATCACCTGCAATATTATACCGAATTATTACATCATTGATAATTTTCTGATAAACACATGTTTTTTTCATTTTTTGGGAAAAAAAAGACTCAGATTGCAGTAAAATCAATCTAAATTCAATAAGAATTTGGGGCATGCTGCTGCTCGCAAACATCAATCAGTAGATCTACCAGTTGATTTCAGCTTCTTCAATGTTGGCACCTCTGCTAGCTATCGAGTATTGGTCCAGTTTGCTAGTTTGACTGATGTTTTCCAAATAAACAGCAGTGTATTCATTTACATTCCCATGAATTTATGAAATACAAGTGTTCTAACCGGGGCCAATTTAAAAATTCCAATTAAGATTGTGTGCGAAAATGAGCCATCTAATTAATACTCTACCCTTATCTTGCCTTATGCTGCAAATGTCACGATACTGTTCACCTTGCTTCAGACTGAGCTCAGTCTGTAGCAAGAAGTTGGTAGCAAGAAATATTGAATTTTTTAGCGTTCCAGGGGATTTTTTTCCATGAAGTGTTGATAATAATTTTTTTCAAGCAAATAAATAATTAGTCAAGCACTGATTATATATTGCAATTAAATATGAAACTATACATTCCTTTTACAGTGCCTTGCAGAAATGAAATCGGTGCTTATTGTTGATGCTCAAAGAATTATGGTGCCATTGACTTTTAAAATGTTCATTTGTATGAGCAGTGCAATATTCTCAATTCTTGTACACTTCTTGTAAGCTATCCCAATGCTGCTGCTGTTGTTTTACTGACACTGATTATGGTTTGTTTACACATTGTTACAGTCGTTCCTTTCCATTTACCCATCGTACTGCTGAATTGTTTGTGAGTATTTTTCATTCATTCGAAACCGGAATTGCTAATGCAATTTCCAGTTTCAAGTGAATGAAAAATAATATTATTTATGAAAAAAAGACACGTCCTAAATTTAATTATTTCACTAACCTAACATCTACCGAAAGATAGGCTGCAAATGCTAGTGGTATTTTATTTTGAAATTTTTTTGAAACCGTATATATATACGGATCCCACAGCATAAGGATTAACCCTTAGAACACTGAGATGATAAATTTAAATTTTCAGTCACTTGAAGTTGTGTCTCGCTACCACGATCAACAACTTCAAGTAACTGAAAATTTGCGTTATTTGAGAAATTTAAGTCGCGACATATATCAGTGTTTCAAGATTGGAAGCATATTTAATTTTTAACAACTGGTAATACGAGTGTTAACAAAAACGCAGAATGTCTACTGTAGTCGACAGCAGTGTTCTAAGGGTTAAAAGCTTCACATGTCTGAAATGTGTTTCTATTATGAAAAATAGACATCTCTCAAACAAACCGAGAATTTGCCGCAATTTATGTTATCAATTTTATTTGGGTTTAATTTTTTAAATGTATGTATAGCATATATTTCCTGACAGGACAAGTGTTATACCTACAGAGAAGGGTGGTGTACTGATGATGAATAATAATCAATTGTTAACCCTTGTGTTGCTGGAACCATATATATATGGTTTCAAGCATGTTTTTTATCAATTTGATAAATTAGTTTGTGGTAAATGATTTGGTAATCCAATAATTCAATATTGGAGATGTCTATTTTCCTAAATATAAATATTTTTCGTCATTTGAAGCTGGAAATTGCGTTAGCAATTCCAGCTTTAAATGAATGAAAAATAGAAGCAAACAACTCAGCAGCACGATGGTTAAGTCATATATCTGTGATTATTGATTATAATTGTCATTAATAAATTAAAATAATTGTCAAGCTTCTGCGCTCTTTTTCTTGTATCATGCTGATTATAATCTTTAAAACTGACTTAATTGTATTCCTTGTAATCATAGGATGGCTGTGCCAGCCAACTTCAACTAGGCAAAAATCATGAAATTCCAACCAGTTTTCTGAATACCAGTACTCGATATATTGATATGACAAAATTGTTCTGGATGGGAAAACCGCAAAACTTCTGTAAAAATGACTCTTTATGTGTTTAAATCATTTAAATATTTTTTTAGTGAATGAAAATTTACATATTTTTCTTAGCGAATGAAATTGTTCTGTTTCTGTGTCGTCAAGGGCACTGTAACCTAGCAAATCATACAATAGCACTATAACGGTGGATAACACCAGGCAGATTCAAATAGAAACAGACAATGCCACTAAACTGCCAAAAATGATCCCCATTGTTACTTATAACTTGCCAAGCATGAGACTTTCATACTGTTATGGTTTAATATGACGAGGACAGCTTAACCCTTTGCACACTGATGTCGACTACAGTTGACTATAGTATTGTTTTCTCATGTTTTAATTGCCTTGCATAATCAGGTTCTAAAAATTAAATATGTCTCAAATCTGTGCTAATCATATACATTTCAACCTAGATTTTGCAAATTGGTAGCGAGACACAACTTCAAGTGGCTGAAAATTTAAATTTCTTGGCCCAGTGCTCTAAGGGTTAACCCTTAAAGCGGTGAAATATTTTTGCTTAAACCATAGAAACTAAAGGGTCATTCTGAAATCCTTATAAATGTCTTAGTCAGCTCTTTCCGCCTAATTTGAATACCTCTGTTAAGAGTTTGCGACCATTATAAATATTAAAAAAATTTTAGTCCGGGGTCCGTCTTTATACGTCAGAGCACCATGTAGGAAGTTAGATTCTGACGTATAAAGACGGTCCCCGCACTCAAAGGGTTTTCATCCTGGACATGTTGTGTTCCCTGTGATTTATCTCATTGTTCTAAGAAATACTCATTTAATATTGTAACCAAATATGGCTATGTAACTACATTTATAGTCTACATAGAGTATAGAGTCAAAATATCTGTGTGAATTTTGTGTTTTGCTGACTGTTAACCGTTCATCGCCATTCACGACTATCCTGCTTGCACGGCAGTAGGCCTATAGCCATTTTCAATCTGTTTTTATTAATTTGTCAAATCACTGACATTGGGAATTAAATGTTTGTATAAATACATCAAGATGTGTGGTCTCAAATTAAATAAATATCAGTAATTTTCTTCCACCTAAAGTTTCGGATCACTGTAGCGAGACACAACATTAAGTGTGAAAATTAAATTAGATAACCTAGCAGGTATCATTACGACTAATTTTTTTCAATTCTTTTCACTTTGAAAAGTGATTTTTGAAAGTAGAATGTGGCTCTCATTAGCAAGATGTGAAAACATTTCGCCTTCCATTTTAACAGCTCTATGTAATAAATATTTGACCATTTTATCTTTTGGATCCCTTCAGCCAGATGTAAATGGGGGGTGAGGTAGAATGGATATTATGTAGTTTAGTACTCAAACCGTTTGATTTACCCGCTAATTTCTTTTATTTAAATTTTCACCCACTTGAAGTTGTGTCCAGCTACTGAAACCCTACAATTTCAACTTGGTGAAAATTACTCGTACATGTATTCAGTTTAATTAAAGACCAAACATTTGCAAATTTGGATGCTTAAACACACTTTTCAAAAATTGATTTGATGTTCTAATAAAACAAATTGAAAATAATTTTAGTTGTGTTTAGCTCCCAAAGAGTTAGCTCCTTATCTGCTGAACTAACTTCCTCCCCTTGGATATGAAAGGGTGTATCTGTCACTTTGTAAAGTGGCAGATACACCCTTTCATATCCAAGGGGACGATTTTATTACAGATGTAATGAAGATATATTTGCTGATTTAACACCAGCTTAACAAGTATGACTACAATTTTTTAAAGAGATTGTAAATGGTATAATGTTTTAGCTGTATACATACAGCAATTGTTCATAGTTCTGTTTGACACGTGCACCAGTGTCCATTCTTTCATGCACATCAAAGACACCTATGATGAATGCTGGCAACATTGTCCCAATGTAGTTTCTAGTTAAATATCTAAAACTGTATATCCATCGACCATGAGATGTTGAAATATTGTTTGTTCAATTGCGCTTGTGTGATAGACATCCTGACAGCTGTTAACCATAAAATGCTGAAATATTTTTGTATAAAATTTTTTTTTAAATTCATCATGAATGTCTTAGTTAGCTCGTTCTGTTTTATTTGAATACCTATGTTATTGTTTTGCAGCCATTTAAAAAAAATTTACTCTTACAAGTGAAATGGCAATAAAATGTCCGCAGTCTGTCTGTTTTTGGGGTATCCCGTCGCATTGTTTAAACCATATGCTGCCGGAACCGTATACCAAACAGTTTCAAGCAAGTTTAAGACCAAATAAAAGGCCACTGAAATTCATAAAATAGCTAGGGAAAGATGCTCAAGTAACTCTTTGACCGCCACATTATTCGATTGAAATTTTCACTCACTTGAAGTTGTGTCTCGCTGACGCGATCCACAACTTCAAATGAGTGAAAATTATTCAGATTTGATAAAATGGGGGTCAACTGTTTTCAAATCTTGCTGATTGATGTCACGTTTTGTCTTTAACATGTTTTAAAGCTGATACGAGATGTGCTGATAAAAATGTAAAAAACGAATATATTCGGGAACGGTGGTTAAGGGGTTAATGAAAAATAATAATTTTTCAGATGGTTATTTTTTATAAATAAACATATTTTTCGTCATTTGAAGCTGGAATTTGCGTTAGCAATTCCAGCTTCGAATGTATGAAAATTAGAAACAAACCATTCAGCAGTGTTAGGGTTTAATACAAATTCTTAATTCATTTCAATAATTAAGTTGGTAAGATCTTAATTATGCATTACCCGATTGTTTTTTTGTTGCTGGTTATCTGTTATTGAGATTGCTGCTTCTCTCTACACCATTAATTTCACTGTACTCCAACTGCCATCTAGTCTTAGCTGTATTATACTTCCATGTGTCACAATCTATAGCTTTACATTTACATATATGTATATATTATATATCAACATAACAGACTGCAAAGTTAGAACTGTCAGTAAGTGGCTTTGCTTTCTCGGATATATATAGCTGCTTTATTGTTTGTGTCAGTGGTGCCAACCTGGGAAAAATCAAATCGTGAGAATCTCACAACCCGTATAGTGTGAGTAAGTCGACATAAAATGGATAGTTAGCCTCTTTTAGTTAGGCTCTCTAGAAATGATATCGAGTGGAGAATGTCATAGATGTGGGTCCTCTCCCTGTAATACTGTAGATCTGGTAATTTTTGCGTGTTTAAATCCTAGCGATTTTCTGATTCGGGGACTTTTCACGAAGTTTAGAATTCACAAATTTTCATTTTCTTTAGTAGCGCTATTGTGAAAATAATTTTCGCAAGATTCTTGAATCCCCGAATTTGTCCTCCTTGCAAAATTCTCGAAAATTAAAAATGGCGCGAATATTACCAGATCTACAGTAATCAAAGTCTTATTTGGGAGGATTTGATGTTTATTTGTCTCTGACAAAAACAATGTCTTTGACATTGGCCCAACATTGTACAAATGTTATGCAAATGTTTTGTGCTCGCTGATTTACAAAAAAAAACGCACAAGTGTGATATTTTTTGTCAAAGTCTAGTGTTAGGACACTGTTGTGTATTGTGTCAATATCCTAATCGCCCTCCATGTAAAATAACTAATTTACAATGCTAATTTGCTGCAAGTTATGTATAATGCAAATTTATTACTGACATTTTATTGATGTAGATTAAAATGATTGAGCAGTATTGATTAAAATAATTGAGCAGTATTGATGGTTTTGACGATTTAATAAAAAAAAAAAAATTCACTACAAGAAATTAAGACAGTTCTTATACTGCAAGGGGGGTAAATCTGCTAATATTAATATCTAGAACACTGCTGTCGACTACGGTATAGACTTTCTATTTTCTATTTGCATCTGTATAACCCCCTGATAACCAGTTGTTTTAAGTTAAATATGCCTTCGATCTTGAAACACCGATATATGTGTCGCGGTAGCGAGACACACCTTCAAGTGACTGAAAATTTAAAGTAATTTGCTCGGTGCTCTAGGGATTAGTCTCTCTACATTTTTCTTCCTAAAATGCCAAAGTTTAAAGCCACCAATATTTCTCGGTTCACAGGTGATCGATGCGATAAAACATTGCAAAATGTACTTTTTTGAAAATAATTAAAAACAGTGATTCCGGAATTGAAAGGTGGCATTCATGCATACCACTGCACCCTTTAATTCCAAGTGGTGGTGAAGTGTATCGCCTCAAAATGACAAAAAGCTCAGGCTGTTGTCATTTTCATAAACAACAGAATCTGATTGTTTTCACAAGATTTAAACTTTTATGTGATATCCATTAATTAACCCTTGAGCCGCCAAATTGAATAATTTAAATTTTCACCCACTTGAAGTTGTGTCTCGCTACCGCGACCCACAACTTCAAGTGGGTGAAAATTACTCATATTTGTTTTGTTTGAGATGAAACATTTGCAAATCTGAATGTTCTAACACACACTTCGTTGCCAATAACTGAGATTTACTCGGCTAATAAATCAGTTTAAAAGTGACTTAGTCGCACTTAGGGGTGTAAGGGTTAACAGTCCCAGCAGACACGACACGTTAATCCAATGCCCATTTAATGTTGGCCGGCCGTCACGACGTCGGCCCAA
Organism: Flabesymbios commensalis; assembly: GCA_964017125.1. Lineage (NCBI taxonomy): Eukaryota > Metazoa > Annelida > Polychaeta > Terebellida > Flabelligeridae > Flabesymbios > Flabesymbios commensalis. The sequence goes on from OZ024917.1 coordinate 48,655,925, forward strand.
CATTAAATGGGCATTGGTTTAACCTGTGTTTGCTGGGATGTGTATTCCATAAACAGCTAAGTCGCGGTGAGATGAAAACATCCCGCTCGACAGTTCAGCAGGACAAAGATTAACCCTTGTGCTGCTGGAGCTGTATAAATACGGTTTCAGGCATGTTTCCCCAGCAGACGTTGAATTAATGTTGGTTTAACGTTGGTCCAGCATTGTAGACATGAACCAATGTTAAACCAGCATTTATTCAACGTCTTGTGTCTGCTGAGAAGTGTTGTTGGTAATATACGGGTTCAAGCATATTTCAGATAAATAGAAATATCTATAAAATTAATGAAGCAATTGATGCTTAGTTCATTCAATAATCGAATATTGCAGATGTCTATTTTTCCTTGAATGTAAATTTTTTTCATCATTTGAAGCTGGAAATTGCGTTAGCAATTCCAGCTTCGAATGAATAAAAAATAGATACAAATGATTCAGCAGCACGAGGGTTTAGCCCAAAACTTAGATGTGCCAAACTATTTTAGCATCAGCCGTATGCATAAAATTGTATTACACAGTTAGTCTCTTGCAATCATCATGTTTACTTTTTAATAGCCAATTATTGTAAAGTCAGATGTTTATGCACAGGTATATCACAAATAATCGTTATAATACTGATGTTATATTCTAATAGTCAACTTTTGTATCATCAATTTCCTCTGCATAAAAGTGTATTACATTAATTTTGTCCCAATAATTATTCTGTCACTTTCTGTTTGTCAACTTTCCAATCATCCGACTTCTGATGTACAAGATGTATTATTTGTATTTCCACTAATCATATTATTACTACTTTATTTGACTGTTGGTAGATTCTTGCATTATCAGTCTGCAGCTGAAATGTCCTGTATGATGTCTTGTGTTAGCCCTTAGAGCACTGAGCAAAGAAATGTTAATTTTCATCCACTTGAACTTGTGTCTCGCTACCGCGATCCACAACTTCAAGTGACTGAAATTTGTGTTATTTGTGAAATTCAAGTCCCAACATATATCAGTGTTTCAAGATTAAAAGCACATTTTATTTTTAACAACTGGTTATCAGGGGTGATACAGTTGCTAATAGAAATACAGAATGTCTAGTGTAGTCGACATCAGTGGTCTAAGGGTTAAGAAGGTGTATCTAGCACCATGTACCATGGAGAGTGTAGTCCCGATCACACCTGATCATCATAATAGTGTAACAAATAAGAGTAAAGTATCTTGGTGATTCTAAACCTAGCATAAATTGTGCATTACAATTCCAATTAAATGTAAAGTTTGACCGACTGATTGTTATCATCCCTTCCAACAAACACGAGATGTGACCCCAATGTTGTTTTAATGTTGAGTCACCATCTCTGACACTGGCTCAAAAGTGTAACCTCATTTTCTGGAACTGCCTGTTTTAGATGATCAGAAATGGTTTACTTCTCAACTAGCAAGCAGCATACATTGGTCTAATATCTGTTTAGCATTTGTCCAACATCTGTGACGCTGGCCCAACAAGATACATTGGTTCAAGTCTTCCAACTCACCACCTCCACCGTGGGTGTTATGTAAATGCGTGTAGGTCCTAACCAATCTCAGCATGTCTTTCTTAAATGAATTTCAAACTGTTCGCTAGTTGTAGCACCTGGAATATCATTGGGGTGTGTTAGCTCCAAACTGATGTACAGTGAAAAGGTCAAATTTTGTCAGGTTTTAAAATATATTCATCACCAATTCAAGCTGCAGTGATGATCATTTTGGAACAGTAGTTACCCTGGTTTTTGTAGCTGAAGTTTGAAACATCAACTGCAGTTCTATTTAAATATAAAAATAATTAAACTATCTTCTGTATGTATTGTACGAATAAATGTTTAGCTTTGCACTAACCATGCTCCCTTGATCCTACTTTTTCATTTCCTACATTTGTAAAGATTTACATCTTGAAGTCGATGGAAATTACTTTAGTAAAAAAAATGTAATAAAAATTTTGATATCAAATTATTGTGATAGAATTATTGTGACAAAATTTATCGTATCTATGGAAACAATAGAACTACACAAAAGTCAGATTTTAGAGTGCTTAATTTGCGCCCTAATATAATACAATGGACCAACAATAAATTAACACTGCGTTGACGTTTTGTGCTTGCTGGCTTGATAAACATTAACATGGGGTAACAGATACACTACTAGCCTAATTATTTTTTGTCATTGCACTTTATCTTTTCATCAAGTGACTTCAGTCGAAACCCCCCCCCCCCCCCCCCCGATCTACGCTAGCTGTCTTCATCCTGTCAATGTGGCATGACTAAAAAAAAACCCTAGTCATTCCTGGTGGTTGAACATGCTCTTGAAGGCTCAGCCTTTATAACAATAGTTACATAATGATTTACAAATATTGTTACATTATACATACTTGCGTATTTAATAAATTCGGGCCATTTTTAATAATCTTCAGGTAGGAATTGCGGTAACTGCTCACTAGGTAAGCACTTGGTAAGCTGAATGGATATGAATGAGGTTTTGCGTGTGCACATGGTTTTTTACGTTTGTGTGAGACATTCCAATCGGTTTATGCCATACCATACTATATCTTAAACATTCCACATGATTCTAAGATTCTCAACAGTTCCACAGTTTCTCATCGCTAATTTTGCTACCACTTTGTGTTAATTTACATTGGGGTATCTGGCTGGAAAATCTATATTCACCACCAAGATAAAGATATATTCAACATTGACGTGCAGTTATTAACCATCAGAGCACTGATGTCGACTACAGTTGACATTCTGTGTGTTTATTGGCACCTGTATAACCAGTTGTTAACCCTTGTCCTGCTAGGCCTGTATATATACAGTTTTAAGCATATTTTTGGCAAAATAATATGTCACTGAAAAATGGATGAAATTCTTTGTGGTAGATTCTTAATTAGTCAAAAAAAGATATTTTTCGTCATTTGAAGCTGGAAATTGCGTTAGCAATTCCAGCTTCAAATGACGAAAAATACAATTGAAACAATTTAGCAGGACAAGGGTTAAAAAAAAAATGTGCTTTCAATCTTGAAACACTGATATATGTTGAAACTTAAGTTTCGCAAATCACAAAAATTAATGGGAAAAACTGAACAGATACTTTTCTTCGAATATTATGTTATGCACGGACCCCCCCCTCCCCCCCCCCCCAAAAAAAAATGAAAGAAACGCCAAATGTTTAAACGTAAATAGATGTATATGGAGAAAATTATTTCAGGAAAACTATATTGTAATCTTGATAACAAGTTCATATCAGAGGTGGAGAATTACAGTCCAGCCACTTACATTTCCTCAATTTTTGCGAAGAAAAGTCACTGATTATGTCACCAAAAGTGAACTGACGCTGTATATCTGATTCAATGCTCATAATCAGCAGATTGACAAGTCTTTATTGTTTAATGATGCCGCAATTGGTTTTCAATTAATTTGTGCTTTGAGAAGGATCGCTCAACACTGCAGTATAAAAATGAGATAAATAAATAGAGCTGTATCAATGTTAGCTAGCCCTTAGAGCACTGAGCAAATAAATTTAAATTTTTAGCCACTTGAAGTTGCGTCTCGCTACCGCGATCTACAACTAAGTCTAAGGGTTAAGGTGTTCTGCACACCGGTGTCAATGATAAGTTTGTACCGGAAAAGCTCACTGCTGATATTCTGTGGCTCTTCGTTTATGAATACATTTTCAAATTCTTCAAACTGACTAAGTTCGCAAACAAATGCGATGTCCAAGTCAACTGGATAAGACATAGTGTTATTTTCTGCTGTAGCACGAAGTTCATCCTTAAGTCACGTTGGCTACTTGGTGACCAATTTCAATGTCAGGGAAGCAGACAGAAAATAATGTCCCTAAAACTGAGTCCTGCCATCTACAATTATCGATGCCTATTTTTACATTATATGTCCAAGCGTTACGAATTTTTTTATTTTTATCTAAAAATTTATCTGCAGTCCCAGTAAATAAATGTGCAATGTCCCTCTTCCCAGCAAACACAAAACATTTGTATAAAACATTTATACAACGTCGGCCCAACGTCTTCGACTTTGGCCCAACATTGTATAAATGTTATACAAATGTTCTGTGTTTGCTGGGTTACTGTATGGTTAACTAATAAAGGTCATGTTAATGTGCTGTCAAGAGAATGAGCGTGCTTATTCTGGTGCAGTGGGATACTTAGATATGAAAGGGTGCATCTGCTACTTTACAAAGTGGCAGATGCACCCTTTCATCTCTAAGGGGACGACTTGATCGCTGATATGTGTTGTTATTATATATGTTATGTACTGTTATACACCACTAGTTAAAACTGGCGCAATGAAAACACCCCAGTAAACACAAAACATTTATACTACGTCGGCCCAACGTCGGAAGACGTTGGGCCGACGTAGTATAAACTGTTTTTACCGGGACGTATTGCACATGGTACAGCAATGACCTCCGCACACAGGTGAACTCTACAATGTTATGTGTATCAGCATTACACGAATAATCTGATTCCAGCAATGAGTTTGACACACAGTGTATTACTTGACATCTCTTGCTATGTGTGTATGTTATGTGTTATTACAAATTGTAACGTTTACTGCAAGTCCTGTCAGAGTCAGTCGGGGTTAACCCTTTCAAGCCTGAATTTACCATGGTCATCTTCATCCACTACAAGCCGCGAATTGCTGCCGCAATTCTCGACTTGTAGTGAATGAGGATGACTTGATGTGGTTTAAAATTAAAGAAAATTACCACGTATTGGTAAACCAGTTTCATGGATGAAGATGATTTGATATTGTTTAAAAATTACAGAAAATTGCCATGTATTGGCAAGCTAGTTGAATGGAAATTTTCGTTCTAAAACCCTTAGTTATAGGAAAATTAACTCTGCTTTCAAGGATATGAAATGATACTTTATTGCATCGTGAGGGCTTAAAGGGTTAAAGCAGCTAGAACCATAATATTGCGTCGACCATGCTGCGCTTGTGTGTCATTGCATTGTGCGACATATTGTTTACTCAGCGAATCATAACGACACACCTACTTTAACATGTCACAGTAGGAATTGTCGGATATGAATATTTTTTACAGTATTGCGTGATCTTCAATAACGAAAACGCTATCTTGGATTAGTATTATTTTTTAAAAGATGGTACTGAATTTGTTGAGAGAAGGGTGTAAGAACGGTGCTTCTTCAATGTTTAATTTGTAATATGTTGATACAAATTAGCTACAGCTGAAGTGGATCATGTTTGCTTCCACCCATTAGAAAGATACAACATGTAAAACTAGCTTGATTATAAAGACATCCACTTGAAGTGGGTAGAGTATAGGGCCTACATGTACTAGCCACTCAACACCAGGCACAGCAACCTCATTGAATCTAACTGTTAAAACTTGTATCTGGTTAACCCTTTCAATCCTGAATTTACCATAGTCATCTTCATCCACTACAAGCCGCGAATTGCTGCCGCAATTCTCGACTTGTAGTGGATGAAGATGACTTGATGTGGTTTAAAATTAAAGAAAATTACCACGTATTGGTAAACCAGTTTCATGGAAATTTTCGTTCTAAAACCCTTAGTTGTAGGAAAGTTAAGTATGTTTTCAGGGGTGTAACATGATGCTTTAATGCATCGTGAGGGCTTAAAGGGAACAAATTGGTAATTCAAAGGGACCAGATAGTACATTTATATTTTAAAAAAAAAATATGTTAGCCCTATGTACACGTATCCGTAAGGTCATATATTTTTGCTTTTACATTATACCAGAAATGCATAATACCATGCATTTCTTATTATACTAATTACATGTATACGATCATTATATATGCAGCACATTATCATGTCTTGAATATCATGTGTACATAGACATGGTCATACATTAATAAAATTATTATATTTTGTTGCTTTTTATTGTTGATTTTTACATTATCAGCATTATTCCAATAGTTTATTAACATGGATACTGCTTTCTTTGAAGTCTCATGAAAATTAAATAAGCCCTGTGAGTCCCTTCCCTTCTACTAGTTACTCGTGTATACCTAGTTACTCATGAAGTAGGCCTACCATTGCTTAAGGAGACAACATGGAAACAACGACGTAGATACCAATGTGCTATGGCTCTCTAGACTATTCATTAGTTCAAAATCTTTTACTATCGCTGGGTTATGCAGTTTCTCATTCCAGTATAACTGTTCGTCTATTCATTAGGTCCATTTTGGTCAGGACACTTGAAATCTTGTATATATGGAAATATGTAGGATGTCTTATCAGACGGCATTTCGCGTAGGGGGCCTACACATTTTTCTGTCAGAACCCTGCTAATTCATGATTCATGGTCGATACAAGTGAGATGTGTCAATGTAGAGCTCGAGTTCGACTACCTGCTTCCAATTATTTCACTCCCATACTGGGAGCGTCATCTGTATGTGGTTTGGCGCATCAAGTGCACCTGTCAGTCAATTCTCACGGCATCTGAGGCTGTGAACCCTTTCCTGGTCTGTGGCTGGTCGTCGATTCCCACCAGCTCAGAATGGCGGTGATTATTGGCAAACCCTCTCAAATATATCATTCCTAAAATCCTGCACGCAGGTGCGCGTGCATTGATGAATCAGTGAATCTAATAATGAGTGTATTAAGTTATAAGGTTTTCATATTGCCCATAGACTAATAATATGTCCTCAAAATTTAAGGTAAAAAAAAAGTCAAAGGTCATAACCCCCAAAAAGCAAATCTACACATGCCTTGGGGGATGTAGATTTGCTTAAACGGGGGGTTATGACCTTTGAACTATTTTTCTACCTTCAATTTTGAGGCCAATACTGACTTTAATTGATGCTGGATTGTTTTCATAGAGGGTGCAGATGTGCCTTTTTGGAGGTTATGATCTTTGACCACATTTTTAATCATTCAGGTCATCATTAACTTTAATTAATGGCGGGGGATATCGTTAGCGTCAGCGCTCTTGTTAAACATTGTGGCTCTTTGCAGCAGCCTCGGTGCTACGAATTTGAATCGTTTATGTGATTTGCTGTAGCAAAAACATCGAAATAACCAAAGATAAGGTTAACAGCATGTCCTTGCGCTATCAGTAGCAACGCTCTTCTCAAAACTGCGCTAAATTTTTGGCCAGGTCGCTCAGGGGAGAGTTGAACAAGATTTTATTCTGGGCTGAAATAAAAAAAATCCGTCTGACATGGCTTTTTAATTTTGAAAGAGGACAGACTGGTGATTAAAATAATGTAGAGGGTCATTTACATTTCTCCACTTCAACTGGGTTCGAGTCCCGGACGGTTATTTGGCATCGATTTTGTGCATATATATACAGTGATCCAAACTGTTCAAAGGCCTGTGGTGTACAGTGCTGTCTATGGTACTGTGCACTATAAAGAATCCTTGAAGTCATTCGGTAAGAGTAGGGCATAGTCCCGACGGGCTTCCTTCTGTCGCGATATCGCCATGATTTTGCAGAAAGCGACGTAAAACAATATTCACATTCACTCCTATAGATCCCTAGGTTACTTTCTGCTGCTGAAGTGTGATAGGCCAAGTGTCACAAATGGAACATGGTCAAATTGATGATTGCTGTTTTAACCCTTGTCCTGCTATGCCCGGATATATACGGGGTTAAGGATGTTAAAGATCAATACAAATATCACGTAATTTTGATAGATTTAATAGATGCTTTGTGGATCAAATAATTTAATTTTAGACATGTCTGTTTCTCATAAATAGTAATATTTTTCGTCATTTGAAGCTGGAAATTGCGTTAGCAATTCCAGCTTCAAATGACGAAAAATACAATTGAAGCAATTCAGCAGGACAAGGGTTAAGCCGATTTTCCCTAAAAATGCCTATAAATTTTTCGGGAGAAATAGAGTGTGATCTGATTTAATTGTGCAGAAAGCGACATAAAGCAATATTCAGTTTCGTTCCTATCACCAGGTTAATTTCTACTGCTGAAGAGTGACAGTCCAAGTGTTCATTTTAAGCTATGTAAATTATGCTACGTGAGCCTATACTACATGATTTCTGGATGAACCTCGTTGCCGGTGGACCAAAATGAAATGAATTGGGTTTTAGGCCACCTTTGTGCACACATAGGCTAACATAGGTGGCCCAACATTAAGCAGTTGGGTCGTTATGCCTCACTGAACCATAATATTTACATTGATGGTGGAGGCTCCCCACAATATTGAATCGTTACTTCGGAGCAGGTCATTTATTTCAATTCACCGATTCATAATACCCTAATTACTTCTGATGAGCCCGCACTCCTTAGAAGTTGATTATGCTGCTTTTTCTGTCCTTACATCGCTTACATTATGGAGGGTGTAAATGGGTCCTGGAAATTTTGGATTTTTCCCACTTCATTTTTTACCCATTTTTTTGGCCTCACTATTCACTTTTTATAAGGGAAAACTGTTTTCACTTCATTATTTGTAAAAGATTGTCCTCATTTTTATAAGATTTTCGCCTCAATTTCTATATTTATAATGGCTTAGGACAATTCAATAGGAAATTGGTCATAATGGAAGTACCATAATAACATAATAATAATAAAGTTTATAAAAGAGCAATCAACACAATAATAGTTATAATATATAAATGACGTCGATATTCGTTTTTTATAGCTAATACACTTCGTTTTTTGCTATATACATTTTTATCTTCGTTTTTCACAGTTTAGAAACTGCAATCCTCGATCTTCGGGCCCTAAGAAATGCGCTTCGCCGCTCGTTCGATTTATTATGGCGTTTCTGAATAAGCAATCAGTTCTGTATTTCTTCAGTTATTACGATTTTTCGTAAGATGTAGGCCTACGACATTTGTGTCAGTCGCTAATTTGAGCAAAATACATTGACCCGATTTTGATTCAATGCTGTGCCGGCGTCGTAGACAATTGACAATGGTTTTATTGCTGTGCCTACGTCGTAGACGATAGGCCAGCATTAAAATAATATTGGTTTGCTTTTATCAACACTGCTCTGTGGACCACTCCATTTCTCCGTAGCAAAGGGACCAGCCCCATAACATTACGAATTACAGTGTATAAATACATATGAATTTGAAACATTTAAAAGCAGCTTAGTTAATAATCAACATCTTAGTTGTTTTTGTAAGGTAAATTTCCGTAGAACTTACATACGAAGTGAGTAAATGACTGAACTCCCGGATTTTATCTCTGTTTTGTGCACTAAATCGTGTATACAAAAATATAGAAAATGCACATAGAAAATGCAAATTACATATATACAATACGTTCCAGAATACCAGGAATCTTTAGCAGGTACGTGTCGTTAATTCTCCCTTCTGTCTGTAAACACATCAGTAGTGGCTGGCATTTCCTATTTACCACAACTGGTGTCAGTAATACTGAGTGGTGTCCACTCAGGTGGTAGTATCCTGACAAAAACGTGATTTCTAGCTGTATCTGTGATCCTGAAATCTGTTCAAATTGTTGTCAGTCGGATGTTTAAATAACTATTTTTCCGCAATGTCATTAAAAAATAATATACTTTTTTCGAACCTTGTGGTTGAAATCGCGCTCAGTCACTGCCATGCTATGTTGAAGAAAACGTTGATTTACCCGCTTCAAACAAATACAGCAATGTACGGTCTGTGGGCTCGTCCACGTCTAGCTATTGAATCGGTCATAATTATTTCATGGGAGGAGGGGTGGTGGTTAAATTGAATGTTATACTGTCCATTCAGAAGGCTAAATTTTATGGTTATCCTTATCCACAGTCTTTGCTGCTGCATCAATCGAGCAATATTTTCAAGGTTTAATTTTGCACAAAGAGGACATATTCGCGTATTTAATAATCTTTTTTTAACTCCAATGTTAAGATATTTTGTAAACATATCAAATATTTTTTCAACACACATGCTGAGCCATTTTTTTCAGCCAGAGCCATATCATTGAGCAAAACATTTTCCAGTCCCCTCCACCTGATAATCAATCTGTCGCCCCGTTAACATCATGTTTATGAGATTAGCTCCAGTGTAGCAGAACAACATTATAGTGGTATCTTATATAGGAGTTCTGTGGCAATTTACTCTCTGTGGAGCTCTTCAAAATCCAAGCTGTCCCTTTGGCGTTGAGGTCAGAGATCTGTCAGTGATAGTGGTAGGAGCTAGAGCTGCCTTAATGTTCCCAGGTTGAATCATACATCCCTGAAAAATGGATGGCTTGGTGCAGTGAGCCATCCTCTCCTCAACAAACAATCAGTACTTCTCCTAATTCAGTTTTCAACCTTCATTTCTGCAAATTAAACTAATTCATCTGTGAATTCTCAAAAGGGGTTTCCTATCTCTTCAAATGGTGAGATCCTCCTGTGATCCTGCACACTTGTGACGGTGCTCTTTTGAGGCAGTGATGTTCTCATAATCTGTCAGTACTAGCCTCAAGGCATGTCACCATACAGCGTCTCATAGCAGCAGGATGTTCGGTTACTCAATAGCACCGCATTATCCTCTGATTTATCATTACAACATCTAACTGCTCGTTTCAATTGTCAATGTCTTCGATGTTTTGTGAAGCACACTTTCCCCACCATCACGGAGTAGTAACGGCGCGATAAAGTTCAAAAATCCATGGATCCTATCTGCCAATAATTCCTGGCACAGACTGGCGAAAAGGCGAAACAAGTATTTTCTTTTCTTGTAAATCATTTCAATACCCCTACCTAGTCTCTGGTCTAGTAGCTGCATGGACACTTTTAGCTGGACAATCTACCATGCAGATGTCCCTGTGTATTTCTGGTAGAGAATACGCAAATTCCCAGTCAGTGATGTATACCAAATATATTGTGCTTTATTTGGCTGCATTGGGTTTATCAACATATAATGGTTCAGACATATTAAAAAGATGACGCATACCTAATACGGAACAATTCTAACCAACACCATGAGCGACACCGAACTGATAGAAATCAAGGTTATACTTCTATTACAGAAACGCAACATAAGGAGTCTGCAGTATCTATGCATGCATCTGTAACAATATACTGTTGTTGTTAAAAAACGTGCTGAATCAGGTCTAGTTGATAGCAAAATGTAGCTCTATATACACTAATATGTCATTATATTATAGTTTACGGTCATTAGCCAGTTACTCCCCACTGCGACATAAACACAAATTCTACATTTTCCCGACAAAACCAGGATTATGTTATGCTAGAGCTTCTCTCTCGTAGGCGACTACTAAACCTAGGCGACTACTAAACCTAGGTGATTTATTCTAGCAGTAGAGTAGTATAATACAATGTCTTGAAGTAATGCATGTGTATGTAATAAGGAATTTCTGTTAACAGACGTGAGCAGGCATTAAAACAATTTCAATTGCCAGAAAAACACCAAACAAAAATGACTTAACCATGAGCTTTTCATTGACACTCAACAGGACAGTAGAGATACATTGCCTGAGCTTATACATCTAATTGTATGTATAGGGTTATATTAACTGTGTGCAAGTGACAATTTAGACCGTGACATTTTTCAAAATTTACATAAATACAATGTATAACTTTTCATATTAGACAAAGTCAACAATAGCTAAAAAAACACAAATAGTACTGAAAATTATTAACAGTTGGTCAATAAAGACTGCACAATGTCGATATAATGGGGGAAACTAGATATACAATATTTGAACTTGTAACAATATGTATTACCCTTGACTAAATTTGAAGAGGTAATCCAAAAACAGACTCAGTGTGGCTGTTAACTACAGAAGCAGGGATGCTAGAGGGGAGGCAAAAAAAGTTGTTAATACAAGGAGCAGTAATGCTAGAGGGACCAGCGAGGATGTTAACAACAAGAGCAGCAGCGTTAGAGGGGCCAATGAGCTTGGTAACAAAAAGAAAAACAGTGCCAACTTGTCCAGGAAGGCGGCTTAGGCCACTCTGTTTTTATTCTCTGTTTTAGATAAAAAAAACAAAAATCTAATGAGGGCGAGCGGTACAAAAAAAGTAAAGAAAAAAAAATCGGAAAGTTATTGCGGGCGACAAAAAAACTAACCAAATAAAAACATAACCTGAACAATGTTTTGTTTTATCTCCATTAATTGACATGCTTTTTCGGAAATTGGTAAGCATCTAATGCGCGCGCTGGGCAGAAAAAAAAACAGAGAAAGGAAACATAGTGGCCTTTCAACAGGATCAGTGGTGCGAATGAGTCAGAAGAGGCTGTGGTGGAAATGCATTATGTCATTGAAAAGTTAGGATCATTTTTCGAGCTTTGGGATCGAAATCACTGTCATGTTGAAAAACGTTCATTTTTCTAGATAAAATTAATACAGCAATCCATGGTCCACACATTTACGGTTTGGGCTCGTCTATGGCCATAATAACCCTGCCTATCTTTTGAAAAGTAACTGATAAAAAAGTAAGCCTATGTCTACTACACAAGGGGTCTAAGTGAGCTTAACCAACTCAAAAAATTAAGCCAATAGCGCATACATATCATCAATGTATAGTATGTATTAATCATGTAAATCAGTGAGTGAAACTCCTTTGTTAATATCCTATTGATACCAGAAATATAATATAAAACATATTGATACCAGTAATGTGTTTGTTTAACAACAATACTACACTTCAATGCTACAGCCAAACTAACGCTGGCTCAACGTTGGCCTGCTATCTCTGGCACTGACCCAACATTACAGCAACGTTTCAGCAAAAGCCTGTTTGAGTTGAGAAAGCCTTCGTGGGTCTTTATTCCTAGGCCTACTGAAATTGGTGATACTAATAACACGGTGTGGTGAAAGTGCATTACGTACGTCTAAAATATCGCTTAGAAGAGCTGTAGATTTCACGGCTGAGTAAGCAACATTAAAAGCTGATATTTCACAACTCTGTAATTAATTTTGCTAGGCCTATTCACAATAACAGTAACAGTGTATTAGCAATATACTCCAGGAGCACGAGTCTAAAAATTTGGTTTCGTTCAACACCGAAAGTATAACTAAGGTTTGACAAGCTAGGATGATGGCATGAACATTCTAGAACAGCACAAGGTAGTGTGTACAATCAAATTGTGGTATCAAAAAATATTTATAGGTAATTTTAGAGTAGGTGGTGTATTATTGGTACGACCTCAGAAAGTAGGGTAAGTATACATAATTGTCAATATCTTTGTCATTACGCAATCAATTTTAAAGATTATAGCATCAAAAGTAATGTTTTAATGGTTTATGTCTATGTATGAAAACATTAAAACAATTTTTAAGTTAGGAAGGTCAATAAAGGTCACATCTTGTACCACAACTATCTTAGCAGATATTTTGCTATCACGCTATATGTACTTTAGCATCATTTGTTGAGCAATAAAATTAACCAAGGTTGGACTTGATAAAATTATAGTATAAACCCTCTACAATAACCTCAGCTAGAACGTTGAGCGAAATTGTGGTATCAATATGTTTTGTAGGGCTTTTTTCAATGTAGGGTATTAGACTGGTGGAAATCGGAGCAAAATATTGACCCAGAGTAGGAAGTCTGCCCATTTAGTTTTTTCACCACTTTTAACCATTTTCGGGTATGGGGAATCGAATGCGAAGTCGTGTCAAGCCGATTTTTTCTCTAAAACGTTCTATTTCGCGATTTAAAATATGACGTATAAGGTCTCACCACCCTAAATAAGCCGAAATCCAGGGAGGTGTATACTAATGATGGAATCATCACACAAAATATTTTTAATGCGGCTGTTCCAACCTCTATTGAAACAAAATAAAATACAAAGAAGTAATAATTTTGTGAATATTTAATAAGCCCACGTTATCTTCTTTGTCAAGGATATCAGATATAACTGTTTCATGATAACCTCGCAGGGATACAGTGGGTTAAAATGATGTGTGTCTGTTCTGTGAAAGAGAGCACGGATTATAGCCCAATTTTAACAGTATTGACTTTTTTACACTCTAGGGGGCGTAGCTCAAAATCTGTCTGGTAACCATACCCATAGCGGGCCTGTTTTCGAACAAGGACATCTCAAGCTTTATCCTGATATGTCACACTAAATATCTAATAGGGTGAAAAATGGTGAAATCGGCCTGCGGAATTGAGGCAGTTTACATGTGTTTCAATGGGACTGGCATTTGGGGTGGTGAGACCATCAGTAGACACAAGGGGTTTGCATGTTCTGGTCCTTTCTTGACATATTCCAGCTGCTTGATAAAAAATCTGCAGCTTGATATCTATATTTTATTGAGTTTTACTATCGCTGTAACAATCTAAGTGTAATAGTTTTGATTAGAAAGTATATAATTGGTGAATAAATGTGATAACCATGTCTAGAAAAGACCAGAAGAGGCCGTGTTTTGGTGATATAAATCATAGATGGAATGCCTGGTTGGTAGTTTGATTGTCATATGGGCCCAAATGAAAATAAAAAATAGTGAATTTAAGTATGGATGCTACTAATAGCAGTCCATTCTAATATGTGTGGCATATTTCAACAACAATTTTCGAAATACAAGGTAACCATGACGACTTTGTGTGACGAAATAGAGGCGGGAATAGCCACTTCATTTAACTGTTTTATTCAATGCGACTTTCAAGGAAACCAGGCCGATTTTCATGATATCAATAATTATTCAAAGGGCTCCGAGGGCAACAGTTTTCAATATATTTGCCTAATTCAAAAACTATATTGTTCAGAACACCTTCAAGCATCATACCAGGCCGAAATAAAATAATCAAAGAAAATTATATCTCTACATATGGTCTCACCACCCTAAATAAGCCGAAATCCAGGGAGGTGTATACCAATGATGGAATCATCACACAAAATATTTTTAATGCGGCTGTTCCAACCTCTATTGAAACAAAATAAAATACAAAGAAGTAATAATTTTGTGAATATTTAATAAGCCCACGTTATCTTCTTTGTCAAGGATATCAGATATAACTGTTTCATGATAACCTCGCAGGGATACAGTGGGTTAAAATGATGTGTGTCTGTTCTGTGAAAGAGAGCACGGATTATAGCCCAATTTTAACAGTATTGACTTTTTTACACTCTAGGGGGCGTAGCTCAAAATCTGTCTGGTAACCATACCCATAGCGGGCCTGTTTTCGAACAAGGACATCTCAAGCTTTATCCTGATATGTCACACTAAATATCTAATAGGGTGAAAAATGGTGAAATCGGCCTGCGGAATTGAGGCAGTTTACATGTGTTTCAATGGGACTGGCATTTGGGGTGGTGAGACCATAAATCATAGAATTAATAGATTAAATCTCGTCATATCACTATTAATTTGGCGGAACTAGCACTGGACCTCTTTGATGGTGACGATATATGTATTCAGAATTTGCCAGGAGACATCTTGTCATTCTTAACCACTTTGCACTGTGGGGTGAATTCAAGGTCAAAGTTCAATTTCAAGGTCAAAAATGATTTTTCAACAAATAAAGGTAGAAACAACTGTAATACCTCACTTTTGTTTAATTTTGACCGCAAAATTAATTTCTGGTACCAATTTTGTGATTTGGAGTCATCCCTAAAGACAGAAGGTCAATTTAAAGGTCAAAAGGTCAATTTTAAGGTCAAGTAAGCAAAAATATGATTTTTACTAAATAAAGCTAGAAACAAGTGTAATACCTCATTTTCGCGTGATTTTGACTGCAAAATCCATTTCTGGAATTTTTTTGTTGATTTGACGTCATCCTCAAGGTCAGAAGGTCAATTTCAGGGTCAAATATATTTGCATATGTGACCCTCCATGCGAGAGGGTACGTCCCCGCAGCTTCGTTACAAGTATTTATTGATGGTGTCAAATTTAATTTTAATGATAACATAATTAAATTCAAAATATTAGAATCTTATAGTACACAAAGTCATAAAGATTAAGAACAAAAAAGTTCTTGAAACAGGAAAGACTGCAGATTATACATACATGGACAAGGCCACCAGGGGGTCATCGAAGTATGGTACCCTTGACCCCTAGGGTGGTATGAGAACGTGGCATATACACACTGTCAGTGGAAAGGGGTTTTGTTCAAAAATATTTCTTTTTAATTGGACCAGCACTCCCAATAAATCGATCGGAACCCAAGTACGCATGGTGACATGGGTTGTTGTTGGGTTTCATAGGGGAGTTATCCAAAGGTCATGGGGAGGTCATCTCAAGGTCACAACAAGATCAAATCTGCTCAAAATGGTTGAAAATAGCTTATTTTTGTTGTTTTTGCTAACATTATGTTCACTTGAAATGTACACGATGTCTTGAAACATACCTAGATCCCAACACGGACTTACACAAAAACACCCCCGAGAGGTTACAGAGATAACATTTCGGGTTGGAGGGTTTTTACTCTCCCCCCCCCTTCAAATCACCCTTGTGTCAATACTGTCTCACATGGCACAATGTACAAAATAACACACTGATGTTATATTTTGACCCATGACCAATACATTTATTACATCTGGTAAGGCCAACACAAGTATACATGGTGCAATAGGTTCGTTTTTTTTTATTTCACGGGGTTCTTAACCCAAGGTCACGACAAGGTCATCTCAAGGTTACAGCAAGGTCAAATCAGTTCAAAATAGTGATAAAAGATTATTGGACCAAAACTTCCAATAGGTCGAAACAACATTATGCTCACTTGAAATGTATAAGATGGCTTGAAACATACCTAGAATAGTAGATCCCAACACGGACCTATACCAAAACACCCCCGCGAGGTTATAATGGATAAGTCACCATTTCTATACAGATTATAGCATAATTTTCTAAATAATAAAAATAAATTAGCATCAGTGTCATAATACGTAGAAACATAGGTGGTCAGAATAATTTATAAACAATAATAAGCCTAGTTATCTTCACCAATAGTGGGCCAACATTGGCCAAACATTACCCATATGAATTGTAAATATCGTAGGCGGCCTAAAAGCTGCTGAAGATCAAACTATAGGCATTTTGTAGGCATTATCATATTTTCTGCTGGCATATTAGGCTTTATGGGTGTGCTGTATTACGGCCGCCGATAATCAACATAGCCATCTAAAAAATAATGTCTACTATTTTCACACTCCTAACAGCCGTGTCTATTATACACAGGGATGACGAATTTTCCTCTTGTGGCCCAATCATATTTGTAACAAATTTTCAACCGTCATCAAAAACAAACACCATGTTTTCAAATTTGGTCACTGCAAAATTACCTTTTTTAAATGTATCTTTCAATTGCAACATCTAGGCCTACTGGCAGGAGATGTCAGCTTAAATCCGGGTCCCTCCGGCTCAAATGGCATAATTAAATGGCAACAATCAATGTGAGATCTATCAAACCGAAAACAGTCCCCTTCTTTGAATATGTAACCAGAGATATTATAATAATGTTTTGATCCCAAGCAGCATGTTAATTTTCTAGCTCACGTTCATGGTCATTGGCTAGATCTTTTGATCACCGAACGCATTTCTAATTCTATCAAATCAGTTTTTTTGGCAGCAGGTATTACACACCGTCTCGTTGTCATATCAGAAATTGACGGTTGATACACGAAATGGAAAAAAGAAAAAACATCGTTTCGAAAAATATACGAAATTGGTTATGAATCGTTTCATTCGATATTCTCAATTTGGATCCAATGAAGAAACCAAGATCTGTCACGACAGTATCTCTGTCGACAGTATGATTCTGTCCTTTTCTGCTCTACTTCAGACAATAATACGCTTTTGTAAGATAAGTCAGAAAACCACAAAAATCGAAATATTTAGCTGATCTTATTTCAGAAAATTCAGACAATCCTCGTCGTCTATGGAACTCAATAAATAACATTCTGCATAGAATTCCACGCGCCGGTTCTGCCAGAATTCACATCAGTAAAATCACTTTGTGACCATTTCTTTAAATATTTTGTGGATAAAATTGAAACCAATTTCCAGATAAAGTACAGAATATTTCATCAGTGTAAATAAAACAGGAATTAGATCCACAATGATCGTTTTTGAACGGGTGACAGAAGCTTAAATTAAAAAGCTTATTTTGAGCTCATCGTCAAAATCATATGATCTGGACCCCGCTCATACAAGAGTGCTGAAAAATTGTCTTGATATAATAATAGCTCCCATCACTGATATAATTAACATTTTAAGGAAACTTTCGAAGAAGCTTATGTGAGACCACCACTTTAAAACACCTCTCCCTAAAAACGAACTGAAAAATTACAGGCCTGTATCCAACTTGAGTTTCATTTCCAAAAAGGTAGTAGTAAATTGGCTGCAAGCTCATATAAGACATAACCATCTATCTAATCCATTAAAATCCCCTGACAGGAGACATTATTCTACAGAATCAGCTCTACTGAAATTACATAGCGATATCATCATTAGTATTTACATGAGTGAGGTTACAGCTCTGACCTTGCTTGACTTGTCGGCCGTTTTCGACACCATTACCCATGCTACATTAACAAATATACTTTCAGATTGTTATGGAATATCTGGGCAGGCTCAAATTAGGTTTTCTTCTTATTTGCAAAATAGGTACCAATCCGTAAAGATTAAAGTCACTATGTCAAATAAAGTCACAATCTCATATGGAGTTTCATAGGGCTCTGTGCTTGGACCAGTGCTTTTTACCCTATACACTACACCACTCAGCGCTCCGTTTCCCGCTTTCAAAGCTAAGGAATCTCTTGAGAAGCTTAATGCTAGTAAGACTGAATTTCTCATTGGGACCAAAATTAAGCGAGAAAAATTATTAAATAATATCCCTTGCTTAATTCTAGGTCAAGATACAAATCCATCTGCTAGAAAGGCACGGTAACCTGACCTTATATTATATGATGACAAGTGCCAAGTGCATATCTTCAAATGAGAGAAACATATTGACATTATTATCCAAACGGCCAAGGGTTAATACAGGTGTCAACTCTGGTACCACCCATGAGGACATGTTTTTAGATTGATATGACTGTATAGTGGTTGACATTTGGTTGTTTAGCAAACTGTTTGATCAAGTGATTTTAAAAATACCCACTTTAAATCTACTGAGACTATAAACTACTTTGATATATCTATAGCAAATGCCAGTTCGAGTCGAATCTGGGCCGGATGTATATTATGTTTGTGCATAAACAGTCCTCAAAAATGTTTTATGGGTTTGGAGTATGCTCTTCTCTTTATGCAATAAATTATGTAAGTAATCAATTAAATCATCCGATCCGATAGAAGTAGGGCTTCATCCCTGCCTCTTGTAGCGGGTTGTCCAAATTATGGACAAATTTTGGAAAAAATTATGACAACTCACACACCAATTTACCCAAGGCATTTGATTTATATTATTATAAATATGATACATATGATGTATTATGAATTTGTGTTATTTGCGTGGACATCATAGTTGAGAAACGTTAGTTACATAGGCATGATAATCTCTCAATTACATATTACGTCATTAATATCGCTATGAATTTTATAAATGTAATAATGACACAGTTTTCTTCTTGAAAATTAAAAGCTGGGTGTGGATACCTTGTTTGTGATCATATCATGATTGATTATTGAGATATTGCTAAAAATGTATATTTCGGTAATGGCGGTACTAATCAGCGATTTTACGATATTTAGACCTCAGTTGCACCTTTCTTGAACATAGGATGACTGTAGGCCCAGCCTACTCTTAGTGAAATGAAATGGTCAAAACTTTAGTTATAATATAACTAATGCTATATATTATATCATGCACGGTCAGCTCTTTAGTTAAGAAGAAATCTTTAATGAAATAGTTTTCCCCGATAAAGACCATTTTTGGGCTCAAAGATCGCTTATTGAAACACCACACATATACTCTTAATATTTTGAGCCTTACTTTACTCCTCGTTGTATTGGAGTACTGGGATAATTACTAGTAGTAGTACTTTTCGCCCCCATCAGAGAAGGTCATTAGGGATCTGTTCCGTTTGTTGAATGCTGTGTACAGCATTGTACAGAAGCACTAGTCTACAGCAATCATCCAAGAGCAGCTGCAGCATCCTTGTATCTGGCCATTATCTTCGGGCGGATTGCCAGTGGTGTACCCTAGTTCCTCCGCTCAACAGCGGAGCCAATGCAGCATCCGCATCAGTGCTGGCGCTGGTGTAGGCCGTGGAAGCCTTAAATAACCGGCAATAGCGTGTTTGATGACATTAGGTCTCTCACACGGGAAATCAATGGAGTTACCCTTCCTATTGTTTCTCTGAGGATTATCCGACCCGACGATAGGGGAGCTGCGCGAAATGTCACGGAATTTCAGCATTAAATTGCACAGCGAAACCCAAGTCTTCGGCCGTATGGGGGTAGATCCCCTAGACATGCCCAGAACCCCTTATCGGGCGAGCGAAGGAAAAAGCTCTCAATAACATACCATGCCCTATCACCGCCACCCTTACATCATCATCTGTACATCATTCATCTCATCAGTTGACTATCGTATTACAATGTCACTTGAAATACCATTTGTGCTGAAAAGTGACGTAAAGCAATGATTTACTACTACTACTTCGTTCTATTATTGATTAATCCCTGTGGAATGGATGTCACTATTCCGGGATATCTTCTCTCTAAAGAAATTCCACCATTTATGTTTACTAAGATACCTAGACATGAGTGGTTCTCCACTTATTTTTTTCCATAATATGGGATATGTATAGCATTTACAGCAATATATCTGCATTATCCATTTTGTGAGTGGTCAGCACTTATTTATTACAAAACAGTGTGCATTATGACTAGCCCCAGTGGCTGAAACCTGTTTCAGCCACAGATTGACCGCGTACAAAATCGTGGGACATTATTTTGGACGGTCATAAATAAGACTTCCGGTGGGATAATCAGGTCGAAAATAGATTATTTTAGAACCAGTAGCATTTAAGCTCAAAGGTCGCACAGTCATTAAAAAGGTATGGGCATTTTCCGGACCTTGGGGTCGGGATCGCTTTCAGTCACCGCCATGTTGGATTTTTTGGGTAAAGCAAATACATCAATAAACGGAGTCGGAGAGGACGACACGCCTACATTATAAAGACGTTTTTTTATATTAAAAAGCAAAACAAGTTTCCAAAGTCGTTATCAAAATCTGTCCACTATGCCTACGAAGACCTGGTCGAGTCATGTTTTTTATTAAATTATTAAATAATGTTTGCTGTATATATTGTCTTTTACCTAGTCATTATGCCTGCCGATCCATGTAACGTATTATTCTTAGTAATACATAATTTGTATATGTATTCTTATATATTTTCGCTAGACCGCATATTCATTACACAGAAAGGAACTTTAATTGATTTTAGATTTTTTTGCAAATACAAACTAGCGAATTCGAATGTAACAGATTTTGGGGCGACTTGAGCATAAATTCACTTTAACAAGGGACAATATTAATACAATCACCACTATATGTCCGTCGAATTCAAATAACCATGAACAATCATGAACAATGATATGTCAAAGACGAAAATGTATTTATTTTATTTATTCGTTTATTTATTTGACTTTCCAGTTTAAAACATGCAAAAAAATGGTAAAATATCATTATTATGCATTGAGTAATTTTGTTCTACATGCTATCGACTTTGGTTTATGGGAACAGGCCTTCTGGCCATTGGTCAAAACATAACAATCACATTGTCAATTTGTCTATTTTCATTTATCAGGCAGGGGTGATATAGGAATAAGTGTGAGTTGATGAGGGTAAAACCCATTCAAACCTTATATTACCCATGTAATCTCTCGGTGAGTATACGGCGGGTTTTAACGATTCATTCAATTATTTTTTACGTATTGCTAAAAAAATAATATCATATATGTACTGCTCCAATAGCTCAGAAGAGTTTGAAAATGGTTGCGAATAATGTAAAAACAAAGTCACGGCGGGCAAAATTCCCGATTATCGGTATTTATTTTTTAATATGCATAATATTTGTAAAATTGTGCCGGATAGCTAAACTATTACCATGAAACATACGTGCAGTCTCAAAGAGGTATATCTCCTGAAAAATGTCAATTTGATCAAATTAAAAATGACCGACTTGACATAGTCATATAAAGTGAACAGAACTGGAGCAAAAACATAAAAAATAATCTATTTTTACTTATTATGAGCTTCTTTGTGACCTTGAAATGACCTTAGAGCGACCATGGTAATACCCCTATGAAGCACAAGCCCGACTCATGTCAACATGTATACTTGGGCTGGGTGTAATCAAATGTATTTATTCACTAACTTATCAGTGAGTGCCACAGTAGGCCTACGTCACCCACTGATTTTTTCGTCGCAATTGCTCTTAATTAACAGCAGGGGTCTATTATTATTTTTTTATGTCATTTTAATCTGGACGTGGTAGTATAGACAGTGGCTGTAAAAGCTATGACCCCTGGTGGTGATTATCTGGTAGTCGGGGGGGGGGGGGGCTGAATACTAGTGTCTGAAGTAGAGACACTGGTGACACGAGTGTAATGTATTAAAAGTAGGCCTCCTGGCCATTGGTCTTTGAAACATAACAATCACTTTGTTATTTTGTCTATTTTTCTATATCAGAAAGGGGTGATATAGGCCTAAGGATGAGTTGATAAGGCTAAAACCCCTCGAAACCTTATATTACCCATGTAATCTCTTGGGGTGTCTATGGTATAGACACGGTGTCTAGGCGGGTTTCACCATCACCGACATTTGAAATGAACATTAAAGTGTAGCTAAAGCAACGAAAACAAGCTATTTTCACTGTTGAGCTGATTTGACCTTGCTGTGACCTTCAGATACACTGGCCATGACCTTGTGGTCTCTCCCCTATGAAGCCCGACTCACCCAGTGTTCTTTGGATGGGCTTCATTAGATTTATTTAGATATCGGTCAAACATAAAATCAGTGTGTTATATTTCGTCCCTTTCTGCCATATCAGACAGGGCTAAAACAAGGGTGATTTGATGGGGTATAACCCTTCCAACCCTTTAATTACCTGTTACCTTTTGGGGCGTTTCTTGGCATTGGTCTGTGTTGGGGGTCTAGGTATGCTTCAATCCATCATAGACATCCCAAGGAAACATACTTGTAGCAGAATCAACAAAAAACAAGCTATTTTCACTCGTTTTGAGCTGATTTGACCTTGCTGTGACCTTGAGATAACCGTACCATGACCTTGGGTAGCACCCCTGTGAAATCCAACCCCAACTCATTTTAACATGTGTACTTGGGTTGAACTCCATCAGATGCAATTAATGTATACTGGTCATTGGTCGAAACATAACATCATTGTGTTATTTGGTCCATTTCTGCCATATCAGACAGGGGTGACACGGGGGTGATTTCACGGAGAGTATAAAACCCTCCAACCCTTATATTAGCACTGTAACCTCTTGGGGTGTTTTGGCATAATGTCCGTGTTTGGGTCCAAGAATGCTTCGAGCCATCATAGACATCTCAAGTGAACATAATCTTAGCAAAAACAAAAAACAAAGGTATTTTCAACCGTTTTGAGCTGATTTGACCTTGCTGTGACCTTGAGATGACCTTACCATGACCTTGGGGTAGCTCCCCCGTGAAGCTGATCACTAGTACATGCCACCATGTGTACATGGGTTGGTCACGGACCGACTTATTGGAAGTGCTGGCCATCGGTTCAAATACAATGTCACCCCTTTCCTCACATCAATTCATGATATTTGCAAAAGTACACAAAATATACATTATGACGTCATATTTTATTCTTCAAAATAAACGAATTTCGCGGATTTTTTTCGCTTGACACGACTTCGCATTCGATTTGCCATACCCGAAAATGGTTAAAAACGTTGAGAAAACAAAATGGGCAGAGTTCCTACCGTGGGTCACTTTTTCTGATCGATATCTCAGATTTCCACTAGTCTATATCTCATATGCCATAATCTGTAACGACGAGTGGCAAAATTGGTAATATATTTGTCAATAGTCATTCAATTGTAAATATTATGTCACCAAAACATAGGACGTTTAATGATCTGTAAATATAAGAATAAAAAACACCAAAATTTATCAGGTTTTACAGATCATTGAAGGTCAAATCCTTATACGATATATTTTTTGTCATAGCGTTGTTTCTATTTTCAAATTACTTGTCACACTCCAAAACCAACTAAGGTTTGACTTCATCATATGACGAAATATAAATTCTAAAACAAAACCAGATGGCATCTATAGTCAAATTAGGGTAAATAAATATTTTGCAGTCAGTTTACTACACCCGGTCACATAGCACATGGTATAGCCTATGACACATAGTAAAATTACAAATATGGTCATAAATGTTCAAATTCTCAATCAAGTTTACCAATTTTGGTACCAAAATGTCAAACTTTCAATGTAAAAACTACGATGAAAACAAAATATAAAAAATAAATAAATTTATCAAGGTCAGCAAAGGTCAAAAATAGATCAGATCAAAAGCGATCTGAACAGTTTTTTTCATAATAGTATTTTTTCGTTGACATAATTTCCTCAATACCACCCTTAATACTAAATCTGACCGAGATTGAAATTGGTGGAATAAAAAACTAGATCTTGTAATACAATCACGTGTAGCCTGTATAGACAACTTGAGGTATAAATAATGTTTTAGAACCGTTTTAACCGTTTTGTTGCTTCTTGCTGGATATGGCACAGTCTGAATCAGAGAGTAAAAAGACATTGTTGACAATATATTTGACAAAACGTGACAAAATATATTGCCAATAATAGATATTGCCAATTATGTAAACATGCTTCATTTTTTCTTGTGATACCATACAGTACACCCCATACCCTGAAATACCCCCTAAAAAATAATTGCCACCACAAAATTAGATTGTACACACTACTTGGGGTTATTCTGGAAGGTTCATGCTACCATCCTATCAACTCAAACCTGGTTACTTTTGGTGTTGAGATATATCACTTTTTAAGCGTCATTCAAGATATCGCTCCTGGACTAATAAGGAACTAGACATACAAAACAAAAAATCATGAAAGTGTAATGAATGAACATGAGTTGAGGGAATGGTATCACAATTGTTACAATACATATTATAATATCGCCATATATATATATATATATATATATATATATATAATTATCAGGTAAACAAATTTAGCTAATTTTCTGATGACTGCTTGATTGTCGCTTGATACAAATTATATGAATTTGTACATACATGGATTTTGTATATAATAATCAGGTAGAATGTGTCTAATATGTTCAATCTTTTACATTCAAATATACAGTGCTATTCATCGCCTAATGTATCACATGTGTCACATAGCCTTTCATTATATGGAAAACGAGCCCGCCCCTTCCCTTAACAATATTTGGTAATTTATGTTGTTTGAGTCTAAATTTGGTGAGTGCGTGTCGATGCTTCTTCACATTTGCAAGAAGCAAATATTTAGATATATTTAGCTTAAGATGTGGCAGAAAAATTTAAAATGAAACTTCAAGACGACAAGTCTTGCCTAATTAGGGCCTATTAGACAGTATATAGTAAATAATAATTGCACCTCTACCTATCAACATTGTAATCCTGTAAAATTATTCTTTGTCAAGCATTTTTCATTAGGTGCAGTACTTCAGAATGTGTGTAAAATCAGCAAACTGTACTATGGGATAAACATATAATATAAATGCAAATGATCGTTATGATATAAAAACATACTACTGGGTATATTATATATAAGCCCATAAATATTTTCTTTACATTTTAGAGTACAGATATACATTCTCTGACACATTTATAGCTGATATTTTTCCAATGCTGCTGACAAGCGTGAAGGCCCCCTGTGCCTCTTGACTATTAATTCACATTTAATTGGGAGTCTGCCAAGCTCTCCATAGATCATACATAGTAGGGTGCGATTTTTTTCAAAAGCAAGGTGTATTTAAAAGAATGTAAATATACTTTTTCTATAATAACAAGATTTTTTTGAAATCCTCATATTTCACAACAATAGAGAAGTACCGGCAATAACAAATATCAAATAGCTGCAAATAGACATCAATAATTAACTGTTTTAATCGTATATTTTAAGTAAAGTAAACATGTTTCTTTTTGCCTTTTTATAGATATCATATAAATACTTTTTATAGGTACCCGTTCTACTGAAAGTGACACCAATATATTTACAATCGTCGACAATATCAAATACTTAATTATTTATTGTAAAATTTTACGTTGCCCGAATATTTCCTTCTGTTCATACATAACTTTCATTTTTTTTCGTTCACAATTAACTTCCGTTTTTCGCAATATTAATTTTAAGCATTCAATGCTTTCTGCAAGCCTTCTACAGGGTCCTCTTACACAATTTTGTCGTCGGCGTATAACAAGACATTAATCTTCAAAAATATTGCAAGCTGTGCATCATTACATGAGTTGTTCACAATCATTTTTAGACAAATATTTATCCAGATCGTTTACGAGAAAAGAAAGTATCATTAGGGATATTTTTCCCCTTGTCGTACCCCTATATAGCTACTGAAAAATTCTGAGGATTCGCTATTCACAGCGACAGATTATCGGATGTCCTGATACATGTTGTATGCCATATTCGAGGCCACTAGCGGGCTCTTAGTAGATTAAACACACCATGGTCAAGTCAACGTCACTGTATATGCTAGGGCAGTGTTATTATTATGTCAAGAGTGGCATTCATTCATTCATTCATTCATTCATTCATTCATTCATTCACTCATTCATTTATTCATTCATTCATTCATTCATCTATTCATTCATTCATACATCCATTCATTCATTCATTCATTCATTCATTCATTCACTCATTCATTTATTCATTCATTCATTCATTCATTCATTCATTCATTCATTCATTCATTCATTCATTCATTCACTCATTCATTTATTCATTCATTCATTCATTCATTCATTCATTCATTCATTCATTCATTCATTCATTCATTCATTCATCTATTCATTCATTCATGCATCCATTCATTCATTCATTCATTCATTCATCAATTCATCCATTCACATTAATTCTCTTGCTTCAATGTGCTTCACTGGTGAGGATTACGTATAGGATAAAGCCCGAGGAGCTCTACATTCTTAGCTGTGGAAGAGGCCGATGCCTTTTCTACAGCTAAGAATGTAGAGCTCCGAGAGTTTTAACTGACTTAAAATGCCCCAATGAGGATCCCACAGCTCGGTCACATCTGACTGACTAAAGCACCATAGGCATACCATGATAATTGGTCTGTACTTGATCAACAATAACTCTCCGTTTCCGTCTTAGAATGAAGTGGTGACAAAGCAAATAATGTGGTGCATTTTAAATTACAAGATAAAAACAAGACAAAATAAAATACACGTTTACTCGCTTGTACATACGATCGTCTACAGATAATTTAGAAGTGAGTGGAACATAGTGGGATAATCTGCAATGTATAATCAATCACCCACTCATCTGTTATTATCCGAGCTCGCACGTCAGTCGCAAATTCTACTAATGGCTAATTATAAAACACGTCAAGTGGTGAACCATTGCAATTTGTATATAATTACAGAACCTAACGATGGAATGCAGCATTGTATCTTTTTAATTATTGTAATATTATGTTGCGTTATTTCGGTTTTACGTGTAGTTGGCTATGCGACGGTTTCACGAGCTGACGCTGGTCCATGCATTTTTAAAGCAGCTCCTTGGGATGACATCAATTTTCGTTTTTATTTTTGTAATGAAGTAGTGTATCCCCCAGATCGAGATTTTATTTTTTTCAGAGTTTTTAGATTAAAAAAAATATTTGTATCAACATTTCTATGAATCCGCTTAAAACCCAAACAAACTTTTTGTATACATAGAAACTTGCTAAGGACGGTTGAATGTTCCTACAGCATTAGGCCACATGTTGATGCCGTCGGCCCAGCGTTGGGCAGACAATCAGTGTTGCAGGTGTATCCCCCCATGTCCTGACTATAAGACACCAATTAGCGGCATATTAGCGGCGATTGCTTTGATCTCGTCGTCCAAGATGTGGGAATATGTGGAGTAAAGTGCTGTATATTGTCGACTTGTTTTGTTTACATGGCAGTATACGACATGGAAATATAACTATTTCACTCTTTCTCAGGGCTTTAAAATAGTTTTTTGACTTTTTTGTATTTTTAGTTAAGATCAGTAGGCTATATAGCTTCACATAAATTAAATTTTCAAAATTGACAAAATTGAAAATGTCTCATCCCACGGGGTCCCGTTAACTAAATATAGGCCTAACTCTAATAGCAATGTATGTAAAAAGTGTTCTACTTGTAGTTATTTTGTAGGTTGTTATGCTTTCCAGAGTGTATTTTACCTATTTACTATTCATAATAATATGAAGGTTTTTTATCTGGTTTTTGGCGCGGGCAACTTTTCTATATTATGTCTTTAACTCTGATACGTTTTAAAATATTTCAGCACTAAATGTATTATAATAATGTACCGCTAGTAATGTATATACCCTGAATCCTGTACGGATATAATATGGTAATAAAATTTGATTGATTGATTTGATTGATTGCTTGCAAGCAGACAACGTATAATCACGTAGATAATGTATAGGCCTATATGTATATGTGACCTTCGTTACTATAATTATGCTATTTGTTATTAGGTCTACTTTCTGAATTTCACGCTTTGGCGAATTAGAATTATTAGTGTTTGATGACAAGCACGCTGGCTACTGTAGGCCTACGTGTGTGATTAATCCTTTAACCGCCGATGCCGCATATATTCTTTTTTTTTACATTTTTATTAGCACATTACATACCAGCTTTTAAACCTGTTAGAGATAAAACGTGACATTAATCGGCAAGATTTGAAAATAGCTGACCTCCATTTTGTTAAATCTGAATAATTTTCACTCACTTGAAGTTGTGGATCGCGTCAGCGAGACACAACTTCAAGTGAGTGAAAATTCCAATTGAATAATTTAGCGGTTAAAGGGGTAATAACTCCAATCCAAAAGGTGGGGATTGCTCAC
Source organism: Flabesymbios commensalis (assembly GCA_964017125.1). Classification (NCBI taxonomy): domain Eukaryota; kingdom Metazoa; phylum Annelida; class Polychaeta; order Terebellida; family Flabelligeridae; genus Flabesymbios; species Flabesymbios commensalis. The sequence goes on from OZ024917.1 coordinate 48,684,922, forward strand.
TTGACCACTAAGACTCACTGCCTCTTTACCTTTGCACAGAAGAGCTGGTGTGAAATAAAACACGCTGGGCCACAGCTTGATGCCGAGCCAACGTCTCAGATATCCATACGGCGTGTAGACTTTATGACCGTATCCCTTTGACCGCTAAGCTCGACTATACTGCTCTGCAAAGCCAAAATGCATTACCTGCCTACTTGTCAAGTAAACAAGATACTGCCTTTTGGCTTTGCACGGCAGTGTAATACGTTTTACGTCTGTTTTGTTAACAGGTTAAATCACTGTTATTAGGAAAGAAGTGAGTGCATAAACACAAAGATTTGGAAATGTTTCCTCTTAAATTAAACAAATATGGGGCATTTTCACCTACACGAAGTTGTGTGTCGCAGTAGCGAGACACAACTTCGCTTGGGTGAACATTTAGATAGGATACCTTAGTGGGTGAAAGGTTGATGTTCCATCCACGTTACATTCAGTTCACTTGATGCTGTATTTATTAATGCGCATGTCAGTATGTCGAAGGCGCATCTTCATTTCAACTGAGCTCAGTAGATGACTGTATAAGGTAAGATGGGTGAATGGTGAATATATCCCAGTAAACACAAAGCATTTGCATAGCATTTACACAACGTCGGCCCAACGTCTTTGACGTTGGACCAACAATGCATAAATGCTATACACATGTTTTGTGTTTACTGGTATGGGCCTAAATAACAAAGTTTGCCTAACTTTCATGACAATTATGTTTCTTAGTCTCATTTTAAAGATAAATATATTACCTTTCATTTGAAAACCCTCTAAAAAGTTGTCCGGAAGAAATAATTTAGAGCCGAAAAGGTACCTACCCTCTGGTACTTGAATCTGACTAAAAAAGTGTTTGAGAATTTTTCACAAGATGAAATTCGAGTTTATTTCAATAATAATTTATTAATTGTAACATACATTGATTTGAAAACGAAAAAATAGAATGTGATGTTTAAAATAAGGTTGAATTGTATTTTTTACACGTCTAGAAGTTTGATATTTTTGTTTACTTAAAAATAGCCGTCTTACCATAGCACATCAAATTAAAGGAATCGTTCAGATAACACCGTGTAATGTCATACCTTCTCATTTATGCCTTGTCAAATATATGTTGCATAGTTAGACTAGGTAACATTGACAAAAAATGCTCGAAAATGTTAATATGGAACAAAATATCATCGTAGGACAAAAAAGAGTTGGGGTAAAATAGCCTAACTTTTACTGTATATTTTGAAACTGCTAATACTGCAAATGACAGTAGTGTGTTATATTATATGTTGTGCTGCACATATGAGTTCCTAAGTGTTGATAAAAGTACATTTAATATATTTATATTTAAATATATATAAATAAATGTAAATTAACCCTTTTAGCACAAGTCTAATTTAAATTTGGACCTGCTTTAAGTTATTTCTAGTTACTTCAAAACACATCATTAAGTGTCTTGTTATTTTTGTGCAGTTATGCGTGCTGATCAAAATTAAAAACGAATAAATAGATTGACGACCTAAGGGTTAAATTATTGTGAAAAATTTGTCTAAAATAAGTAGCTTAGAGCCAAATAGATATCGTCGAACCCCTGGTATCTGAATCAAAAGATGATATTTAAATTTAATTCAAAAAAAGTTTTTTAATTGTAATATAAATTTTAATGCTGATTCGAAGAAAATGTGTCATTTTTCAAATAAGATTTAATTTAATTTTTCTAGACCCTTTAAAATCTAGGGGTATGATATTTATTATATTCTAACACCTTCAATTTTTGTTTAGCTAGAACCACTTGTAATGACTTTAACGATCATTACTCAAACCATGTGCACATAAATCGGTGTATGTTATGCCATTTAGTCTGCTGGTGCCCACTTTGCTCAAGAATAACATTAAAATAAGTTTGAATGGTGGTACGTACAACCCAAATTGTTAATTTACATGAGGCTTCCCGGAACTAAGGGTGAGGATTAATAAACTCTACCCCCTCCTACGCTTCGTCGCTAGTTTGAAAGGAGGTACATTATTCCCTGGTAACTCTAAAAATCGTGCACCGGCCTGCAGAAAATAGAAGAACAAGCGGACATGTACATGCGGATAGACTAGCGATAATTCAGTTTTGAAGAATAAAAATAGTCAATATAAAAAAGATAAACCAAAATAATATGGTTATTAATTTAACCGTGCACACATATGTAGGCCTATCCAAATGCATCAGAAAATGCGCAATAATATATTAATCGTTTGTTTTCTTAGAAAAACACTCATGTTCACAAATACCGCTCCTGATGCGAAAAATAGATAGAAAGCTTGTAATTTGTGTAGAACATATGAACTATACTGGAGTGAAAATGGTAACCTAGGATGTAAAATAGCTCATCAGCGATATGTAATGATTAGGACTACCCACGAATTGCCTTTCCTGTTAATAATCATAGTCGCTGAACCGCAACACGGAGATACATAGTATTTAAAGGGTGTGCGTAATGTATTTCTCACGCATATAAAAAAGCCTATTTCGGATTACCAGAATGTACATAACAGATCACGACATATTCCCACCCTGCCTGTAGGACAACATCTTGGCATATTGTACTGCTATTATGATATATCCCAACATTACAAAATGGTATCTTGACAAACAAATGACATGTCCTGAAATTATATCGCCATATGCATGATATATTGTCATTATGGTGCGATGTATGGATATCATATTACATACTTGTAATTTTAGATTTTAACATTGCGCTGTCATATCTAAATATTATAATGTCGTGTTTCAGGATTATAGTTCCATATTTTGAAAATTTTGAAATATGCTCCCAAATCCTAACCTTTTGATGACATGTGAATATTAAAATGACATATACCGACATTATTGTCATATATACTGGACATGGTTAACATGCCATATCGTAGATAGAATATCCCTCAGAGCCGAGTACTGCCAAATAGGCTATCCAGGACATCTTTATATTGTCATATCCTGACATTTCGTGTATAATGCAGTGATTTTAAAATAATGTGGCTATATCCTGTCTTGCAAAAACATATGCTGACATTAAAATATCGCACCCTGACATTAAATGACACATAAAAAAATTTCATGCGATAAACTGTCATTATCTCAACTCCTAACTGCACTAAAATGTCATATACTGACAATAAAGATATTCTTGATGTTATATATTCTGACATTATTGTGTAATATTCGCTCATTTATTGCTTTAATTATTATAAAATTAAATATAATGTACTGTCATTACCAGATCCTGATATTAAACTGCATAAATTATCACAAAATTAAAATTAAATATTTCTAGATATATAATTAACTATCATAACATTCCATTATCACATTTTAAAAATACATGTACACTGCAATATATCGAAATGCTGTTCCAGCATATTGATGCCATTCTTTGACGTTTTATTCCCATTCATTTTATATTATACTGTCAGGTCCCTATATAAAAATGTCATATCCTGACTTATTAGTTTGATAGCATATATTACAATATTGTGCCGCATCCTGAAATTAAAATGAAACATCCTGAAAACTAAACAGTATTTCCTGACATTGTAATGTCATATCTTATTATCATAATGTCATACCCTGACATTGTAATTACACATTTTGACAATATAATGTGTTAAGCCGACAGCATATTGTCATGTTCCTGGTATTATAATGCAATATACTGACATTATATTGTCATATCTGAGCACTATGGCGATATAACTTGTCATTATAGGGCTTTATTTATTCTAACCCTAATATACCATATTCCAAAATTGTAATGCCAAATGCTGAAATACAAATCCATTTGGCAAATAATAGTCAGAGTATTCTTATGTCTCAGTAGTATCATCCCATATGCTGTCATCACAATATCACCTTTTAAAAATATGCAACTATATCCTGACATTATATTGTTATATTCCACAATCATTATGCATTAAATTAAATGATAATATTATATTCTGACGATTTAATGCCATTACCTAACATTGTAGCACAAAACATTGTTGGTATAATGACATAATTGTTCTCACTTAAACATAGGCAATAGTAATTTATTGCTTTGCGTCATTTTTCGGCGCAAATAGTAATTTAAGTGGCATTGTAATACGATAAAAAAAATTGTAGTCAATTGTATGCAATTTAATGCTGAAACTCTGTGGCACTTCGCACAGCTCCGCTATCCTCGGGACAGATAGTCCCCAGAGTAACAATACCTAGGGGTTATTAACTCCATTCATCCCACGTAAGTAACATAATGTCTAACATTTTATTGCCGGTTGTTTCAAGGCTACCACTGCCAACATCGGTGCCTGCACTGCTGACAGCGCCTGTACTGATACGAAAGCTGCATTAGCACCGTTGTCGAATAGAGGAACCAGGGTACGCCACTTTTCAATCCGCCCGAAGATTATGGCCAGACTCGTTGAGGCATGCTGTAAAGCATGCGACAGACAAAACAGATCCTTGCGACCCTCCCCGGATGGAGGTGAAAAGTACTACTATTAGCAATCATCCCAATACCCCACTTGAGCATAGGGTGTCATGTCCTCAAAAACAGTCCATATTCTCACACTAAAACATGATACCTCCCAAATTTCAAATGTCGTTAGTTGTTTTTTCTCAATTAACTTTTAATAATAATGTAACCCATTGATCATAAATCACGAATATTATTATTGTTTTTATTTTTTATCAACGCACATTATGTAAAAATTAATAAAAAAAACAATGTTGAGTTTTGAGATAGCGGGACATAACTTCAAGTGGGTACAAATATCCACCCGACGTGGCGCTTAAAGTGTTAATTTATATTTATTTATATAAATGTATATATAAATAAACCATATGTAATTTTATAAATACATATGAGCTCATGCATAAACATGTAATTTGCAGTATTGCCATTTTCAAATAAACAGTATATGTAAGTTATTTTACCAATTATCGATTTTTATATACGCGGATATTTTGCTCAATTTTAACCTTCTCTGACATTTTTGTCCGATGTAATAATGTAACAAATATGACATGGTATATGAAAAGGTAGGACATTGCCTGAGGTTATCTGAAAAATCATTTTAATTTGACGTGGTATACGATTTTTTTAAGTAATCAAAAATATCAAACCCCTGGAGGTTAAAGGGTCTATATAGTAAAATTCAGGCTCACTTAAATATTTTCATGGTTCAGCATAAATTTATGTTAGAATTAATACATTTTGTTTGAATTAAATCCGATTTTCACATTGTGAAAAAATTATGAAACACTATTTTTCATTACTTTAAGATATCAGAGGGTATGTATCTATCTGACTTCAAAATACTTATTTCGGACAATTTCTCAGAGGGTTACCAGGTCTCAAATGAAAGGTAATATATTTATCTTCAAAATGAGACCAAAAAACATCATTGTCATGAGAGTTAGGCGAAATTCAAATTTATAGATATCAGCCCACCGACTATGCAGGGTCTGTCGCGATATGTGATGTATAGGCCTAGATCCCCACACGTTGTGCCCGTTACCATAAAGTTATGGAAACGTGAGAAGGACGAGGTATCTATCTATACCCTAAAAAAAATGAAAATGTTTCACCCCCGCTCACTCGTAAAGATTCAATCTTTTTGGGGAGCCTCCGTGGCCGAGAGGTAGCGTGCTTGGCCTCAGACCGCCAGGGCTTTAATTTCGAATTCTGTGTCTGGAGGACAGTGCCATCTCATTCATCTGACCATCCTCAGGTGGTTTTCCTGGCCCAGTTTAGCCTATGTGTACACAAAGGTGGCGTAAAACCCCAATCATTTCATTTTATTGCATGTCAAAACTGATCATTTTTTTTATTTTTTAGAAAGAATGTATCATTTCGAATTGATACCGTTGGTGGCCGCGCTCCTGATTCTAATCTACCCTATTATCACTCAGGCTTGCTCGTGTCCGATCGTCTCTGGCATTATACAGACACAGTACTGCTCAGCTGATGTGGGTGAGTCACCTAATCCAGTATATGGCTCTATGTATGCCAGTACTCGATGGCAGAAGAGAATCCTGCAGTTCAATGACAAACAGCAGAACCTGCTCACTTTTCAAGTTAGCAGTTACTGCTGTTAATAATACAGATTATATGAATATACTGGCTTTAACCCTTTACAACATAATTATTTAAATCCTTTAACCGCCGGTGCCGCATATATTCGGGTTTTCATTTTTTAATTAGCACATTAAGTACCACATTTTAAATATGTTAAAGATAAAAAGTGACATCAACCAGCAAGATTTGAAAAGAGTTGCCCTCCATTTTGTCAAATCTGAATAATTTTTACTCACTTGAAGTTGTGGATCGCGTCAGCGAGACACAACTTCAAGTGGGTGAAAAATTCAAATTATAAATATTTTAAAGTCGATCCCACGCTGTCGGGGTTATTGTATTACACTTGGGTAGGCCTATAGCGTTCACGACATTTTTAATCACACCTCAACGTAAATACAGTTGAGATTAAATAGCGGGGTGCTGGAAGGTTTAAATGGGCCAGTCTTTATAATAATATCACAATTAAACATTAAGTTTATTTTTTCATACAATCTAACTGCATAATATGAATATTTTGCATGACCAATTTTGCATAAACCGATGTAAGCGTCATTTGTTTCTCAGATGTATTTAACCCAAGAAAGTTATACAAGCTCCTTGGTTTAACCCTTAGAGAGTGGGGTTCTGACGTCTAAAGCCGATTCCCGCACTGAAAAAAAAGTAATGGCCGTAGACCCATAACATAGGTATTCAAATGAAGCAGAACGAGCTAGCTAAAAAAATTATGCTGGTTTTAAATAGAATAAACCATGGTTTATACAAAATGTTTCAGTGCTTTAAGGGATAATGTCCCTAATTATTAGCTTTCCGTTTCCAGTCATCAGGATTAGAGTGTTGTCAGAAGCTGAGGTGATGGTTCGTGAATCTGGAGAGATGCGGCCTGCTACACAAGAGGAAATAGACGGGTTTTATCATATCAACCAATACATCAGATATAGATACAGAATAATAAAAGTGATAAAGGTGAGTTTTTGTAGGTCATACATCCATCTATCCATCCATCCATCCATCCATCCATCCATCCATCCGTCCATCCATCCATCCATCCATCCATCCATCCATCCATCCATCCATCCATCCATCCATCCATCTATTCAGATGTAGACCCAAATTTATACGGGCGAGCCACCTGTGGTGGGTCGGTTATAGCAGAGAATTAGAGCAGTTGTTATAGGTCTATGGGTATAGTCAATCCAGAAGATACAAGACATTAAATCAATGTTGCCTTACCGTTGGTCCACCGTCTAGGAGGTTGATCCAAAGTTAAAGCAAAATTGATTCAACGTCTTGTGTCTGTTGGTAATCAACCAGGCATATTATCAGCCATTCAGCCATTCCCTCAGTCAGTCAATCAGTCATTCAAATCTGGCCACCAGTCAGCCAATCAGCATGATCAGTAAAGTCATTAAAATAATTCACTCATTAGTCGGTTATTAAAATACAAATATCTGTTTCGCTGATGATGAGATGTAGAGCTCATGATGACCATCTTTTAATAGGGTATCAGACCTAGGGGCACGATGCTGAACAGATATGTGTATACACGGTATGAATCAAGTGCGTGTGGTGGATCATCCTTGGACACAAAGCAATACGTTATAACGGGTGAGTTCTAAGATAGACATAATAAATATTTTATAAACATTGTTGAAAATATATGGCGAAAAAGTAATACGGGTAGTACAAGAGCATTAAACTATAACCTGTAACAAAAATGCAGTAATGATAGAGGAATACCCTTGAAATGAAAAACTAAAGAGTCCCTAGCAATCCCTGTGTTGCTTTTTTATTTTTTGAAGATGGCCGCCATCTTGCTAAAAAAATCTGACAAACCAGCATAATGAGCATACCAGCATGTGATCTTACCACAATTCAGCATAAAATAATAATGCTAGCTCACTAGAGGGCCATATATAAAAAGTGTTATATAGTTAGCAAATAATATGCAAATTGTCCGACATTACCGAAAATACAACTTCCACCCAATCAAGCCATCACACCATGACGTGACCCCATAACAGCAATAATGTGTCCCCGCCCACCACACCATCACGTGCCCCCAGAACAGCATTAATGTGTCCCCGCCCACCACACCATTACGTGCCCTCCCCACAGAACAGCATTAATGTGTCCCCGCCCACCACACCATTACGTGACCCCAGAACAGCATTAATGTGTCCCCGCCCACCACACCATTACGTGACCCCATAACAGCATTAATGTGTCCCCGCCCACCACACCATTACGTGACCCCATTGTCCCCGCCCACCACACCATTACGTGACCCCATAACAGCATTAATGTGTCCCCGCCCACCACACCATGACGTGACCCAATAACAGCATTAATGTGTCCCCGCCCACCACACCATTACGTGCCCTCCCCCAGAACAGCAGTAATGTGTCCCCGCCCCCCACACCATTACGTGACCCCATAACAGCATTAATGTGTCCCCGCCCACCACACCATTACGTGCCCCCCCCCAGTACAGCATTAATGTGTCCCCGCCCACCAAACTATTACGTGCCCTCTCCCCAGAACAGCAGTAATGTGTCCCCGCCCACCACACAATTACGTGCCCTCCCAATAAAACAGCATTAATGTGTCCCCGCCCACCACACCATTACGTGCCCCCAGAACAGCATTAATATGTCCCCGCCCACCACACCATTACGTGCCCTCCCCACAGAACAGCGTTATTGTGTCCCCGCCCACTACACGATTACGTGCCCTCCCTCACTACACCATTACGTGCCCTCCACCACTACACCATTAGGCCTACGTGCCCTCCCCCACTACACCATTACGTGCCCTCCCCATCACACTATTACGTGCCCTCCCCACCACGTCATTACGTGCCCTCCCCACCACACCATTACGTACCCTCCCCACCACACCATTACGTACCCTCCCCACAACACCATTACGTGCCCTCCCCCACTACACCATCAGGTGCCCTCCCCACCACACCATTACGTGCCTCCCCCCACTACACAATTACGTGCCCTCCCCACTACACCATTACCTGCCCTCCCCACCACAACATTACGTGCCCTCACCACCACACCATTACGTGCCCTCCCCCACTACACAATTACGTGCCCTCCCCACTACACCATTACGTGCCCTCCCCCACTACACCATTACGCAGGCATCAAAGTAAAACCTATAAACCTATAAAAACCTTTAAAACCCTATATTTGAAAAAGTAACCTATATTTTTTCTGAAAATAGCCTATATAACCTATAAAAACCTATATTTTGATTTTGCTTGAACAAAAACTTTATGTTGACCTATATTTTATTTGTGGGAATGTGTTTGTGTCAAATAACTTTCTGTGTTTCAGAAAGAAATGCTTTAAATATAATTTAATTCCTCAAATTGGTTCGAAAAAAATAATTATTTAGGCTTATCAGCTACATAATTCATTAAAAAAGTTCCAGCCTCGCTTCGCTCTGCATAAATTTTACTACACCTTGTCTGATATTGGTTCAACTTATGTGGACAATTTTTTTTTCTATAAATATAATCTATATTCACCTCCATCGCTAATTAACTGAAGAATTGAGTGAGTGCAATGAATAATTTGTCCAATTCAAACACTCCAGCCCTCCTCTGACTGAACATGGCTCTGTTAAGGCGAGCAGTTCGTCTTATTGCCTATGTAAGTTTGAAAGACCATACTACATGTACTCAACCATAAGCTGATCACCCAGTAAAGGACGATGGACACACTGTATAAAAAAGTATGCATTTTTGGCACTATGTAGGCCCTATTAAACTGTATATTCAGAGGTGTGTACTATTACAGTATACTTCCTGAAATACGGTAGATATGACTTTGAAATAGTAAAAAAGTAACACCATTACGTGCCCCCCCCACTACACTATTACGTGCCCTCCCCACCACACCATTACGTGCCCTCCCCCACTAAACCATTACATGCCCTCCCCACCACACCATTACGTGCCTTCCCCCACTACACCATTACGTGCCCTCCCCCACTAAACCATTACATGCCCTCCCCACCACACCATTACGTGCCTTCCCCCACTACACCATTACGTGCCCTCCCCACCACACCATTACGTGCCCTCCCCACAACACCATTACGTGCCCTCCCCCACTACACTATTACGTGCCCTCCCCTACTACACAATTACGTGCCCTCCCCACCACACCATTACGTGCCCTCCCCATCTACACCATTACGTGCCCTCCCCACCACACCATTACGTGCCCTCCCCCACTACACGATTACGTGCCCTCCCCAATACACCATTACGTGCCCTCTCCCACTACACCATTACGTGCCCTCCCCACCACACCATTACGTGCCCTCCCCCACTACACCATTACATGCCCTCCCAACCACACCATTACGTGCCTTCCCCCACTACACCGTTACGTGCCCTCCCCACTACACCATTACGTGCCCTCCCCCACTACACCATTACGTGCCCTCCCCACCACACCATTACGTGCCCTCCCTACAACACCATTACGTGCCCTCCCCCACTACACTATTACGTGCCCTCCCCCACTACACAATTACGTGCCCTCCCCACCACACCATTACGTGCATTCCCCACCACACCATTACGTGCCCTCCCCCACTACACGCGATTACGTGCCCTCCCCACTACACCATTACGTGCCCTCCCCCACTACACCATTACGTGCCCTCCACACCACACCATTACGTGCCCTCCCTACAACACCATTACGTGCCCTCCCCCACTACACTATTACGTGCCCTCCCCCACTACACAATTACGTGCCCTCCCCACCACACCATTACGTGCCCTCCCCCACTACACCATTACGTGCCCTCCCCACCACACCATTACGTGCCCTCCCCCACTACACGCGATTACGTGCCCTCCCCACTACACCATTACGTGCCCTCCCCCACTACACCACTACGTGCCCTCCCCGCCACACCATTACGTGCCCTCCCCCACTACACCATTACGTGCCCTCCCCCACTACACCATTACGTACCCTCTCCCACTACACCATTACGTGCCCTCTCCACTACACCATTACGTGCCCTCCCCACCACACCATTACGTGCCCTCCCCACCACACCATTACGTACCTTCTCCCACTACACCATTACGTACATTCTCCCACTACACCATTACGTACCCTCTCCCACTACACCATTATGTGCCCTATCCCACTACACCATTATGTGCCCTCTCCACTACACCATTACGTGCCCTCCCCACCACATCATTACGTGCCCTCCCCACCACACCATTACGTGCCCTCCCCACCACACCATTACGTGCCCTCCCGCACTACACCATTACGTACCTTCTCCCACTACACCATTACGTGCCCTCTCCACTACACCATTACGTGCCCTCCCCCACTGCACCATTACGTACCTTCTCCCACTACACCATTACGTACCCTCTCCCACTACACCATTATGTGCCCTCTCCACTACATCATTACGTGCCCTCCCCACCACATCATTACGTGCCCTCCCCACCACACCATTACGTGCCCTCCCCACCACACCATTACGTGCCCTCCCCCACTACACCATTACGTACCTTCTCCCACTACACCATTACGTACCTTCTCCCACTACACCATTACGTGCCCTCCCCCACTACACAATTACGTACCTTCTCCCACTACACCATTACGTACCCTCTCCCACTACACCATTATGTGCCCTCTCCACTACACCATTACGTGCCCTCCCCACCACATCATTACGTGCCCTCCCCACCACACCATTACGTGCCCTCCCCCACTACACCATTACGTACCTTCTCCCACTACACCATTACGTGCCCTCCCCCACTACACCATTACGTACCTTCTCCCACTACTCCATTACGTGCCCTCTCCCACTACACCATTACGTGCCCTCTTCACTACACCATGACGTACGTTCCCTCCCCCACTACACCATTATGTTCCCTCCCCCACTACACCATTACGTGCCCTCCCCCACCACACCGTTAGGTTCCCTCCCCCACCACCCCATTACGTGCCCTCCCCCACCACACCATAGGGTACCCTCTCCCAAGACTCTGTTACGTGATTTCAAGTATTATGACGAATTTTAGGTGATAGCATATTTGGATTAACAACCTGACGCTTTCAGTGAAAATCAGAAAATATATGTGACCCTGCCGTCTTTTAAAATTTAAATTTAATGATTACATAACTATTTTTTTTAAATATTGAAAGTCTCATAAAACAAAAAGTTATTAATATTTTTCAAAAATTCTATCAGTTATCGGAGCAGAAAGGACACGGCTATCACATCAACTATTAAAATCAATTTTGAAAATTTTGACTTAATGGCCCTTTCCGCGTAGCGGGTCACATATCATTAAAAGCTACATAATATTTTTGACACGAAATTAAATGTATCGACTGTCTATATCTTAAGTAGGTAGAATGTTTTCTATACATACGAACGGGTGTGAGGAGAAGAAAATACCAAGGAGGTATAATAAATTATCATTATTTGGACGTGACAGTGTTTATGACCTTGACGTTCTTCAAAGGGAATTGTTGTCTGCATCACAAATGAGTGGTAAAGTCACACATGGTTAATGTTGTCATGACTGCTACTTCGTCCTATCAATGATATGACAGTGAAATAACGCCTCCCCATCTTATACCATTGTTGTCACTATAGCTAAATCTCGTATGGCTCACCAAATCCCTCGCTCTCCACAAATGAACGATAGGAAATGAAAATGAAATGAAATGAATCGGGCTTTAGGCCACCTTTGTGCACATATAGGCTAAACTGGGCCAGGAGAACCTCCTGAGGATGGTGAGATGATTGAGATGACACTGTCCTCCAGACACAGGATTCGAAATTCGAGCCCTGGCGGTCTGAGGCCGAGCACGCTTCCTCTCGGTCACGGAGGCTCCCCACAATACTAACTTTCACACGTGGATGGGGAAGAAACATTTTTGTTTCTTTGAAACCGCCGAGACCGGGAACCGAACCCCGAACTCTGGCGTGAAAGGCAGCGGTGCTAACCACTACCCTAGGGCCCCCGCCCTTCGCACTTCGAGGAGCGCGCAGCGCGTTGCCCTGCGCGAAATTAACGTTGATAAAGTGGTCTCAACCTTAACTTGATGCGGCCGCCAGTGACGTGATCGTCTAGTCACATTGAGAAGGGGGACCAAAATATCTCTCTGCAAACCCCACTCAGGATTAGTGGGGTTCGAATCCGACACATGACTGGCGAGGCAGTCGGGCGTTCCAGCAAAGCTCGCTCTCCACAAATGAACGATAGGGGCGATCTGTCAGGAGCTTGCTGCTTACCTCTTTCAAGTCATAATTCTTGATATTTCCTATACATGTATATAAAACAGATATTGGTGTCCACCTGAAGTACAGTACAATGCAGTGCAGTGCAGTGCAGTGCAGTGCAGTGCAGTGCAGTGCAGTGTAGTGCTGTGCAGTGCAATGCAGTGCAATGCAGTGCAGTACATACAGTGCTATGCAGTGCAGTACATACAGTGCAGTGCAATGCAATCCGGTACAGTACAGTACAGTACAGTACAGTACAGTACAGTACAGTACAGTACAGTACAGTACAGTACAGTACAGTACAGTACAGTACAGTACAGTACAGTACAGTACAGTACAGTACAGTACAGTACAGTACAGTACAGTACAGTACAGTACAGTACAGTACAGTACAGTACAGTACAGCACAGCACAGCACAGCACAGCACAGCACAGCACAGCACAGCACAGCACAGCACAGCTCAGGGCATCACGGCACAGCATAGCACAGCACGGCACGACACGGCACGGCACGGCACAGCACAGCACATACTATAATCATGTTGTGTTTGACAGGGCGAATGACTGAAATCAATGATTTTACAACTCTAGAATACGACAGCTGTGGTTATGTGGAGGAGTGGCCTGGCCTTCAGCTGACGCTGAAGATGTTGATCAGAAGAAGGAAGATCCGAAGAGCGTGTGACTGTATTGTAAGAACACTTATTACCAAAAATGCATATTATTTATTTTTTATATTAGGCAGAAAATAATGTATCCTCTATCGTATACACATAAAGTAATGATTTTAAACATCATCTGGGTATGATAAATATAATTGTTAATATTTTGCAATTTTATCACTCTTTTGCAATTTTATAACCTCTTGAGTGCCAGGCCTATTGTGCTCCCCTGTGCCACTCCACATAAGGCCAACACAGGGAGTTTTAGGGGAACAATCTTCCATGTGAATTATGTTTGCCCACAGTTGATGGGCCTACACCCGGCTACAAACTGACTTGGGCTAGGGTTAGACTTTACAGGGGTACTACCCCAAAGGTCATGTCAAGGTCATGCCAAGGTTATTTGAAGGTCAAACAAGCTAAAATATTAAATTAAAAACATGTTTTACATTTTTTTGTTGCAAAGGAGTGTTCCACAAGGCTGTAGTTGACATATTGTGGCTGGGAAGCCTTCCAACACGCATCCTAGGGGGTACAGTGACTATATGTGGTTTGGAGGGGTAAAACCCCACTCTTATATCGCCCGTCCCCCTCTTATATCACACCCTGTACCAGCGCTAACATCAGTGCAAAATGAGGTCAATTGGAGTCTTGTAGAACATGGGCTTCAAGTCACAAAACACCCACACCTGGATAATAAAGGTGACATGGTTTGGGGTTGCCTTTTACTGGGGTTCTACTTCAGGGTCAGAACAAGGTCATATAAAGGTCATTTTTAAAGGCAAAGCAGATATATTATTGAATAGGAACCCTTTCTACAGTTTCCATGTATTTTCTGGTTATTGGTGGCCATATTGTTTTGGACCTTCAGATGACATTGAAACGTAAAAATAACCATTCCATTGAATCAAATGTATTCAATTTAGTCGAAAATGAGATATTACACAAGATTATAGGCTTATTCTGTCAAAACTTAAAAAATCAAGATGGCCGCGATGGCAACCATCTTGGTTTTGACCTCTAGATGACCTTAAATCGTAAAATTAACCATGCCAATGGAATCAGTGTATTCAAATTAGTCAAAAATGAGGTATTACACAAGATTCTGGGAATATTCTGTCAAAAGTTAAAAATTCAAAATGGCCGACAGAAGGCATGAATTTATGCAAATAAGCATACCAAGGAGGGAAAAAATGTATCACGTGATCGCTGTGTGACCATAGACCAATGTAGTGATCTTGTGACGCTTAACACGGAATCCACGCGAATTCCCCACCCCCTACTCTGAGGCGGACATAAATGAATTATGGGGCTTACTCGTGCCAGGGGGGCTATTGGTAAATACTTGACAAATGACGACTTAAGTCGTCTTTGCGGCACAGGGGAGTGACAATAGTATGACGACTTAAGTCGTCATAGTGGCACTCAAGAGGTTAACCCAATCTACCCCAGGGATGGGGCCCAGTGGTTCATAATATTTTTTCAACAATATTTTCTATGAAACTATTTAGTAGCATAATCCTCACAATAACATACCCAATCCCGGCAAACAACATTTATACAACGCCGGATCAACGTCTTCGACATTAATCCAACATTGTACAAATCAAATGTTATGTTATGTTATGTTATGTTATGTTATACAAATGTGCAGGGATAGTACATTTTATTGCTGTTTAGGACAAAAACCGTACAGCGTGAGGTAAAATCGCTGACTTTGATTCTTGACTCAAACAGTTAGACACGAACTAATGATTGACAAAAAATGCTTAAAGGCTAGATAAAGTCCACAAATCTATTCTGCACAAAATAATTCTGCGTTCTTTTTTAAATAACGTTTTAATGACAAGAGTGCTTTATCGGTACGCCTTAGCCACTGTCAGTCCTGGATCAACCATTTCAGCACGGATACCTTCTTTAGAAGCCAGAATCTGACGTCTAAAGTCGGTCCCGTCACATGTCCGATCTTTGACAAATGCGCAATAGAGCTTTAGGTTGGTATTTTAACCCTTAATTTTACCTATTTTTCATACTTTTTCAGTAAATAGTCAAAATACTTTTCTTTTAGCTGATTTGTGTATGGTATAATTGTTTAGTTTTGATTCAAACATGTTCCAGAACTATTGTTGAATTTAAAAAAACATTTGGAATAAAAAATAATCAGCTATTTGAACATATTACACACTTTTTGGGTTGGACGTAAAATTTGGGCATTTTTCTTCCATCTCAGGAAAATGGACTGTGCTTCACATTTTTCCCAATGAGTACCAAATTGGCGTGGATACAATACTATTTTATTTTTGTTAAATACGAAATGTACAACAAAGCGCTAAGTTTGTATTTTATCCCTCCATTTGAACAATATAGGCCTACAGCGTTTCTTAGTGAATACCAGCAGGACTTCTCGCTCACGTTAAAGTGATTCTAACCACTTTAATATTTATCTCAGCAACTACAAAAGCGATCTTGACAACTGACGAAGTGCTTACAACCACTTTCAAAAGTTATCTCAGCCACTACAAAAGTGATGTTGGCTACTGAAGAAGGGATCACATCCACTTTCAAAGTTATCTCAACCACTACAAAAGTGATCTTAGCCACTGAAGAAGTGATCACAGCCACTATAAAATATGCATAACTTTGCACAGTTGTCTCCCACGTAAGGTCATGAAGTAGTCCAGTTGCCAAAATGGCATTTTGTAGGTCAAGCATGGTTTGAGGCATGGATGTTTTATTGTTGATTCTGGTTTTAAGGTTATCAGGCTATGTCTTGAGCACGAATCAGCCGGGTGCCACTTGGGGGGAAAAAATGCAGATAAAAGCCAAAAGGCCACCAGATATTTCAAGGTCAAATATGATGTTTCAACAAATAAGACTAGGAATAAGTGTAATACCTCATTGTCATGTGATTTTGACTGATCAATCCATCTCTGGTATTATAGTCCGGCAGCAGAATGCTCAATATTGGCCTGTCCCAAAATCCTCCGATATGGTTTTTTTCTCTGCTGATTATTTATCTTTGGTGTCTACATAAAGATATCCGGGGTGGTGTGAAGGTGTCTCCTTTGAGCAATTTTAATTATTCAAGATGGCCGTCATTGACTCGAAAAAGTTCTGCAAATGCCTCAGTTATGATGGACCCGACTTTATAAAGGGAAAACACTCGGTTAATATGTCTTGTAATATTGTATGTTTGTCAAATTGTATTCACATTAATCTGTTTTACATCTCCATAGTTTAAAATACAATAGTTGAGAACATTTTGGAATCCAAAATGGCTGCCGTATTGCCAAAAGTTCAGTTATAAGCGAATGAAACAAAATTATATATGGGCAAACGATAACATATGGCTACCATGCACCTCCCCCCCCCCCCACATCTCAACAAAAATAAGTTTTTTGGAGTCCTGGGATATGAACACGAAATCTAATGTTTACATTATAAAAATAGGGTCGTACATGTACATAGAGGTACCTTAAATATGTTTTAACAACGTCACGTAATTTTAAATAAGGTTACTTGAATGCATGTTATTTCTGTTCTGGTAAACCGATCTCCAACTGCAATATAGCATATGAGCGATAATTTATTTCCGCTTCTTATGGTATATAAATTATTGCAGTATAATAAATAATGTCGCTTCATATATACCTAAACATAATTTATTTTGAAACCCCGTTGGGAAATACCATTGGGAAACGCCATTTCATCAAACGTGTTTTACATATTTGGGCCACGGTTTTTCAATCCAAATCTGCTTATAAAAAAGCCTGGATGTTATGTGTGCTGTGAAATTTAAAAGTCAAATACAAAATGTCCGCCGTCTGTTTTTTTAACATATGTAATTTTGTGCATTTCACCTGATTTTGCATCGAAATAATGGACATCGAGCAAAATTAGAGGTATATTTCATAGAAAAAATGACAAAATGAAAAATGACAAAAAATGACAAAATACAAAATGGCCGCCGTCTGTTTTAAAAATTGTATATATCGACAAAAAATGAAAAATCAAAATTAAAAAATATACCAACACATTTGATATCAGTTGAAAGTCATCTTAAGTTTGTATTTTATCCATCCTTATGAACATTTTCCAACGGGTTTTTAGTGGATACAAGCAGGTCTTCTTTTCCATGTTAATTTTATATGGTATAAATGTTTGTTATTACTTTTACATTCTCGGGTGCCATTTTTTAAAAGTGACCTTGACCACTAGTGTAGTGATCACAGCCACTTTAAAAATTATATCAGCAACTACAACCACTGAAGAAGTGGTTACAACCACTTTAAAAGTTATCTCAGCCACTACACAAGTGATCTTGACCATCGAAGAAGTGATTACAGCCACTTTAAAAAGTATCTAAGCCACTACAAAATGGATCTTTCCCACTCAAGAAGTGATTACAACGATATTAAAAGTTATCTCAGCCACTACACATGTGATCTTGGTCGCTGAAGAAGTGATTACAATCACATTAAAAGTTATCTCAGCCACCCACTACAAAAATGATCCTAGCAACTGACGAGGTGACCACAGCCAATTTAAAAGTGATTTAAGCCACTACAAAAGTGATCTTGGCCACTAACAAACTCGTTTCAGCTTAAGTTATTTAAGCCATCACAAAGTGATCTTTGCCGCTGAAGAAGTGATCACAGCGACTTTATAACTTATCTCAGCCACTAACAATCTGATGACATAAGGCCAACACAGGGAGTTTTAGGGGAACAATCTTCCATGTGAATTATGTTTGCCCACAGTTGATGGGCCTACACCCGGCTACAAACTGACTTGGGCTAGGGTTAGACTTTACAGGGGTACTACCCCAAAGGTCATGTCAAGGTCATGCCAAGGTTATTTGAAGGTCAAACAAGCTAAAATATTAAATTAAAAACATGTTTTACATTTTTTTGTTGCAAAGGAGTGTTCCACAAGGCTGTAGTTGACATATTGTGGCTGGGAAGCCTTCCAACACGCATCCTAGGGGGTACAGTGACTATATGTGGTTTGGAGGGGTAAAACCCCACTCTTATATCGCCCGTCCCCCTCTTATATCACACCCTGTACCAGCGCTAACATCAGTGCAAAATGAGGTCAATTGGAGTCTTGTAGAACATGGGCTTCAAGTCACAAAACACCCACACCTGGATAATAAAGGTGACATGGTTTGGGGTTGCCTTTTACTGGGGTTCTACTTCAGGGTCAGAACAAGGTCATATAAAGGTCATTTTTAAAGGCAAAGCAGATATATTATTGAATAGGAACCCTTTCTACAGTTTCCATGTATTTTCTGGTTATTGGTGGCCATATTGTTTTGGACCTTCAGATGACATTGAAACGTAAAAATAACCATTCCATTGAATCAAATGTATTCAATTTAGTCGAAAATGAGATATTACACAAGATTATAGGCTTATTCTGTCAAAACTTAAAAAATCAAGATGGCCGCGATGGCAACCATCTTGGTTTTGACCTCTAGATGACCTTAAATCGTAAAATTAACCATGCCAATGGAATCAGTGTATTCAAATTAGTCAAAAATGAGGTATTACACAAGATTCTGGGAATATTCTGTCAAAAGTTAAAAATTCAAAATGGCCGACAGAAGGCATGAATTTATGCAAATAAGCATACCAAGGAGGGAAAAAATGTATCACGTGATCGCTGTGTGACCATAGACCAATGTAGTGATCTTGTGACGCTTAACACGGAATCCACGCGAATTCCCCACCCCCTACTCTGAGGCGGACATAAATGAATTATGGGGCTTACTCGTGCCAGGGGGGCTATTGGTAAATACTTGACAAATGACGACTTAAGTCGTCTTTGCGGCACAGGGGAGTGACAATAGTATGACGACTTAAGTCGTCATAGTGGCACTCAAGAGGTTAACCCAATCTACCCCAGGGATGGGGCCCAGTGGTTCATAATATTTTTTCAACAATATTTTCTATGAAACTATTTAGTAGCATAATCCTCACAATAACATACCCAATCCCGGCAAACAACATTTATACAACGCCGGATCAACGTCTTCGACATTAATCCAACATTGTACAAATCAAATGTTATGTTATGTTATGTTATGTTATGTTATACAAATGTGCAGGGATAGTACATTTTATTGCTGTTTAGGACAAAAACCGTACAGCGTGAGGTAAAATCGCTGACTTTGATTCTTGACTCAAACAGTTAGACACGAACTAATGATTGACAAAAAATGCTTAAAGGCTAGATAAAGTCCACAAATCTATTCTGCACAAAATAATTCTGCGTTCTTTTTTAAATAACGTTTTAATGACAAGAGTGCTTTATCGGTACGCCTTAGCCACTGTCAGTCCTGGATCAACCATTTCAGCACGGATACCTTCTTTAGAAGCCAGAATCTGACGTCTAAAGTCGGTCCCGTCACATGTCCGATCTTTGACAAATGCGCAATAGAGCTTTAGGTTGGTATTTTAACCCTTAATTTTACCTATTTTTCATACTTTTTCAGTAAATAGTCAAAATACTTTTCTTTTAGCTGATTTGTGTATGGTATAATTGTTTAGTTTTGATTCAAACATGTTCCAGAACTATTGTTGAATTTAAAAAAACATTTGGAATAAAAAATAATCAGCTATTTGAACATATTACACACTTTTTGGGTTGGACGTAAAATTTGGGCATTTTTCTTCCATCTCAGGAAAATGGACTGTGCTTCACATTTTTCCCAATGAGTACCAAATTGGCGTGGATACAATACTATTTTATTTTTGTTAAATACGAAATGTACAACAAAGCGCTAAGTTTGTATTTTATCCCTCCATTTGAACAATATAGGCCTACAGCGTTTCTTAGTGAATACCAGCAGGACTTCTCGCTCACGTTAAAGTGATTCTAACCACTTTAATATTTATCTCAGCAACTACAAAAGCGATCTTGACAACTGACGAAGTGCTTACAACCACTTTCAAAAGTTATCTCAGCCACTACAAAAGTGATGTTGGCTACTGAAGAAGGGATCACATCCACTTTCAAAGTTATCTCAACCACTACAAAAGTGATCTTAGCCACTGAAGAAGTGATCACAGCCACTATAAAATATGCATAACTTTGCACAGTTGTCTCCCACGTAAGGTCATGAAGTAGTCCAGTTGCCAAAATGGCATTTTGTAGGTCAAGCATGGTTTGAGGCATGGATGTTTTATTGTTGATTCTGGTTTTAAGGTTATCAGGCTATGTCTTGAGCACGAATCAGCCGGGTGCCACTTGGGGGGAAAAAATGCAGATAAAAGCCAAAAGGCCACCAGATATTTCAAGGTCAAATATGATGTTTCAACAAATAAGACTAGGAATAAGTGTAATACCTCATTGTCATGTGATTTTGACTGATCAATCCATCTCTGGTATTATAGTCCGGCAGCAGAATGCTCAATATTGGCCTGTCCCAAAATCCTCCGATATGGTTTTTTTCTCTGCTGATTATTTATCTTTGGTGTCTACATAAAGATATCCGGGGTGGTGTGAAGGTGTCTCCTTTGAGCAATTTTAATTATTCAAGATGGCCGTCATTGACTCGAAAAAGTTCTGCAAATGCCTCAGTTATGATGGACCCGACTTTATAAAGGGAAAACACTCGGTTAATATGTCTTGTAATATTGTATGTTTGTCAAATTGTATTCACATTAATCTGTTTTACATCTCCATAGTTTAAAATACAATAGTTGAGAACATTTTGGAATCCAAAATGGCTGCCGTATTGCCAAAAGTTCAGTTATAAGCGAATGAAACAAAATTATATATGGGCAAACGATAACATATGGCTACCATGCACCTCCCCCCCCCCACATCTCAACAAAAATAAGTTTTTTGGAGTCCTGGGATATGAACACGAAATCTAATGTTTACATTATAAAAATAGGGTCGTACATGTACATAGAGGTACCTTAAATATGTTTTAACAACGTCACGTAATTTTAAATAAGGTTACTTGAATGCATGTTATTTCTGTTCTGGTAAACCGATCTCCAACTGCAATATAG
The DNA here is from genome assembly GCA_964017125.1 of Flabesymbios commensalis. Lineage (NCBI taxonomy): Eukaryota > Metazoa > Annelida > Polychaeta > Terebellida > Flabelligeridae > Flabesymbios > Flabesymbios commensalis. Next base: position 48,707,032 of record OZ024917.1, read on the forward strand.
CATATGAGCGATAATTTATTTCCGCTTCTTATGGTATATAAATTATTGCAGTATAATAAATAATGTCGCTTCATATATACCTAAACATAATTTATTTTGAAACCCCGTTGGGAAATACCATTGGGAAACGCCATTTCATCAAACGTGTTTTACATATTTGGGCCACGGTTTTTCAATCCAAATCTGCTTATAAAAAAGCCTGGATGTTATGTGTGCTGTGAAATTTAAAAGTCAAATACAAAATGTCCGCCGTCTGTTTTTTTAACATATGTAATTTTGTGCATTTCACCTGATTTTGCATCGAAATAATGGACATCGAGCAAAATTAGAGGTATATTTCATAGAAAAAATGACAAAATGAAAAATGACAAAAAATGACAAAATACAAAATGGCCGCCGTCTGTTTTAAAAATTGTATATATCGACAAAAAATGAAAAATCAAAATTAAAAAATATACCAACACATTTGATATCAGTTGAAAGTCATCTTAAGTTTGTATTTTATCCATCCTTATGAACATTTTCCAACGGGTTTTTAGTGGATACAAGCAGGTCTTCTTTTCCATGTTAATTTTATATGGTATAAATGTTTGTTATTACTTTTACATTCTCGGGTGCCATTTTTTAAAAGTGACCTTGACCACTAGTGTAGTGATCACAGCCACTTTAAAAATTATATCAGCAACTACAACCACTGAAGAAGTGGTTACAACCACTTTAAAAGTTATCTCAGCCACTACACAAGTGATCTTGACCATCGAAGAAGTGATTACAGCCACTTTAAAAAGTATCTAAGCCACTACAAAATGGATCTTTCCCACTCAAGAAGTGATTACAACGATATTAAAAGTTATCTCAGCCACTACACATGTGATCTTGGTCGCTGAAGAAGTGATTACAATCACATTAAAAGTTATCTCAGCCACCCACTACAAAAATGATCCTAGCAACTGACGAGGTGACCACAGCCAATTTAAAAGTGATTTAAGCCACTACAAAAGTGATCTTGGCCACTAACAAACTCGTTTCAGCTTAAGTTATTTAAGCCATCACAAAGCGATCTTTGCCGCTGAAGAAGTGATCACAGCGACTTTATAACTTATCTCAGCCACTAACAATCTGATGTTGGCCTCTAACAAACTGATGTCAGACACTGAAAAAATGTTATCTATGCCACTACAAAGTGATCTTGGCCACTGAAGATGTGAGCACAGCCACTTTAAAAATGATCTAAACCACTACAAAAGGGACCTTGACCACCAAAGAAGTAATTACAATCCCTTTAAAGTTATCTCAGCCACTACAAAAGTAATCTTAAGCACCAAAGAAGTGATCATAGCCCCTTTAATAGTATTTAAACCACTACAAAAGGGACCTTGACCACCAAAGAAGTAATTACAATCCCTTTAAAGTTATCTCAGCCACTACAAAAGTAATCTTAAGCACCAAAGAAGTGATCATAGCCCCTTTAATAGTATTTAAACACTACAAAAGGGATCTTGGCCACTAATAAACTGGCTTAGATAACTTTATCAGTGGCTGACACCAGTTTGTTAGAGCCCAAAAACACATTTGTAGTGGCTGAGATAACTTTTAAATTGGCTGTGAACACTTCTTCAGTGGCCAAGATCACTTTTGTATTGGCTGAAATAACTTTGAATATGGTTGTAATCACCTCTTCAGTGGTCAAGATCCCTTATGCAGTGGTTTAAATGCTTTTTAACGTGGCTGCCATCACTTCGTCGGTGGCCGAGATCACTTTTGTAGTGGCTGAGATAACTTTTAAAGTGGTTGTGATCACTAAAAAAACGTTGGAAATTGTTGTACATTTCGTATTTAACAGGAATAAAATATTATGTATCTATGCAAAAGCCCTTGATAGTGACTTTCAACTAATATCAAAGATGTTTGCATATTTTTGTTAATTTGTTTTTTTTTCCTTTTTTTGTGCCGATATATACAATTGTTCAAACAGACGGCGGCCATTTTGCATTTTGTTTATTTTTTGTCATATTTCATACACTATAAGTTTAAAAAAAAGGTCTAATTTTGCTTGATGTCTATCAGTTCGATACAGAGTCTAAAGAAGTGATAACAACCACTTTAAAAATTATCTCAGCCACTACACAATGCAAAAAATTATATATTCTTTAAAAACCAATGGCAGCTATTTTGTATTTGTCTTTCTCAAACATTGTGTGAAATTTCAAAGCACACATAACATCCAGTCTTCTTTATAAGCATATCTGGATTGAAAAGCCGTGGCCCAAATGTGAATGCATGTAAAACACGTTTGACGAAATGGTGTTTCCCAACAGGGTTTTGTTGTTGTGGATTTCGCTGATGTTTAAAATTAAATTATGTTTAGTGATACATGAAGCGATATATATGTACTATACTGCACTGATTTATATACCACAAGAAGCGGAATTCAATTACCGTAATATGCTATATAGCAGTTGCGGTTTACTAGTACAGAAATAACATACATTCAAGTAACCCTACCCCTTTTTTAAAATTGCGCGACGTTGTTGAAAACATTTTTCGAGTACCTCTATCTTAGTCGTCTAAATAGGGTTTGCATTTCTATATTTTTAATGCTAACATTTAATTTTGTGTTCAGTATACCCCAGGGCTCTAAAAAACTTATTTTGAGATAAGGGAAGGGGGTGCATGGTAGCCATAAGTAGTCCATCGCCTAAATGTTATCGTTTGCCCATATATAGTTAAATTTCTTATAACTAAACTGAACTTTTAGCCATTCGGCAGCCATTTTGGATTTTAAAATGGTTTCCATTATTGTATTTTTAAACTATGGAGATGTAAAACAGATTTATGTGAAAAAAAATTGATTAACATACATTGTTACATGTAGCCGAGTGTTTGTCCTTTATAAAGTCGAGTCCATCATATCTGAGGCATTTTTTGAGCTTTTTCGAGTACATGGCGGCCATCTTGAATAATTAAAATCGTTTAAAGATGACACCTCCACACCACCCTGGATATCTTTATGTAGATCCAAAGATAAATAATCAGCAGAGAAAAAAAACTATATCAGAGAATTTTGGATCACCACCCTTAGCTGCCGGACTATTATTTTCATGACTCAAGATCATATTAAGGGTAAAAAAGTCAATTTCAAGGTCAAGTAAGCAAAATACATTTTTTAACAAATAAAGCTAGGAGCATGTGTTAATATTTTCCATGTAATTTTGACTGGGCAATCCATATCTGAAATTATTTTGATTGTTCAAGGTCGGTCATCTTCAAGGTCAAAAGGTCAATTCCCAGGTCAAGTAAGATAAAATATCATATTTAACAAATAAAGCTAGGAACCTGTGTAATACCTATTTTTCATGGGATTTTGACTGAAAAATCCAATTATAGTATTATTATAGTGATTCAAGGTCATATTCAAGCTATCCTAAAAAAAACTCAGCCTTCTTCTATTTCTTCCAGGCTATCATTTTGATTCCTAACGTTCTTGGCTTAATGAGGAGGCATGTATCAGGGGTCAAGACTGGATCATAGTGACTCGCCCTTTGGCGTCCAATTGTGACATGGATTTTTTAATCCTTAAAGCGCTGAAATACTTTCGTATAAACCATGGAGACCAAAGGTTTTTTTTCAATTTTAAATCATCATAATTAATGTCTTATTTTAGTAGAGCAGCAGAGGGACCAAATTTTCGTGGTACCTAAGCCGGCGGTACAACATTTGTCCACATGTTTTAAATTGTTCCCTGGTGTCCCTGGGTATGGGATCTGGTTGATGACATTGTCGGAAGTGGGGGCGGGCTGAGATTTTGACACTTTTGTAGACATACCCCATTTTTTTATAAAAATATCGCTAAAATGCGGTTTTTACACATCTCTTCTTTTATTGGCCTCCTGTGCCATTGATAAAAATAAATTATTGACTCAGACGGTTTTATTTATTAAACTATATATCAATGGAGGTATTATGACAAAAAAAACATTTTTTTATTTGTAGGATGACGATTTTATAAGCGTTTTTTATATATTGTGCAAATGTCCGTAAGGCCAATTTAAGATGAATTATATATTTTTTTCATTTTTTGTCAATAGTTTTACACTGAAGGCTGATTATTCAACAGAACCCTTCATGAGTGGTATCATTTTGTCCAGGAACATCTCCTGGTTAAGCATGAAAGAGGTAAACTTCTTTATTAGGGACTAGAGTACTCCTTTGGACGAATTCAAAATGGCCGCCAAGATAGCGTGACAATTAGCCTGAAATGCATTGTTTACATGTTTAGCCTCTTAATCATCTAACTAACATCAACTATGTATCCAAACAAACTTTTTAATAATAACATTATTATGCAGAATATTATCAAGTGCAAAAACGGTGTAATCCAAGATGGCGTCCATCAGAGCAAAAAAAAATATATAGATATTTCATCATGATTTTTTTCACATATTTGTCAGTAGTTTTACACTGAAGGCTGATTATTCAACAGAACCCTTCATGAGTTGTATCATTTTGTTCAGGAACATCTCCTGGTTAAGAATCAAAGAGATAAACTTGACTAGAGTCTAGGGACTAGAGTACTCCTTTGGATGATTTCAAAATGGCCGCCAAGATTGGGTAGGAGTTACCCGGACATGCATTTTTTACACGTTTAGCCTTCAAATCATCTAACTAACATCAACTATGCATTAGAAAAAAACTTTTTAATTATAACATTATTATGTAGACAATTATCAAGTACGAAAACGATGTAATCCAAGATGGCGTCTGCAAAAAAGTAAAAAATGATTTATATTTCATCTCCTGTCAGCTCATAAGTGTTCGTATTTGAGCTCAAACCCATCATGAGGCATCATCATAAACCCATCATGAGTGGTAAAAAATATTTAGAAGCATATCAATAATCAGAAAGAGGCTGTTAAAAGTTAACGTTTTGATTAATTTTTATGGAAACAGATTTCAAAATAGCTGGCAGGAATATTATCACCACACATATATAAAATGTGTGAAATTATACTATTCGTTATAACTGGTTTTTCCATCTCGGTTTGGCTGATTAGTTTAGTGCATATCGCTTTAAATTCCTGATCAATATGGGAACCTGTGCATAAGAAAGTCGTATCTGTATTTTATGCCACATAAGACACTTTAATACCAAGGTGACGCTATGTGTATAACAACAACAAAAATAATGTAAGAAATCATGTTTATTTCTCAAAATAAGACCTAAACAAATAAACCTAAAGAAACATAATATTATTAGCACCCATATGGATAACCATGATAACTGGGTCAGATCAATTGTGAAACAACAGTCTCTATTTATTTAACTGCGTTATGCTTGACTAAAACTGACTAGTAAATTACCCACAAAAATAAATAAACAATAGACTGCAACTTAGGTGGCATGAATACAATAATGTGGTTCACGACTTTTAGTTTTTATTCACTATCAGAGTCATCACGTGTGCTATATGCGTCCGTAATTAAATATTTTTTGCAAATTGTTTCTAAACCTAAATCGAGTAGAGCAGCTTTGCATGGACAAGCTGTCGAACACGATTGATTGTGTAGGAAGCATGAGCAGTTAGATAGGCATGCATCTGATGTACAATCACACAAAATATTATTTAACAATTCTGGCGCTGCAGGCTCTTGTGTCATCATTTTTGGTGTTAGAAGGCCATCTTCGTCTTTCTCGTAGCCATATAGTGTTGGTGCAGGGAGTTCAGGACTTGGAATTGGCGATTGCTTCCATATGTACACTTGATATACACATCTTTCAAGATGAAGGGAAAAACTATCTTCCGTCGGTGGTAGTTTACGAACAGACACCCCCTTGTCAGCCATTTTACATCTCAACTCGTTAAGATTTGCACATTTATTGTCACCATAAAGATTACACACAAAGCGTGTTGCAGCCACCTTTTCTTTTTTTTTGAGAGGAAAACTATCTCCAAGTGAGGCCAGCTGTCTAAATCTATCAGGATCTTTCATAATTATTTTGAAGGCTTGCTTCTTCCCATGCCAGAAGAAAACACTCACAGTGTCACAACCCGTGAGACCATAAACAGGCAAGAGAAGACAAACTACCATACTCGACAACATGTTAAATATTACATGGATGGGGATGAATCTAGTCAGTTCTGTATATTTCCCTTGTCGTCCTGTCATAAAATATATCTCGTTCGCCCTTATAGATGTTCGGTGGTGAAGAAGTAAAACCATGACATCAGTTTCTGTGCTATTGATCACTATTACGTTTACACCTGACTCAGCAGCAGTAATGGCATGGAGGATAATTCTTGTATCAGCTTCCTCTTGGTTGGAAACTAATTGTTCGCATACCATCATATCTTCTTGTGTAATCATAGCTGCATCGTCACTCTTACCACCTGTGACGTACATGCACTGGCCTGTGGGCAATTTATGTCTATTCACAATAAGATAATCTGTGTAGTGGCCTGCAAGGCCTGATTTATTCTCAGAAACACTGAGGAACTGTTTCCAGTCTGGTGGAATTTTCGCATCGCCTCTGACTTTGTACACTCGACTTGATTTACCCGAGCTGCGTCTTTTTCTCGTCTGAGACTTGATACTACCTGAAATGTATTTGTCAAAAGCGATATGAATGTCCGGATAATTGTTTGGAGATATATGTTTGCTTATATTTATGATATGAGACATGAAACATTCAGCCATATTGTCATAAGTAACCTGTAGGGCTGTGTATTTAGGTGCTGATGTTTGTATTACAGCATGGCCATCAAAGATACATTTACATCGCTCTCAAGCCTTGTCATTTTGTTTCCAGCAATAGTGTCTTCCAGCTTGTGCATAAAATCCGATTTGGTACTCTGAGTCATAGTACCATCCTTATTGAATAGACTAACTGGAACTGGAGCATTTTCAAATGACATAACTCGATTTAGTAAAACCTTTTTGACAGAGTTTACTGCTAAAAGTCGAAGATACATCACTTCTCCATTGATGGATATATGCTTAGATCTAATTTTTACTTTCTTTCTCATGTCCGTCATTGTTTTTATGTTGGAGCGGGCCAGTGGATCATAAAAACTTTTTGGAGAATCAGGTGCCAAACGCTCAGAGACGAATTTATCAGCCATTTGCGCTCTTTTATCTAATGCATGGCAAAGACTCTCTTGTACATCATCGGAGGCAATTGCACCAGTTGCAATGTTGATTAGCTTTGGTGATGCTTCAGAGATATCAAAAGGACCAATGAATGGACCAGTGAACATAGCTCTTAATTTGTTAACGTCCAAATCCCACCTTTTTTTGCAGATGACATTTGAAGTTGTAGGATAGGGTTTATTCTGGATTTTTCATGTTCTGTAGCTGTCTGAAATGCAGTGGCACAAGTGGCAGTTACAGGACGCGCCAGAAACCATCTTATCAGCGCCGAATCTCTCATGGTTGAACCTATGATTCCACCAACCCCCTTGAGGTCTTTATTCTCGGTGGTCTCAAGAGTATAATCTAGCCAGACACCTTTGAACATTCCGTTTGGTAGATTTACTGAGCATCTCCCTCTCATAAATTGTTCCTTCATTTCACAAGGCAATTGGGTCATTGGTGCAATTTGGGTTGGCATATATCTGGAATAGTTCGTTCGGTTTGAGGCGAACAAAAGTGGCAAAAAATCACACTTTGCAGACTGCTGAACAGACCATAGTCCATCTCTGGTTGCAGAAATGAATGTCTTCAATAGCAGAAGCACCTTAAATTAAATTTCATCCCACAGTTTAAAAGTTGGTGATGAAGCCTGGCCGTCTCTTCGAAACGCTTCCATTAATGGGATCATTTCGTTCTTTGAAAGGATGCAAATTTGATCAACTACATCATGGAGATTGGTATTGTCTACAAAATTTGATTCCAATTCGTCAAGTAATATTTTGAGAGTAGGCGAAATAACATGATTCATATTATCTCACCATTTGTTGAAATTAACAAAAAAATGGGCACATAAAGACTCTTCGACCAGTTTTAAGCCATAAAGTGCTCTGTCAAAGTCTTTTCCAGAAAGCATATGATCAACTGTGCGAGGAGCAAACACTCCTGATTCATGCAGCAAATTATTCAAACCTGCATCGCCATATAGATTTCCTATGCCTGCAATCACAGACATTAGCAGGTGCATCCCACCCTCAACAAGAATCACTCCTTCGAGTTCAGTGGGATGTGCCCAAACAATTTCCAGTGCCTTAGTTAGAAGTCCCATATCAAGACATAGAGGCAAATATTTTTGCCCAAGTGCATTTGCAGCTTCTTTTAAGCGTAGCATTATTGTATACACTGTCGATATATCAGAAGCAGGTGCCATGAGGATGGGATTGTATGCTACTCGAGACACAGGTATATCGACTTCCTGCATAGGTGAGAGTATTGCATTGAAGAATGACCATTCTGGAATGTTTTCTGTTGTTTGGTGGAAGAGTCCAGAGCGTGCAACATCATAAAAAAGTTATATCGTACGTGCTATCTCAACCTGTTTGTTGTTTCGAAGAAGTTTTATATCATCCAATGATACTGGTTTAGATAACCTTGGCTGTGGTCGAGTAGAATGTTTCTTGTAAATAAGAGTTTTTGTCAGGTCTCCACCTATATTGCATAAAGTAAACATAAAACATATTAGGCAATTGATAGGCAATTATTAGGATGTGCATTATGGTTGTTGCAAGCAGTTGCTGCTCATTACAAGTGATGTTGACAAGAAAAAAATGTGTAAATGTTCGTTTTGGTGAGTGCTTACCTTGCCGTTTTGTTGTGTCTAGTGTTCTATCTGGTTCTCTCTTGATGCGTAAGCTCTGTGAACTTTCTGTGGATACCGGCTGTACAAGGATGCTTGTCATGCCATGTGTCGTCTTCTTACCATCAGCTGTACGTTCGTTATGGTCCCAGTTATCTGCTGCTGATAAGATAATCTGCCCCCCTTTGCTGATTGGCACAAGCTCTGGTGGGATGTAAGCATTTACTTCAGACGGCTTCTGTTGAGCATCCACATGCATGGCAGCTGATGTGATGAAGGTGCTTAATTCGGTATATGATATGCAGTGGCCCAGAGCACTAATAGCTTCAATCAGTTTACTACTGCCAAAGTTGTGGTGAAGATAAACAGCGAGGCTTAAGTGTTTTGGAGAAGAGACCGCCTACGATAATGTTGTAATGTCACAAGCGATGCTAAGCAATCGCGCATTTGTTTCAATATCATCTCCAGTTTCATGTTTCTTACCATCCATTATCCATCCCACTGCTTTATACAGTAGTGGGTCTAAGAAGTTCCTCTGCTCTTCAAGACTTGTCTCTGCTGGTGAAAAATACTCGCCTTCCAACTTACTCGTCATTGACATTCGTTTACGTAATATCCCGACTGCTTGATGGACAATTACTTCTTCATCAACTCGAGAATCATCTTCATGGTCTAAATAGTCTTCACAATTTAAAGATTGCTCTTGTGTTAGCTTCTTGGCTTTTAGTCTATGGAATAAGTCAATGTAGTGTGCACTTTGTGAAGAAATCATGAAATTTGGCACAGATGACCTCTAATATACCCTTTTCGAATTCTGATATAGGGCAGTGGAATTTGACCTCGTTTTGACCTTCTAATTTGCATATTTCCAAAATGGCCGCCATCTGATAGAGGTAATTGGAGTGGAAATGTCAAAATCGAGATAGAAACCTGCAAATAGGCTCAAATTGAAGGTAATAATATGCTGATGACAAATTTCAAAATATTATTATTGTTATACATCATTTTCTCAACCTAATTTGCATTTTTCCAAAATGGCTGCCAATCACAAGGTGAAAACAGTAAAAAAGTCAAAAGCGAGATAGGGACCTACAAATAGACTCAAATTAAAGGTAATAATAAGCTGGTTTCAAATTAAAAAAAATATATTATTGTTTTACATCCTTAATCAACATACTTAATTAACATAATTTACATTTTTCAAAATGGCCGCCAATCGCCGGGAAGCAGGAAAAATGGTAAAATTGAGACCGAGACCTGTAAATAGGCTGAAATGAAATGGCCGCCATTTGTGCAAGGTCAAACAATGAATTGATATAATTTCAACAGGATATAATGATTCATGATTTGGGTGTCTACCAAAGGGTTTTCGGGGATGTCTGACATATAGTGGTGTGGTCAAACAATATTTTTGGACATTGCATTCTTGGTAAAATCCAAGATGGCCGCCATTTGTGTAAGGTTAAACAATAAATTGATATAATTTTCAACAGAACATAAGCATATTCATGATTTTGGTTTGTACCGTAGGGTTTTCATGCATGCCCGAGATAGTAGTGTGGCCAGAAATTACATTACACTTTGCATTATTAATAATATCAAATATGGCCGCTATCTATTCAAGGTCAGACAATAAATTGTTATTATATTCTACAGAATAATAGCAAATTCACGATTTTGATGTCTACTATAGGGTTTTCAGGTAAGCCCGACCTAGTGGTGTGACCAGAAAGTACAATGCATTGTTGGTAAAATCTAAGATGGTCACCTTGTGTGCAAGGCTAAATAAATAAATAATCATTTTCGACAGACAAACAATTCCAAAGTATTTTTAAAGACCAAAGATGACCACAAAGATTGTAGCCAATACATGTAATTAAGCCTACCGGAAATGCTATTTTTAACTAAAAGTAATACCAAATTTTAGGACAATGTTAACGCGAACCATCCATTTTTTGTACCAAGCAAATGTCAATACATCTGTTACCATCTAGATAAAATATACTAGGCGAATAGTATTAGACCTGTAATCAGGCCGAAGGGGAAAAAAATATGCCCAAGCTGAATTTTTCAGGATACCTTCCAAATAAATGAAATGAAATGAATCGGGCTTTAGGCCACCTTTGTGCACATATAGGCTAAACTGGGCCAGGAGAACCTCCTGAGGATGGTGAGATGATTGAGATGACACTGTCCTCCAGACACAGGATTCGAAATTCGAGCCCTGGCGGTCTGAGGCCGAGCACGCTACCTCTCGGTCACGGAGGCTCCCCACAATACTGACTTTCACACGTGGATGGGGAAGAAACATTTTTGTTTCTTTCAAACCGCCGAGTCCGGGAACCGAACCCCGAACTCTGGCGTGAAAGGCAGCGGTGCTAACCACTACCCTAGGGCCCCCGCCCACCTTCCAAATACCATTAGAAACAACATACGAAAACTCCCCGTGATTCCAACTGGAGCCTTCTCCGTTATTCAAGATGGCGTCCAAGATGGCCGCCAAAATGTTGAAACCGTTATATCTCGGCTTGTAATCAACATAACTTTATGATTTAAACGTCTACATGTGCATTTATTGACATAAGGATTCCATTGAAACAGGTTCTGAGTCACTAAATAGTCACGCCTATAATTTATTTGCAATTTAAGGTATATTGATAAGCGAAAGTGCAAGATTTTGATATGTATGACATTTTAAATACTATTTCAATCATTAACATAATGTCAGAAATTGAAAATAAATGATATATGTGACTATTTCGTAACTCAAAGCCTGTTTCATTGTAATCCGCTTGTAAAAAAGAAAATTTTGATATAAACAACATAAAGTTATGATGATTACAAGCGGAGATATTAGTTGGTCGATTTATGCAAACATCTACTCGAACACCACGGGAAATTATACCAAAGATGGCCAAAGATGTTTTTCAGAGGTTTTGTCACCAATGACATGTATTTAATGGCAGGAGAAAGTCTTTTAAAATCAGACTACCAGAAAAGTGTCAAATCCAAGATGGCCGCCAATGGAAATTGCTATGGCTAATTAGTGTATACCTACTGTTTAAGTGTCAATGTCGGTGGAGGCACTGATGTTGGCCGTGGTAGCCTTAAGCAACCGGCGAAATAGTTACCTTCACTATTGTTACTCTGGGGACTATCCGACCAGAGTCTCTGTAGTCAGGTCCCATTTTCGAAATTTCTGACTTGGTAAGGCATTTTTTAGTAGAATTTGGCATGCATTTGTTCTTACACAATTTGTGAACGCTGATTCCAAATCTGCCCCATGCCAAGCTATATTTTGTGTTTTTCCTACACAAAAATCAAAAACAAAATGGCCGCCAAAATTAGTAAAAATGTCACAACTTTACATCACGGCTTGGCTTACAATGAACCTAAAAACACCATTTCGGTGTATTAAAACTCACCTGAGCAACATACTTGAAGTCCCCTGAATTTCACCTGGTGCGTTTGCCGCTAGAGGACAAAAGCCAAAATGGCCGCCACTGCAAGGCAATGTGCCATAACTTTGCTTCCAAATAACGTAGAGATGTGTTTTTGGTGTCTACATGTATATAGGTTTCTCACACCCGGGGAACCAATTCAGAGCCGTGATAACATCTATTATCAATATTTCACAAAGTTATGGGGAAAAAACAAATGTTGCGCAAGGAAGACGACACATCGTAGGCCAGTGTAATAATAATGATTTATTCAATAAAGTCATTATTTCAAATTTTGAAGACGAGGGAAACAGACGTAATATCCGGCATGTTGTAAAAAACTTTAGACTTTAGACAAAATATATTTTATGATTGTTGATCACTGTCCGGCACTAGATAACCTGTCGCTCACCATATATCAGTTCTAAGCCTATTAGTATGTGGCCTATGTGATATCAACCTGCATCGTTTTTTTACAGTACCGTAAGGAAGAAAGCAATAATTTAAATGTGCGTTGGCCAGGGGTGGCACCCTCCTGCCCAAACCCTGTACTAGGGTTAAACAAAACATAAAGTTAATCCATCAAGGTGGTCTGCATAACCATGGCAATAATGACACACAGACATGTTCCGTTCCTATTGAGACAAGAAGTCGTTTAAATATAACAATTTATGATTCTAGTAACTAGGTATATTGTGCTGGTTAAAACGTGCACATCACATACAAATTATGTTTCTCAATCGGATTGACAATTTACATAATCATGTCATGATAATAGTATCATTAATTTTTTTATATTTTTGATTAGAATAGATACCATACAAAAGCCTGGTAATGCGATGATAACACAATTTTCAGACATAATTGAACGAATAAAGACCAAACCATCGGCTCAGAGATCCACACAAAACCGTAGACCCTAATGTAGGCTACACATATTTCTACTCCCCTAACTTGAATGAGATAGATGATATCACCGTCAATAACTATGATAAAATACAGTTACACGATATCGGAGATCTGTAATTTGGTGCCGAAGTTGATTTATATATGTTTTGGGCATATAAGATTGATGGTTGAGGACACGCTAGGGTAATGTTGCAAATACTGACGATGAATTTATAAATATAGTATGAACATACACCTTCTTCAGAAGATGTTAGTAACTAACCTAGTCTTGGCAACTAAATGCTATAGAGTGTCATGAACAAGTCAAAGTCACCAAAGATTATTGGGTACAATATTGCAACAAGATATGATGCAAAATATGTTGTAATTGGGGCAATAATACCGTTCGTAGCACGATCAGAATGTTTTTATGAAGATTACCATAAAATACAGAAACCTTCTAATGTGGTCGTGATATGGTAGAATGTATGATGAATCAGTAGGTTCTGGTCATGCATGCTTCTAATCAGATATAAGCTCTCACTCTCACATAACATACAATAACCCAACAGGTTCAGTTGTGTCTTGAAGTGGTATCGGAGCGATCTCCCTATTTTACAGGAAGAGGTATCAATGTTAAAGACAAGAAGTCTTACCATATATAAAGTGATGAAATCATATGATGGACGTGAAGATATTTAGGTCTCTAATAACTATATGTCTTTTCCAGACATAGTAGATTAATTATCATTCATACAGAGTATTTAGTACTTATCTATTATATTACTTTGTAATAAACATTGATCATCTAATAATCTATGCAAGACACATGTATCCTACATCAAAAACATTTCCATCCACACTGCGATGTTATCTCAGATGAATATATAACAGATAAAGTACAGAATCAGGGAGGAGGGCAATACAGTTTCAGTTCAATGTTCAAATTCACCACTTTTGGTAAAGAACAATGCCATTCAACTATTCAATGAACACTGGTATTTAAGTGTGAAAAATACTGAGGTACATGATGGGACGTTAAATGTTATTACGGCAATCAAACTGTCAGATACTGACAATGTGGTAGTCGTAGGAACTGATGTAAACTTGCTCATTCTGCTTTCGAAACGTTCTCTTCATAGCAATGTCTAGCTGTGTAAACCTAGAACTGGTGATATTTATCGCACCATTCAACCGTCTCCATGACTTCCACAATACCAGCACATCAATTCTAAAAGAAATACATTTAAATTAACGCCCACAATTAATAAACATCTAGAACTATAACTTAAGCCAATTGGAGTATTTCAATGTATCCTCTTCGTCAATAACCCCTGCCACAAAAAGTGGATATTGTTTCCGTTGTATTTTAGGCCTGTTTAGCAATAAATACAGCTCTGGTCAGATAACAATATTATAAACATCTATGAGATTGTGGTTGGAGCTTCATTGATGGACAACTGCAACTAGTTCTCATGTAAAAGCTTCATTCCTGCCCAACCTGAAGAACTATCACATTTAGTTTGATTAAGTGTGAATTAGGACCACGAGAAAGTAGCCAATGGCGTCCTATCAAGGAGTAGCTACATCAATTCCGAAGCTACAAAAATATAATTATGATCAATATATTGATGAGGGTGACTATTCTAGCATTATCATTATGCAAGATGACGGCATTCATGCAAATCTGAGATATACACAGCAAGCCTCTGTAGCTACAGTGATGAAAGTAACACATGCTATTTTTGTGGAATTTCCTCATAGTTAATGTGTTGTTTATAAATAATCATATTTTTTGCATTCCCCGTAACTAACTACATGTAACATGGAAGTTGAGTTTTTTGATGCTGTGTAATTTTTGTATCAGAAAGATATTTAAGCGCCAAAAATAACGTCCTACGACATTTAGAAAAATGGTTATTGTACTTGCTGTATAGTTGGCGGCCATCTTGGATTTTTCACTGAAACTACATGTAATATAAAAGTTAGAGGTTATTACTGTATTGTACTAGATTTATTGGTATTAAAAACCTTTATTTAGCCACCAAAACAACTTTCTATGATTTTTAGAAAAACGTTATGGTACTTTCTATATTATTGGCGGCCATCTTGGATTTTTTGCGTGATAGTTGACCAGGTCTTAGAACATGAAATTCCTCAAAACAAAAATGGTATTTTGAACACGAAAGTCAAGTTTGTGTGTCCGCTGTGCACCCAGACATGATGTATAATCATGATAATTGAGACTTTATCTGCTGTTTTGGCGGCCATTTTGTTTTGCAATTTTGAAAGGGAAAAACTAAAAACAGAGCTTGGCATGGGGCAGATTTGGAATCAGCATATCCGAATTGTGTGAAAACAACTGCATGACAAATTCTACTAAAAAATGCCTTACAAACTTTAAGAATGCCTCTTTTTGAAAAATGGGCCCTGACTACTGGACGTATGGACATGCCTGGGGTAAATCCGCCAGCCATGCCCAGAACCCCTATATTATCGGGCGAGTGAAGGAAAACGCTCTCAACAATCCACCGTGCCCAATCACCCCAAACAGTGAAATTCAAGGAATACATGTACATTGTGTTTACATCATTCATTTCCTTCATTTTATTCAGTTCTTCTATCAAGCTAAAAACATGTGTTTATGTTTTTCCACCCCCTTCCCTGACATAAAAAGGAGCCTTATATACTATGCTTTTGGTGTACCAGCCATATATATGCAACAGATTAGACGCATAATACCTCGTATAGGTGTGATTTTGACTGCATAATATAATTCTTCTAGGTTTTTAATGATTAAGCATGCTCAAGGTGAAAATGTCAACAAAACATTGTGAAAATGTCTTTTTAAACAAGGAATTACAAGGCATTACAAGTAAAAGGGCAGGAGGCAATGGAGAAGCGCTAAAGGCGTTGAAGGACGACACAGAGGCGTTAAGGTGCGACTGGGTGTGTTAAAAGGTGGTATGGAAGGCAGTACAGGGCGACGAGGAAGCGGTAAATGGCAATGGGAAAGCGTTAAAGAGCAATGGGGGAGCGTTAAAGTGCGATTGGGAGGCGTTTAAGGACGGCGAAAAGGCGTTAAAGGGCACTGAAGAGGCGTTAAAAGGCTATTGGGAGGTATAAAAGGGCGAGTTAGATGCGTTCAAGTGTGACAGGGTGCGCTAAAAGGCAACAAAAAGGCATTAAAGGGCAACGAAAAAGCGGCAAAGGGCATCACAGAGTGATTAAAGAGCGATTGAGAAGCATAAAGTGAGACAGGGAGACGTTAAAGGGCAATTGGGAGGTGTTAAAGAATGACAAGGCAGTGCTAAAGCGCGACAACGAGGCATTAATAGGCGACGCAAAGGTGTATAAATGGTGATGCTATGGCCTAAAATGCGATGGAGGGGAAACAAAAGGGGATGAGTAAGTGTTGAAGGGTGACGGAGAGGCGGTCAATGGTGATTGGAATGTGATGATTTGCGATTGGCCAGAGTTATGGAGCATCTGGTGGCGTTAAGGGGTAACGGAAAAACGATAAAATACGGTGGGGAGGCGTTGAAGAACATTTTATTCAGTCAAAAATAGCTAAATAACCTTAAACCCATAAATATGACAAATGAAATGAATGGGGTTTTAGGCCAGCTTCGTGCACATGCAGGCTAAACTGGGCCAAGAAAACCTCCTGAGGATGGTGAGATGAATGAGATGACACTGCCCTCCAGACACAGGATTCGAAATATGACATTTAACTATCGAAATTGTACTACAAGAAATGCAGTTAAAACCTCACAAAGATACATAAAGATATGGATTACACTTGTTTCTATTTTTATTTGTGTAAAATGTTGTTTGGAATGAGACTTTGGATTAAAATACTCAAATTGAAATAAGGTATTACATTGTGTTTCTTTAATTTGTTGGAATCATATTTTCACTCATCTGACCTTAAAGCAGCCCCTTGGGATGACATCAATTTTGGTTTTACTTCCGCACTGAAGTAGTGTATCCCACGGACCATGTTTTTATTTTTTTCAGAATTTTCAAATTTTTACAAATATTTTTTAATCAACATTTCTATGAAACCAGAAGAAACCCAAACAATCTATTTGTATACCTGAAGGACGATTGAATGTTTTCACAGCATTGGGCCACATGCTGATGGCATCGGCCCAGCGTTGGGTAGACAATCAGTGCTGCAGGTGTGTCCTCCCGTGTCCTGACTCTGAGACACCAATTATCCCCCAATTAGCGGCGACTGCTCTGATCTTACCGTCTGATACGTGGGAATATGTGATGGAAAGTGCTTAAAATTGCTGACTTGTTTTGTTTACATGGCAATATACGACCTGGAAATACAACTATTTCGCTCTTTTTCGGTGCTTTAATATTGTTTTTTGACTTTTTCGTATTTTTAGCTAAGATCAGTAGGCTATATAGCTTCATATAAATTAAATTTTCAAAATTGACAACATTGAAAATGTCTCATCCCAAGGGGTCCCTTTAAAATTGACATTTCGACTTTTTTTTACACGAAAAATAGGTATTACACTTGCTTTTACTTGACCTTAAAATTGACGTTTAGACATTAAAGACTTTTAATCTTTAATTTGTTGCATACATTTCGACCTTGTAATTTACTTTTTGATCTTGAAGAAGTCCTTGTATCACAAAAATAATAACATAAGTGGATTATCCAGTAAAAATCACCTCAAAACGAGGTATTACATATGATGTTTTTTGATATTTGTATTTGTTAAAAATATCATTTTCAGAAATTTGACCTTAAAGTTAACCCTTTGACCTTAAAAGTGACCTTGGATCACAAACATAATATCATAACAGGTTTTATCAGTCAAAATCCCATGCAAATGAGGTATTACACAATTTCTTAACTGTATTTGGTAAAAATCATATTTTCGCTTATTTGACCTTTAGATTGACCTTTTGACATAGAAGATGACCTTGAATCATGAAAATAATATAAGAAATGGATTTTCCAATCAAAATTAGGCGAAAAAGAGGTATTACACGTCTTCCTACCTTCATTTGTCGAAAAATCATATTTTACCTTGGCCATGATCTTTGCTTCTGCCATACCTCCCCCCCCCCCCCCACCTAGCCTCACCGCCATTTTAAGACTTTTAACACAGTTTAAATGTTATTGCTTCCAATGAGTTCCCCAACTTTTAAAAACATGGAATAAAAACAAGAATTATTGTTTAATTGTGAAATTTTATGCAATTTAGGGTGGTTTTACCGATTTTCACGGCCGATGGCGGCCATCTTGGAGTTTTCATCCATTTTTAGGGGTCAGATTTTGATCGACTGTCATTCACTATATGTCTAGTAGGACAGAAAACCGTTATAAACCTTTCGTCAATTTTTTTGGGGGGTGAGGTGGTATATCGACCCGTCTATATAGTTGTGTTAACATTTTGGCGGCCATCTTGGACGCCATCTTGAATATTGGAAAAGGCTCCAGCGGGAATCACGGGGAGTTTTAGTATGTTATTTCTAATGGTATTTGGAAGGTTTCCTGAAAAATTCAGCTTGGGCATATTTTTTTCCCCTTCAAAACCTAATACTATTCGCCTATACAGGAAACTATCTACTTTGCCATGTATATAGACACAGTAAAACAATAATACCCCATTGCCTTTTAACTCTTCTCCATCGCCCTTGAACCCCTTTTTGTGCCTTTTAGTGCATCTTCGATGCCCTTTAACACCTCTTTACTGCCATTTAACGCTTCTCTGTCGTTCTTTAACATTTCTCCAGCGCCCTTTGATGCCTTCCTATTGCCCATTAATCATGTTAATGCCTCTACATCACCTATTAACGCCTTAAGATTGATCTTTAACGCCTGTCCGTTGCCCTTGAACGCCTCTCCGCCGCACTTTAGCGCCTTTTCATCCCCCTTTAGCACCTGGTTCATCCCCCTTAATACATCCCCATTGCTCCTTAATGTTCTCTTTAAAGCCTCACGATCACCATTTAACACCTCCCCATTGCCCTTTAAGGCCTCCCTGTTGCTTTTAACGCAGGACCCATCCCACTTTATGGACTCTTCATCATCATTTAACGACCTTCAACGCATCTCCATCGCCCTTTGATGCCTTCACATGTCCACTTAATGCCTCATTATTGGCCTTTAACGCTTCCTCGCCACCGTGTTATGCCTGCCTATCACCCTTCAATCCATCCCCGTCACCGGTCGCACATGAATGCCTTTCCGTCGCCCTTCAGCATCTTCGTCGCCCCTTAGTGCCTCGTCGCCGCAATTTAAAGTTTTGTCGTCACTCTTTGACACCTCTCTGCCACCCTTCACCACATTTTCGTCGCCTTTTAGCGCCTCTGCATTGCCCATTAACACCTCTCCATCGACATTTAACACGTTTCCGTCGCCCTTTAACCCCTCTTTGTTGACCTTCGATGCATCTTTATCACCAAATAACGCCTGCTCGTCCCATGTTTATCCCATAGCAGTCTAAGTCCGAGCAAAGATCGGACCCAACATTTATGACGCTGCAGAGCGTAGCTCAGACCTGGCAATAATGCTTAACCATTTACCAGGCTACCTCACTTGCCTAACAATAAACATGGCATGGGGAACCTAAAGTACATGAGGGTGATTTATCCTCTTCACAACCGTTTTTGAACTAAAAAATAGAACACAAGGCTCGGATGAATATGAAGCTCAGGGTATTTCTCAGGATGAGTTTGGAAACTCAACTTAGTTCACCTGAAACCATGAAATCTTGTATACTCCTCAGGGCATATAGAAAGGTTCCTAAATCCCATGGTAATAACTTATTTATCCTATTAATGTGTGTGTATAGACCTATTGAATGCTTCTACGAACTGTCTTTGATTTATTTTGATATATTCTGTGTGAATTGACATAATTTTGTACTCTTAAATTCTGTGGATCACAAAAATACCATTTTTGAACAAAAATTCTGAAAATTTGATATTTGAATTAGCATATTCAAAATCGCTCCTGGTTACCACAGCAACATCACATTGACCAATCAAATATGGTGTATTCTGGTTATATGCGGTGTGTGTGTTCCTGAGATGAATGGGACAAGCATATGTCATCACTCTAAGTTGATATTAGAAGTATGAGAATATGTTTGAAAATCGCAAAAAGCGCTAGACTACACAGATGTCCAATGTCTACATGACCAGACTGCTATGAGTTAACGATTTCCCATTGCTCTTTAACTCCTTTCCATCTCCCCTTATTGGGTATCGTCACCGTTTTTCCATCGCCCTTTATCATCTCCCTGTAGCCTTTTCTGCATCTTCATCACCTTTTGACATATCGTCGCAATTCAAAGGTTTTCAGTCACACTTTAACGCCTCTCTGTCGCCCTTTAAAGCCTCTTCTTCACTCCTCAGCGCCTGATCATTGCCCCTTAACATCTCCCTGTCACCTTTTAACGCCTCCCTTTAGACCTTTATCGTTTTTCCGTCGCCCTTTAACGCCTCTCCGTCGCCCTTTAACGCCTTTTCTTCGCCTTTTGATGCCTGTTTAATGCCTCCTTGTCGCTATTTACCACATTTTCATTGCCTTCTAATGCCTCTTCATTGCAATGTAAATATTTTTAATTGATCTTTAATGCCTTTCTATCGCCCTTTAACTCATCGTCATCGCCCTTTAGCGCCTCCACTTTGCTCTTTAACGCCTCTCTGTCGCCTTTTAACGCCTCTTCTTAAACCCCCAATGCCTTTCAATAGCCCTTTAATGCCTCTCCGTCGTCATTTATGTACATCTGTTTTGTACAATATGCCGCAAAAATAAACATTTTATTTTAAACAAGGAGTTTTATATCCCAAAAAGCTGTGTTTAAATCTTATAAGAATTTTTACAACAAACTATAGTTATTGCTATGTGTTATTTTATGATATGTTTTGGCAATAAAACCAGATAATGCTTTACATTTTAGACATTTTGAGTAGGCCCCTATAAATATGACATGAGATACCAACGGGGTAATGACAGCCCTTGGGTTTGGGCAATGTGACCTAAGCTGCTGGATGGTTACAGTTACCTTTCAAAGATAATAATGAATATGTTTAAATTCGACCAAAATGAAATACATTTTATTGTTTGACTTGGCAATTTGGAATTTCCCCCACAATGCAATGTCTATATATAGTACTTTTCTGGTCACACCACTATGTCGGAAATACCCGAAAACCCTATGGTAGACGCCAAAATCATAAATCTGCTTCTATTCTGTCCAAAATTATATCAAATAATTTGCTCTTGCACAAATGAGGGCCATCTTGGATTTTGCCGCCATTTAAGAAACATTAAATAGCCAACACATTTTTTCTGAAAACCCATTATTGAAAGAATATATGTACCAAATCTTATGTTTCTATCACAAATTAACATATCATGGTTTTTGTTATTAATGTATGTTTACGTCGCGTGTATTGAAAGTTTGATCCTATACGGAGAATTGGCATCTGCCTTCAGCTTCCGCTCCCATGAAAGCTTCAGTTATAGTTTCTGGTATCACTTCCTTGTTGTCTAGACGATATATATTTATTTTGTGTTATCCATAAATGGATATTCTGTGTGGTGATATACTTCAAGCAGGTTATCAATATTTGTTAAACATTTCCTATGTACAGATGGTGATTGTTCATGGTGTTCATGGTGCTTAAGTTTATTAGCAGATTGTGAAGGACGTTCCTGACGTGATATCTTAAACTCTTTTATCTATCTAGATCTCTCAGTACAGATAACACACGATTCTCTGTTAATAATTTCATTCCTTCATACTTTTAGTCATATATATTTTATTCTAAGAATAGACGAATAACGTTAGACCAATCTAAATACATTGCAACTTTACCCTATGCTAACGTTAAAGCATATAGGTTTACTCTAAGCCATATACGTGGCCCCAATTGTCTAGTACTAATACTAGTAGGTCTATTGTCGACTAGGTCTAAGACTAACCAGAACACTTCTATTTATACTATATGTAGGTCTAATACTAACAGAAGCAGATATGAAAACTGATAAACAGGCCTTTTTAATATACCATGACCCATATTTTGATCTAATATTCTTGATGTCAATTTTGGCTTTTTCCCTGCTTCTGGAAATATGCAAATTAGGCTGATAAATGTATATATAACAATACTACTTTTTTTAATTTGAATCAGCTTATTATTACCTTCAATTTGAGCCTATTTGCAAGTCTCTGTCGCGATTGTACCATTTTAACTGTTTTCACCTGGATATTGGCGGCCATTTTGGAAATATGCGAATTAGGATAGGAAATTTAGATATAACAAAAATATTTTTTTTGAAATTTGTAATCAGCTTGATATTACCTTCAACTTGAGCCTATTTGCAGGTCGTTATCTCGATTTTGAAATTTTCACTCTCATTACACATATCAGTTGGCGGCCATCTTGGAAATATGCAAATTAGAAGGTCAAAACGAGGTCAAAAGTGACTGCCCTATATCAGAAATCAAAAAGGGTATTTCAGAGGTCATCTGTGCCAAATTTCATGATTTCTTCACAAAGTGCACACGGGGGTCCATATGTAAGACGTATTCCATCGACTATTTGTGGAGAGCATCATCAACATAAATGTTGCTGTAGCAGACTAAATCTGTACCTCCTTTCTGTGGGGAAAATGCTAGTAACGGCCATTTGTTTTGAAGTTTCACTTTCAATTTTTGCGAGGTATACATACAGTGATATTCTTCATTCATATCTTTCAGATGTTGTAGATAAGATGTTCGGAGAGTAGAAAGCAGAAAAACTTCATTACATTCAATTTTGGGCCTAAACTCGTCAATAAGTTTGACAATTGCTCTGTCGTGGATAATATCTATATTGGTGCTCGATTTCTGTTTGGCAGCAATGTTTCGAGTATTGATGTATGAAGACACACAGTTCTTTTTTCTGTGATATCTGGCTTCCACTGCAACCAAATCTCTATTGACAACTCCTCGCAGCCGTGTGATCATATTAAGGTCATTGCGAATTTCTGCTGCTTCCAGTATTCTATGGCTCTTTTAGGGTGTCTGCTGCTGTACTACTTAGCTCTTCCCGCATCATTTTAATACTTATGTCGTGGGTCTACGGCTTTTAGAAATATTTTTTACACTTACAGTGCGGGGATCGACTTTAGAATCTGACGTCTACAGACGTCAGATTCTGACGTCTATTGTCAATCCCCGCGCTGTAACTAATAAGCAGGGGGTTCCTCTTTCGCCTTCTAGAAAATGAATGCTTTTGTTTTCACAGATTGAATCTTGCTTCGGTGAAGACCAATGTCGTCTGGTACGAAACAACACTGATGTATGTGCATACGATGAGGGCAACAACCTCGAATGCTACAGATCGGCATTATGTACGAGGAACCCAGATCAAGTGTGTGTGTGGAGAAATAGAAGATGCCGACAGTGATTGCTAGATTGTACTTGGAGCTGCTGATCGACTTGACGGCTTAGAACGGGAATTCACAATAACTTTAAAAAAAAAACGTTTTTAAGGCAGCTTATTAATAAACGAAAATGTTAGCTTATAATGAATATATTGAAAATTGTGGAATATTTATAAATTATTCGATCATCGTAAGTGTCGATTATGCAATGCATGTATGCCAACACTGCAGTATTCAACTGCACTGCAAGACACAGCCAAAAGAGAGTAATATAACTGCTTACCCGATGCTGCACTATCACTATGAGAGCGTTTCAGTGAATGTAATTATATCTGATGTCTGTGAAGCTTAATAACCGTTACAACGCTGAAATATTTTTCAATATGAAATCATCATAAATGTCTCAGTTACCTCTTCCCCTTGATTCGAATACCTATGTTATCGGTCTACGGCCCATATATTTTCAATTTTTTTTCAGTGCGGGGATCGACTATGCATGGTCTTACCACCCCAAATGCCAGTTCCATTGAAACACATGTACCCGGTAAACTGCCTCAATTCCGCCGGCCGATTTAACCAGTTTACACATTTAGTGTGGCATATCAGGATCAAGCTTGAAATGTCCTTGTTCAAAACAGGCCCGCTATGGGTATGCTTACCAGACCAGATTTTGAGCTACGCCCCCTAGCGTGTAAAAGGGACCACTGTTCAAACTGGGCTAAAATCCGTACTCTCTTTCACAGAACAAGCACACATCATTTTAACCCACTGTATCCCTGCTATGTTATCATGAAACAGTTATATCTGATATCCTTGCAATGTGCTTAATAAATATTCTCCCGATTATGGCTTCTTTACGGCTTATTTAGGATGGTGAGACCAAAAAAGTCAGATTCCAACATCTAATGTCGGTCCCCGCACTGAAAATTTAATAGAATAACGTTAACCATCGTACTTAATATACTACGATTTCAAAATGTAACATATGAGACATGGGTGCCAAATGTAGTCTATTTTGTACTTGGACCTATGTCATTTTAAATGTGATTTTATATCTTATATATCAAACTAAAATGGACAAATATAGGCTTATGTATAGGCCTACTTAATAGTAGAAATACAACTATTCGAATCAGTTATGGTTTAATTATACATAATGACGATAGTTTTTTGGTTATAAAATGTATAAGGTGGTAAATATGTGCGTAGCCAATCATTATGTTTTATTACCGTTTCCATCGCCCATATTAACCAATGTGTTCCGTTGTTGATTTGTAAAAAAACTTATGTTTGAACCTATGCGAAAAAGATGAATATTTACTTCACTGTAATATGTGACCCGCAATGCGAAAAAGTACATCCCGGCGGCTTTATACAATTATTTATCACGTCATTTAAAACCTAATTCTAATGATGACAAATAAATTACAAATAAATATTAAAAATCTCATGAAACAAAAAGTAATACAGATTTTTCAAAAAATATTTCATCTGATGGAACAAGGTGGACACGGATATTAAAACAACTAAGATAATCAATTTGAAAATGTCGACCTTACTGCCCTTTTCACGTGGCGGGTCACAATTTTCTAGGGTACATGTAACCTATATAGCATACCCATACCCCTTAATTCTAGACAGTTTTTTTGCGGGGGGGGGGGTACCTCCATATAAACGATCAGCATATAAAGTTTCATTTTTCTACAATTATAATGACGTCACATCTCGGGGCGTATGTCCATTTCAATGACCATTTTTCATGGCAAAACGCGTATGTCCAGCTGTACATGTATGAACAGAGAAATGGACATACGTCCCTATTCCCTTAAAGGCTTGTAAATGAATAAATGTTCATAAGATACATTTGATAAGCATAAGAAAAATCAAGGTGTCGCACAAAATACAGTATTACCTTATCCCAATTTTAAAATGCAGGGGCGCGCGCAGCTTTCCGTTATAGGGAAGGAATTTCGGGAATAAAATGTATGATTGGTTTTTAAATCTGCAGCTCAAGGAGGGAGGCCAGGACCCCTCTGACACCTCCCCCCCCCCCCCCGTTGGGCACGCCCTTAAATTACATTAACCAAACATCAACACGATGATCTATATAGATGTCCCAGTAAACACAAAACATTTGTAAAAAAAATTATACAATGGTGGACCAACGTCGAAGACGTTGGTCCGACGTTGTAGGGTAACATTTCAAGCCCTGTGTCTGCATTTGTTGATAAAATAATAATAGGTGGGCATTTGCCCTGCACTCATTCATGGCAAAATGACACATGACCACCAAAATGCACATTTTCCCTTCTTTCTTAATTTGTGAAACAACATTTATTCAAATTTGTATACATATAATTATGAGGACATTGATAATATTATCTGGTGTGTACAAGTGCACGAGCTGAAGACCACACACTATAAAACGGCAAGATATACCAAATCATTTAGCTTTGATATCATATTTAATATTTATATCACATGTTATCATAATTATGATCATATTTAAATAATTTTATTTTTTATGTGCACATGTATGTATTTTTGATATTGTAAAGATGAAATTACTATTACTAGTAATTTAGAAATTACTACTACTATTAGGTTTATATCGCGCTTTTTTTGTATTTTACGTTTCCCTTCTCTACGCTTACTAGAGCATAATGTTACAGTAAAAAAGTAGAATTGCCATCATGAAAAAATGACTTACTGCGCAGTATAAATATTAAGTGTCATTTTATTGTATTACCCTTAAAGGTGATCTATCACCCCTTATATAGTATGAATAATTTTGTGACAAATAAATCAAAGTTGCCACAAGATGGGGCTCAAGTGTTTCCTTATATGGGGTGATTGGCTATCATGTGACCATCTGAGAGGGTCACATGGTAGCCAATCACCCCATATAAGGACATAATTATTCATACCATATAAGGGGTGATAGATCACCTTTAAGCTCTACATTAAACAAATCAATTTCCACCCACTTGGCGTTGTATCTCGCTATCGAGACCCGGAACTGTTCAACATCTTGTCAAAGGCTAACCAACAGGCCAACTCGATGGGCGTGCCAGGCACCCACAAACACGAGACGTTGAACGGTCTAGTGTTGAGCCAGCGTCTTTGACGGTGGGCCAACACTATGCCAACATTGGTTTAACATCTGTTGTTCCAATGTGTTGTATAAGCGTGTGTAATATATATCTGTAACTTATAGGTGGGTTGACGGTACAACCCAATACAACCAGTCACTATAAAACCCTTACAATGCTGGGATATTTGTATAGACACTAAGAGACCAAAGGGTCATTTTCAATTGGAAATCATCATAAATGACTTTGTCAGCTCATTCCGCTTCATTTGAATACCTATGTCATGGGACTACAGTTATTATAAATATTATGATTCTTTCAGTGCGGGGGTCGACTTTAGACGTCAGAATCTGACGACAATAGACGTCAGATTCTAAAGTCGGTCCCCGCGCTGAAAGGGTTAACAAACCAAGCCTAACAAAACATCGCATTTGCAATGACGAGTAAACCCTTACAGCGCGGGGATCGACTTTAAACGTCATAATCCGACGTCTGTAGACGTCTAAAATCGATCTGACGTCTGTAGACGTCAGATTCTGACGTCTAAAGTAGATCCCCGCACTGAAAGAGTACAAATATTAATAATGGCCGTAGACCCATAACACAGGTATTCAAATGAAGCAGAAAGAGCTAACTAAGAAATTGCTGCTGATTTCAAATTGAACATAACCCTTTGGTCTCTATGATTATACGAAAAAATCGGCTCTTTAACCCTTTAACCGCCAAATTATTCAATCTGAATTTTCACCCACTTGAAGTTGTGTCTCGCTGACGCGATCCACAACTTCAAGTGAGTGAAAATTATTCAGATTTGACAAAATGGAGGTCAACTTTTTTCAAATATTGCTGATTGATGTCACATTTTATCTGTAACATGTTTAAAAGGGGGTACCTAATGTGCTAATAAAAAATGAAAACCCGAATATATGCGGCCCCGGCGGTTAAAGGGTTGAGGGTTAAATCATGATTATGATACATGGAGTGGATACGTGGATTTATGAGCACTTTGTGATCAAACTCTTTACCATATCATACCCAGTCAGATATTTATGGGCCACTCAAAGCTTTGTTTGGATTGTCTCAAGAGTCACCGAAAAATCCCCACGTACGAAATCATACAGCAATGTAACACGTGATAACACATACGTCACAGAGAGAACATTGTTTCAAGCGAATGTTTAACCCTTTCAAGCATGAATTTACCATTGTCATCTTCATCCACTACAAGCCGCGAATTGCAGTCGCAGTTCTCGACTTGCAGTGGGTATAGATGACTCAAGGTATGTTGCAAATAATATATTGTTATCAAGATTATTCAATTTTCAAATGCGTTTGCTTTGAATTTACAGTAAATATATTATCTTTATGTTCAAGTCATGTATTCTGTATATTGAATTTTTTGAGGGCCCCAAGGAAGATAGGTGAATGCTTATTGGGTTTACCCTCTAGTCTTCAAATAAAGATATTATTATTAATATTCTTCTTCAGAGACGCACAAATGAACACCTTCCCAAAATGAATATACATATACACTATTTCACTATAAATAACCATCCCTCTTGTCTTCAAAGGGTATAATGTATGGATTAGCTTGCGTTGTTTCTGTGCCGTGTAACGTACCGGTACCACTTTGAGAATGTAGATCTGCTAAAATACAAAATAATAATAAAAAATTATGTGACATGAAGAAATGCGTAAAATCATCAACCATACTAATTGAATATCGTATCATGTAAAAAAAATGTATTTAAGTCTTGCATTTGTCACGGGTGGGAATTAATCTCCCGGCTAGCTGCAAACCACACTTCCGTGTTCACACTTCCGCGACTTCATTTTCGTGGGTTTAGGATCCGGAACTAAAGCTTTTAAGGGCATAGGCAGGGGGTGGACCAGATGGCTGGTGGCGTTGCCATGGCATCAACACATAAACAAAGGGTATCGCTGCAGTCTTTATTCACATTCTGTAATAATCACGAACAGACAATAGTAAATAACTGCAGCTTCACGCTGCCAGATAAAATGAGAAAGTGACTAAAAATTGTCGACGGAGACGCACGATTTCGCGCGGTTTCCTCCCAGCCAATCACATTCTTCCAGCACCAACAAAATCCGAATCATGGTCAATGACCCATGACGTTTTCACGCATATACGATTTGCACACATGATCACCTACACAGGTTGTACAGACATTATCATCAAGTGCATACTTACCTGTAGTACCATATGTACAACATGTACATCACACTACTGCCTGGCACACATTGATACCACCCTTTCAAGCCTGACGTTACCATTGTTATCTTCATCTACTACAAGCCGCGAATGAATTGCTGTCGCAATTCTCGACTTGCAGTGGATGAAGATGACTTGAAGTGGGTGGTAAATGAAAACAAATGGCTATTATTAAAAGAGTTCCATGAAGATTTTCGATCTAAAATCACCTGGAGTTTAGGAAATTAAGTTATTCTTCAGAGATGCAAAATGATTCTTTTATGCATCGTGAGGACTTGAAAGATTAACTAAGGAACTGGGATAATCACTTTATACCAACGGATTACAATTAATTATGGATAATAAAATGCAAACCATTTACCATCACTGAATGCGACGCTCCCAGAATCTACCCCTCCCTCCCAGAATCTACCCCCACTTTTCCAAAGCTATATGCAAGGCACTATATGCAAATATACCGTGCTCCCTTTTCACAATTATAGGAGACACCCTCAGAATCTACCCCTCCCTCCCAGGATGTCAGAGCGTATCCCGCTAACAACTGCTTATATCGGACACCAGACAAAAACGTGTGCGCGTGTGCACGTATTTTCCCATCAAACGTGAGACGTCGGTCCAACGTTAGTTTACTGTTGGCACATTGTCTGCGACGCTGGCCCAACGTGTAAACCAACGTTCGACCGACATTTCTCGTTTGCTGGGTTGTAAGCAGTTTAGGGGTAGGCCCTATGAATCAACTGGCCCTCGAAATATTTTATTTCTAGATGCGATAAACGTTGTGCCTTTCTTGTTGTATTATTTTCCTAATTAAAAAATGTGGCATAAATGTGTATATTGAGTGTGACAATGAACCTATCGATCGAAGAAAATTATACAGAGTGAAATTCGGCGGTAAAGGGCAATAGAAGATGTTATATGGCTACAAAGAGGCACTAAAAGGCGACAAAGAGCAATGGAGAAGCGTTAAAGAGCGGCGAAGATGCCGGAAAGGCTGATTAAGGGGCGTTAAGGTGTGACCGAAAGGCTAAATTATCTAATCTAATGGGCAACTCAATGTTTAAAGATCGACAGAACGTAGGCTTAAGTGCAACGGGCAGGTAGTAATTGGTGATGAAAGGCATTAAAGGGCGAAGACGAAGCATTAAAAGGCAACGAAGAAAAGATAAAGGACAACCAAAAGGCACTAAAAGACAACATATCTAGGTGAGAATTGACACTGGGGAGGCTTAAAAGAGTGACGAAGCGGCGCAAAAATGCGACAAAGAGGCGTTAACGGACGACGAAAAGTCATCAAAAGGCCAGGGGAAGGTGCTACATAGCAATGGGGAAACAATGGAGAAGCGTTTAAGGGGGATGGGTGGGCGTGAAAGCCGACGAGGAAGCGTTAAGGGTGACTGAGAGGCGTTACATGCTAATTGAGATGTATTAAAACGTTAAAGGGGCGTTGAAATATATATTAC
Organism: Flabesymbios commensalis; assembly: GCA_964017125.1. Classification (NCBI taxonomy): domain Eukaryota; kingdom Metazoa; phylum Annelida; class Polychaeta; order Terebellida; family Flabelligeridae; genus Flabesymbios; species Flabesymbios commensalis. The sequence goes on from OZ024917.1 coordinate 48,737,320, forward strand.
ACTTTTATTTTTTTATTTGTGGACAAAGTTTTAAGAAATCGGACTTTGGAATTAACTACTCCATTCTAGTCACTATCAAATTAAAACAAGGTATCCTATAGGTTGCTGTTTTTATTTGTTAGAATAATATGTCTGCTGATTTGACCTTGGAATTGACGTTTCGACTTTGAAGATGAAGTTGTATCACAGCAGTAATAAGCTAAACATAAATGGATTTTTCATTTCGGGTCGCTCAGCCCTACGTATTTTCACACGGAAAATATGCATTATGCTTGTTCTTAGCTTCAATCATATTTTTTTGGTCACGTAAAATTGACGTTTTAAACTTGAAGATGACCTTTAATCAGCAAAGTTATTAGAAAAAATGATTCTCATTTGCTTATTGTTACTTGTCTTTGTGAAAAAAAGAATATTTTTTCCTTTTCGATTTAATGACTTTGACCCTGAACCTGACATTATATAATTAATATAATAAACGAATCATCCAGTCGAGATCTCACCAAAAAGAGGTATTATTTGTATTTGTTAAAAAAAAATATACTGTAATGATTTTGACTTTTTGACTTTGAAGATGACCATCAATCACCAAAATAATACCATAAATGTATTTTCCAGTCATAATCCCATAAAAAAGGTATTACACATGCCCTAGCTTTATTTGGTAACAATCGTTATTTTTGCTTAATTTACCTTTAAAATGATCTTTGACCTTGAAGAAAACCTTGAATCAAGTAAATAATATATAAAAATAGATTTGCTAGTAATAATTACACGAAAAAGAGGTAACGCACCTGTTCCTACCTTCACTTCTTGCAAAGTCATATTGATCTTGAAATTAACCTTTGACCTTGAATGTTGCCCTCCAGCGTAAATTTCACAAATTCATCCAACAGTTTACCTTATCATCAATAATCAGCCCTAAAAAATACTCTAAAAAGGGGTCAAGCCCATAATTGGTGTCGATCTGTCAGAACAAAAAGGTTAAAAAGTGCAAAAAATAAATATTCCCCGAGGCTTTACCAGTTTGACCTTGAGATGAGCTGAGAATGACCTTGATATCACCTCTGGGTGATATCCCAATAACGCATAACCCCAGCTCATCCTTTATTTGCTCCTAGGCGGGGATATACTATATATATTCTGCGGATGCGCTCAGACAATTATGATTGTACAAATTATTGTCGTTTTTGGCGTCCCTCCTCTCTGAGAATTCAGCGGAGGGCTGGGGGTGGTGCCCGGGTTTCAGCGTTTAATTGGTTAGTAGAGAGTATGTGCCAGTACATATAGATATATTTATATCAAGATATATAATTTCGATATTTACATTACAGAAAATTACAATTATAAACACATTAAACGTTTAACAAAACAACTTTTGCCAATATCATGGCATAAATATATTGCAAACAATTTGTTTTATGAAAAGTGGCTTCCATGGTAACCATATTGACCTTAAACTTTGCATTTCCACTTTATTTGTGATCATGTTTGAGGGCATGGGTATTCACTTACATTTTGCATTGGTTTTACATATCTACTGCATTTTAAAGGTAGTATTATGCTACCTTATTACTTTTACTTAGAGATACAACACATTTTTTCGCGATATTGTCAAAAAGACGTTACCATGGAAACCTTCAATTTGTGACGTTGTGCACAGTGATGTGCAAGTAAGAATGCGAGATTTAAAAACTAGACAAAATTTCATGCGAGAAAAAAATGAAAAACTCTACTGACTAAGGGGGTCAAATAAATCGACCTGCCTCCCGGACTATATAAATATATTTATAGCGACGAGAGGTCTGTGTAGACTTATGCATCATTAAAGTAAACAAAACATTATTTTATACAGAGCATTGTATGTCAGAATAGAAAATAGTGTGGCTATATGTACAATTATTAAATGCTTTAATTTAAATAATTAAAAGAACTATACATGTTAATGATACTATGCATGATAGAAATATGTTCAGGGTTTCAGAAGTTGTAAAATCATTTTTTTCAAACACAAACTTGACTTCATAACATAAGCTCCAGGGCATTTACCAAAATTAACAATGCGAAATAATTAGGTTAAAATAAATATATTACGGTGTCTTTTTGTTGCAAAATAAACAAAAATGTGGCCTATGATCATTTGGATCAATTATATCATTCTATTTTGTAGATCATAGATGTGTGTGGTTGTTTTGGATGCATTTCCTGTCGCACATATTATATTATTAACGCTTTGCTGCGTTTTGACATTGCTTGTCGTTCAGGGGTCGTATTCTCGTACAAGTTACGATATATCGTAGGCATGGGATTGGTCGATAGGCCTATATCGTAGCTTTGTGCGAGAATACGGGCCCCGATCGCCACATATTCCCACAAATGGCCAGCCCTGTACATGTATATATATATATCAATTATTCAAACTACCACTTTGTTCCTCAGTTCAGGAAATGTCACGCTTGGCAGTTATAAATAAATAAATGGATTTCCACACCAATAATAAACATAGACCACTAGTAATCTAAAAGTCATTTTATCTGTGTGTGGGATCTATATGACCCATTTTAATGGTCAGAGTGATCAGTTATGAACTCTGTATATGATAAAGCCCGACGAGCTCTACATTCTTAGCTGTGGCAAAGCTAAGAATGTAGAGCTCTCAGGGTTTTAACTGACTTAAAACACCTCCGACCATAATAAGGATCCCTCATAATCAACAGCTCGGTCACACCTGACTGATTATAGCATCACAGGCCTACCATGATAATTCGTCTGCACTTGATGAACAACAAAACTAAAAACACAGACATTGGTACAGGCAGCATCTTTATGATAAACACAGCTACATGTTGTATGACTTTTTGCGGAAACAATGAACTATATAATGGTCTCTAATTGTATTTCTGATCAGGATGTTGTATGACTTTTGCGGAAACGATGAACTATATAATGGTCTCTAATTGTATGTCTGATCAGGATGTTTCCTATACATATTTTAATATAAATTCACGCTCTTAAAGGTGACATATCACCCCTTATATAGTATGAATAAATTTGTGACAAATAAATCAAAGTCGCCACAAGATGGGGCACAAGTGTTTCCTTATATGGGGTGATTGGCTATCATGTGACCCTCTGAGAGGGTTACATGATAGTCAATCACCCCATATAACGACATAATTATTCATACCATATAAGGGGTGATAGATCACCTTTAATATACTAGTATAGATCATGTTTTACATCGGCTTGTATCAGTGATATGGTGACACACTGCCACATCATGCACGATTTACCAGCTAACGTTAGCGATTATTTTCCATTTCATTTAACTATGCAATTATCTGACGTTATCAACGAATCAAAAGTACCTACCCAGCTAACAATTTAACATTCTAAGAACGTCAGGAGAACATTCCCCGTAAGGTTATATGAACGTTCTCTGGGAATGTTATGGGAACGTTCACTTGTTGAGTTTTTGTTAGGTTATATAAACGTTAGGTGTGAACGTTAGGAAAAACCTAAATGGAACATAAAGGGAACGTTCTCTCAACATTCTGCGAACGTTAGGAGAACGTTAGGGGGTGAACGTTAGGAAAAAACTTCAATGGAACATAAAGGGAACGTTCTCTCAACATTCTGCGAACGTTGGGAGAACGTTCCCAGTACGTTAGGTGTGAACGTTAGGAAAAAACTTTAATGGAACATAAAGGGAACGTTCTCTCAACATTCTGTGAACGTTAGGAGAACGTTCACAGTACGTTAGGTGTGAACGTTAGGAAAAAACTTTAATGAAACATAAAGGGAACGTTTTCTAAACATTCTGCGAACGTTAGGAGAACATTAAGAGAACGTTCCTAGTACCGTTCTATGAATGTTCTTTGGGAATGTTATGGGAGCGTTCTCTTGTGGCGGTTTTGTTAGGCTATGGAAACGTTAGGTATTTTTCAATATTTTTTCGGAAAGAAAAAACTAGTAGTGAATATGATTATTTTCTTATTATAAGCATTTCTTGTACATGTTATACAAACTCCTCTATCTGATTCCCTCTCGTGCCATTGTCTTATTTCTTTTTCTGCAATGAAAATAACAAAAGTCAGTTTTGCAAAAAGGCAGTAACATATTGTAACATGATTAGATTTAGATGAGAAATGGATAGTTGAATTTGGCTCTAGGCTAATGGAATTGAGATACGAATTTGTTACCCTACACTATTGAGATAAAATACTGAATTGCAGGAAAAATATAAAAATACGAACTACAGTAGAACCTGCTATGAGCAGCCACCCTCGTGACACAGGAAAAGTGGCCTTTTAACACATGGTAGCTGTTCATAAGATGTTCATTTGTATGCAAAATGCCATTTTGAGGGATGGCCAAGTGGCCTCCCATAGGAGGCTGGCTGCTAATAAGAGTGGCTGCTCATAACAGATTCTACTGTATTACACAAAATTTAATACCATAAAATTGGGTATTAAATTTTAAACCATTAACTAGCCTACATATATATAAATGTTTGTATATAAACATGTACTATTTTTTGTCAGAAATGTATAGCCCTTCAATCAACAAAAAAATGTAACATAGTTATGAAAGTTTGCCAAGCGCTAGTTAACGTTGATGCATATACATGGATGATGTAGGAAGGAGCCTTTTCATTTTCGAAAGTGCACACAGAGCACGAGCGGTAATTTACCTTGTATTTGGAGCCCCCAGGTCTGTGGGGTGCTTCTTTCGATTAGATCCTCATGCACGTCCCTTGTCTTTATGTTCTTATATGAACCTTCGCATGCCTATAGAGAACAAAAGCATAGAACACAATGAAGTTTGTTTTATCTGTAGTGTGTACTGTTCAATAGTCCTTGGCTAGGTAAAAAATCAAGACGCAAGACAACTAGGTCCAAGAGGCTCAGTCTAAGAGCAAGATGAGAGCTGGACAGTCAGTCAGAGATGGCAAACCTCCATTGAAATTATTTTGAATAATTTCTGACGCGATCCACAACTTCAAGTGAGTGAAAATTATTAAGATTTGAAAATATGGAGGTCAACTGTTTTCAAAAATTGCTGATTGATTTGTCTTTAAATGTTTAAAATGTGGTACTTAATGTGCTAATAAAAAATGAAAACCCAAATATATGCGACACCGGCGGTTAAAGGGTAATCAAAATTAAAAGGCGGGCTAAAAATCACTTGCACACCCCAAGGTGGCTAGGAATTTGACCACTAGTTTTTTGGGTTCACAAAAAAACGTGATGACTGAAGGAATCCTGGCGCGACTAAAATCCCCCTTCCCATACGGGTGGGGGATAAAAAGCAAGGGACTTTTTTTTTCAGGTGGTGATAAGGCCCTGAAAGAAAATGGCCAAGAACACGGATTTAAAATGTGGTCGCGGGACCACATTGTCGCCTGTATACGGGGGGATTATGGTCCCAACGACAATAAAAAGGATTTTATTTTAATAATAAATGTGTTCCCGTTTTGGTGGGACCACGTCATTTTCCTGGCTATATAGAGAGCAATATGTGGTCCCGACATCATAAAAATAGTCTCCCCTATTTTAAAGGATTACCAAAACATTTAGTCTGACATTTTCTAAATATCCTTAAAATGTTTTTGTGTTTGCTGGGTAGGCCTACCCTAGACTAGAAGGCCCTATATTGTAACCCTTTCAGTTCACCCCCAATTATCTGAAGACACAATTATCTGGAGCGCATGTTTTTCGTCGATTTCTCTGTCAATTCTGTACCGATTTCCTACAAATTTTGCACAGGCTATTTCCAGGTCATGTCCTAACATCTCCGAAAGTCGCGAAATTATATTTAAAATTAAATTATTATTTCAAAAGTTAGACTATTTGACATGTACACGTAATAAAATTCCAGAATTTGTGTGGTGGGTTTACAGAGGGACAACGTATATTCAATTTTTGAAATACTGCATATACCTTCACGAATTTTTTACCGATGTTAGGACATGACTTGGAAATGGCCAGTTCAACATTTCAAGATAATCGGTTCAGAATTGAGAAATCGACGACAAACATGCGCTCCAGATAATTGTGTCCTAGAGTATAAGCACAACTGACACTACTGAAGTCTGTTCGACGGTGTAGGATGGTCCAAAATGCAAGCTGGCTTTTCGGTATCCAGTCCGCTATTTCTCAAGCAATTGTCACAAAATTTTGTAACCAGATTATTATCTAGTCATTTGGCAACAACCCTGAAAATTTCGCGAATTTCCATTTAGCATTTCAAAAGTTAAACCATTTGACATGTAACGCAATTCTGAGAAGTTAATGGGTTTATACATGTTATAGAGGAGCGTCATAAATAGACATTTACTACATGTCAAATGGTCTAACTTTTGAATATGTTTTTACGAAATTTTCAAGATCGATGCCAAATGGATACCGAAAAGCTAACTTTCATTTTGGACCACCTCCACCGTCAGACAGACTATAGTACTATTCTAATATTTTGACAAATTTAAGTAATTTTCTGTAAGAGTCTTAAGAGAATGTTCTCTGAATGTTCATATAACGTACTGATTTCTGGGCAGGTGTGGGCGGGGACATCCATACCCTTTCCTGGCAAACACGAGACATCGACCCAATGTTGGACCAATGTTGGGCCAGCGTCGTAGACGGTGGCCCAACATTGGTCTAACATTGGGTCGATGTCTCTTGTTTGCTGGGAAAGATTCAAGTATTTCAACTTGTCCATTAAAATTATATTTATAACAGACCTATTTTTCGTAACTGTGGACATGATCAAAATTAAAATTAGACCTCTATTATAATTTATTTGACCACAAATTCACTCACACTGGTTTCAAGAATCAAACCTTCACTGGCTTCAGTTTAACGAGTGAGAAAAATTGCTGTGAAAGTGTGTTAGAACTTAGTCTTAGATCAAAATCCAGGCAAAAAGTTAAACATAAAAATATCGGCATAGACTATAGTCTCCCCAGCCAGGAAGGCTGCAACGTCACTGCCTGGTCCAGACTACGGCTTACGCACTGCCACTGTCAGTCATGTTGACGACCATGACATGCAGGCCGCCATTGTTAGAGTTAGAGAGCGATCGACAAAGTCGGAAGGCCCGGGCAGCCCCACTTCAGGGCTAGCTATCCCAAACAAACAACAACAAACAGACGAGCGCTCGCTCAGCCTTAAACCTCTGGGATGTGAATTAGTCTAAGTCACAAATCTTAGAAGCAACTGCGGAAGGCGACCTATAGGCTATGTATCTTCAAGAATTCAGCTACTTATATTTTAAGAAGATATGACATGGATGACAACACAAACAAGAGATAATATTCAGATGCAGAAATGCACAACACTCACCTTCCTAAACGAGTGGAAACAGCAAGGTTTATTGCACCACGCATGCGCAGGATTTAATTGACCTCAATAAATTACCGCAAAACTCGAAACGTTCGTCGAACATTCGCCTAGGGTTATGTGAGGAGCGAATATTCCTAGAACGTTCACATAAGATTAGCAGTTGATTGATTAGAACCACGCATGCGCAGGGTTTAATTGACCTCAGTTACCATAAAAACTCGAAACGTTCGTCGAACATTCGCCTAGGGCTATGTGAGGAGAAAATATTCCTAGAATGTTCACATAAGATTACCAGTTCACAAACCCATAACGAACCTTGAGGGAATGATTACTCAAAACGTTCGTCGAACATTCGCCTAGGGTTATGTGAGGAGAGAATATTCCTAGAACGTTCGCATAAGATTACCAGTTAACAAACCAATAACTAACCTTGAGGGAAAGGTTATCTGAACGTTCTGTGTTAGCTGGGTAGCAATGTATGTGATAAATCATCTTCCAAATTATTCCAGAATGAACTGGTCATAGTGGGGTTGGTAAGACTGAAATGTGTTTCCCTTCCGGATACAAGTACCAAATTTGGTATAGCGTAAAATATTGACCTGGGGTCACCTCTTACATTCTTACAAATAAAAGCTATTCTACAAATCATTTTATTGTGGAGTAATTTTATAAAAATCTTATGTAGGCTAAGTGTAATAATCAGGTATGTAAAGGGACACGCCAAGGTTGTTTATATTCTCTATTTCTTTTTAATATATTCTATCAAGAAATGGTCAGCTCCTTAGCCTAGTGCACTAGATGAATTACAATTAACGGCACATCATATGATCTGTTTGTATACGCTGACGACATTTTGTTTACCAGTCTGACTACTACTGGCCTGCAGACTATGATTGACTTCGCAGATAAGTACATTATTGACCACAGTGTAAACTATTTCGGTGTGACGTTAACCACACAGTATACCCCATGAACATATTGATAAAATAATGCTGCATGTAGTACTGGCTCAGCCCTATAGGCCAGTATAAATTACCCGTGTAAGAGAGTTTCTCGTTTGATTCACGATGTGTATTCACCCTAGACAGCAATATTTCAGAAGGTGTTTTTTTCAAAATCTGTGGCATAGCGCTACTACAGCATGAAATCCAAAATTGCCGCCACCAGCATCAACGTTTGTACAGCTTAATTTTGCGCTAATTGACTTTGAAACATTATGTAATATCAACTTTCCATATGATTTTGTCCCAACAAACTCATTTTAGGGTAAATTGCAATTTGGACGTCTTCCCATCCAAAAAAAATGGTGTCTTTTATTAAATCAAAATGATCATTTTTAAACCGCTGATCCTAATATATTATTGTTCATCCCCGAAGAACTCTGATTCACCCAAGACATACATTTCGTGGTTTCTTAACGTACGTAGAATGTAGAGAATATCAGCTATTTTCCAAATAAGAATACTATAAAATTAATAACTAAACCCTTTAGTGCCTGGGATCTAGCCATATCTCCATGACTCCATGTTATTTTTGTCCAAAATAGGACGCATTCATTACATTTCAAGCATTAGGCCCTACTAAGCAGGAACTATTGAAAAATAAAAAGTTATAAACTGTACACATAAGCGTACAGCAGACACTCTTGGTAGTTTGTAATGCGTACACATATATGTGTACAATGGGCACTCGCACTATAAAATATCATAATAATAAAATATATACATGTATACAAGTTCATGGAATACGACTGGGCACCTTTGGCGGTGCCTCATGACATTGTTTTCAGTGGGTCATAGGACAAACCTATCACCAAGCTCCCTGATAGCAACACATGACATGATATCCACTACCTGGTGCCTTCAGCGATCCACTCGAGTTTGTCTGGTGGCCCACTGGTGGCCCGCTGACGACACCAATTACCGCCAGTGGACCACCAGCGATCCACCAGTGGGCCACCAGACAAAATCATCTGTCATTCCACCACCGTCCCACCAGCTGGTGTACATGGAAGTGTGCGGGATTGTGTTAAACTGCTGGCAGTGACAATTCAGCAAGGATTGCTGGCGCTGCCAGGAAACCAGTGGCCCGACAAACAAACCACCAGTGATTCACTTTAGCAAGCCACCGACAGTCCGATGACTGTAGGCTTATAGGCCTACCATGTATAGCGGTGGTATGATTGTTGGCACCAGTGGGCTTTCAGTGGCCCCGCTGACAAATTGATAAAGGAAGTTGCAGACGCGTTAGCAGACAGCTGGTGGCCCTCTAACTATTTGATATTTAGGTGATTTCTATAAAGAATTGCTCTCTTGAAAAATATGAAAATCCATGAAATACCAAGAAATACCATGAAATAGCATTGAGCATGTCGTTCAGCATACCAGGTGTCTGTGGTGGAGATGACACTAACCTAATACAGACACACACAAATAGAACGACTTCAAGCTCCGCATTTACGCTGCCAACATCTGAAATGTGTTCCATATTTCAAGTTTTTTGCAGCCAACTTTGTCTGTGGGAGCTGAAAGACTCTGACAGGCGTATTCATGAACGTGGACTATATAGCCTGCAGGATATGGCTAACACGGAGGTTGGTAACACGGAGGCTACCAGAAACGTTAGTCCGTATCCATCAAGGGAGGCTAGCGCTGGGTTACCAACTTTCAGGCTACACTTTATCAGCTGCAAGTTAAATATAATAAATACAATACGAGGATTCCCCCTGTTTCTACTGTGCACACGTGACAGGGCATACAAAGCAGGTTCAGGGCGCACAATTGTAAAGTAAATCATGGTATCCGCTGGGAAAACAAGTGCTGCAAAATTTGACTGATTTTGAACAACTTTCGAAAACGTATATATATTCAAATATTGTATGGTTTGAAAGCATGTAGTAAAAAATAAACATAGACGGCCTCTATAAACCCATTAGCTTCGTCTCAGAATTTCAGCCCCATGACTAGATAATAGTTTGAGCAGTGCTGTGATCAATTACGTACTCATATTGATATAATAGCAATAGTGAAAACTATATGCAATAAACACGATGTATTGTTTTAAGTATAGTTTAGGTACACCATGTGGTTACAGTGCATAAGCATATATTAAAGGTGATATATCACCCCTTATATGGTATGAATAATTATGTCCTTATATCATGTGACCCTCTCAGAGGGTAACATGATGGCCAATCACCCCATATAAGGAAACACTTGTGCCCCATCTTGTGGCAACTTTGATTTATTTGGCACAAAATTATTCATACTATATAAGGGGTGATAGATCACCTTTAAAACACCCAATACGCCTGAAGACACCTCTTGTGCAGGGCTCTTGTGATAATGTCGGGCAAATACTGCCTAGCAGCAATCCTTGCTGTTAAAGTCATTTTAGTATTATATTTATACCAATGTACTATTATTACAATTGAAATAATTTAATGTATTGTTCTCTTCTTAGGAAGGCTGAATAAAATGAATTATTATTACTTATAATTATACTTTAAACATTCACAAGCAGAACATCGATTCACTGTTTGATATTGATTGATCAATCAATTATCCCGTGTTCTGTGAGCTTGAAGGATATAGGCCTACCAGCTCTTAAAGGGACCCCTTGGGATGAGACATTTTAAATGTTGTCAATTTTGAAAATTTAATTTATATGAAGCTATATAGCCTACTGATCTTAACTGAAAATACGAAAAAGTCAAAAAAAAAAATTTTAAAGCACCGAAAAAAAGTGAAATAGTTGTATTTCCAGGTCGTATATTGCCATGTAAAAAAAAACAAGTCAGCAATATTCAACACTTTACATCACATATTCCCACGTATCAGACGGTAAGATCAGAGCAGTCGCCGCTAATTGGTGTCTTATAGTCAGGACATGGTAGGACACACCTGCAGCACTCATTGTCTACACAACGCTGGGCTGATGCCATCAGCATGTGGGCAAATGCTGTGAAAACTTTCAATCGTCCTTCAGGTATACAAATAGTTTGTTTGGGTTACTTCTGGTTTAATAGAAATGTTGATTAAAAATATTTGTAAAAATATGAAAATTCTGAAAAAAAAATAAAAACATGATCCGTGGGATACACTACTTCGGTATGGAATTAAAAAGGAGCTGCTTTAATGATCACATATCAGCAAACACAACATGTTCACTCAATGCTGGTGTAATGGTGGGCCAGCGTCGCAGACGGTGGATGAACAATACACCACCATTGGGTAAGCGTCTCACAATAATATTAAGCTGGGATCCCAAAAACTAGAGAATTGACCCAATGATGTTGGGCCGACGTCGTAGCCAGAATTGGTTAAATGTATCGTGTTCGCTTGGATGTAGGCCTACAAATCCTCCGAGAATCTACCCCTGTAAAAATAATTGAAAAGAACGGCCGTTCGAAAGCCGTTCTGGACGTTCGAACGCTGCAAAATCGTTCGAACGGCCTGAATGACGATCGTATTCCAAAACTGAACACTGTCATCGTTCTGAACGACGTTCGTTGATTTAAATACAAGAAGATGGAACGGCTGTTTGAACGTCGTTCTTAGCTGAGAACGGCTCCGCGGGAGAACAGCGTTCTGATCAAAACAAAATAATAAATAAACAGTTCCATTGTGACGCAGAAATTAATTTAGCATAGACCAATCATGTAGATCATGAATATCACACCATACGTTCAAAACTGACCAGTCTTTCAGTTTAGTTCAGACGCCTGCAGAGGAGACATGTACAGCTAGGCCTATAGCCATATGCCTACTCTCATTATAAACTCAATCAATTTTAGTCTAATAGCTAATGAGTATGGTATCAAAGTAGGTCTACTGGAGATCTACTGTCGTCTGTCGCTGAGATAATGTGCGACTGTGGGACATAGCGAGCCCACAGTAGGCCCACTTATACTAACGTTAGTGATGAATTACAAAGACAAGAAGAATTATAAGTGAGTATAATTATATAGGCCTATGCACGTTAGTGTGATTATTTGTTTATTTGGGATCTTAGTAGCTTATTGACGTCATACTTTCTCAGACCCAAACTCTAACAAAAGGAGTGGGACTACGTGGATCCAGAGAAAGCCGCAGTGGTGTCATATCCCAACGTTGGCCCAACATTGGATCAATATTTGCTGGGATGGATGGGAGGCATATTCTAAAATTGAGTTCAGGGAATTCTCAAGTATGTGATTGGCCAAAATGATCATCTTGACCATGCAATCACTTGGCTGAGGCTCGAATCTGCATTGACTTGATTGCAGATCCAGTAAACACAATACGTTGGTGTTTTAATGTTGGGCCGGCGTAACTTTGCTGTAATATTAGCAGTTAGAGACTGATTCACATAGTAGCATTGATACATGTCCACTTTTTAACATCAGCAGTTAAAACCTCAGTGACATATTACCATTGAAGGTAACAGGTTGTCACACTTCTTAATATTAGCAATAAAGCCTTATTGACATAGGCATATTACCATGGGTGGTAACAGTCGACCCGTGCTGGTTTGGACAACATCATACGAAATAGGCATAATACGGTCCGACATGACTAACTAGTTTAACATAGGGACATTTCCAGCATCAGTCAAGGTCGAGCTGTGACAAGAGGATGATCATCCTTTAATTATCCATTTATATCAGTCGTGATGGTGATAGAATAAACACACTAAATTAAAAAAACATGTAACATGAAGTTTGTCGCGATCAACAACAAAACATCATCATTTTATCAAAATCACAGATTTGATACGCCTATTAGGCTCGGAACCCTCTATGGAATGCTTTTGAACTGTTCTTTATCAGCAGAAAAAATGGTGGTGATAAGGCATGTGTAAATGAAATGAAGCTTCAGGTCACTTTTGTGCACAAACAGGCTAAATTGGGCCAGGAGAACATCCTGAGGATGATGAGATGAATCAGATGACACTGCCCTCCAGACACTAGACCCTAGAGGTTTGAGGCTTATAGCACTCTCGGTCACGGAGCCTCAACACAATAGGGCCTACTGAGTTTTACGAGTAGACCGCCGAGACCGGGAAACGAACCCCGAACTCTAGCGTAAAAGGCAGCGGTGCTAACACCACCCTACGGCCCCCGCCCTCAAGGCATGTGTAAGCTATCAAATCAAATCATATTTATTTAAAATCGTTTTTTGTGAACAATACAAACATTAGCCAAAGGCTATTCTCCCGATTTGTAGTTTTGAAAAAATGAACAATATCATAGCGAAATATTTGTTTTTGATTAAAGAACCATGGGTGATAATGGAAAATTCTACCTCAAGCTTGTTAAGGAAGGCTACGCTTATAACAATCGTCATGCTGGGGCACCATGGACGTGGTACAATGAACATGCTCCGGGGCAACATGGACACATCCATGGTGTCCCATTAAGTTTCTACACCTTAATTATCACTCAGCACCCTTCGGGTGCTAGGGTTGACTCAGGGGAGAGGCTCTTGGTCCCTTCGCTACAATGACATGATCACCTAAAATAATTTTTAACTGTTCAAGCTAAACTTATCCAGTGTTGTAACCTGTAGGATTTTCCTACGTTCAGGCAGTTTTTCCTCACTGATGACAGTGATCACTGCCAGTAGGTCGCCAGCGGTCGGCCAGTAGTCTATGGAATAAGTCAATGTAGTGTGCACTTTGGGAAGAAATCATGAAAGTTAGCACAGATGACCTCCAATAAACCCTTTTCGAATTCTGATATAGGGCAGTGGAATTTGACCTCGTTTTGACCTTCTAATTTGCATATTTCCAAAATGGCCGCCATCTGATAGGGGTAAATAGAGTGGAGATGTCAAAATCGAGATAGAGACCTGCAAATAGGCTCAAATTGAAGGTAATAATATGCTGATTACAAATGTCAAACTGATATTATTGTTATACATCATTTTCATAACCTAATTTGCATATTTCCAAAATGGCCGCCAATCACAAGGTGAAAACAGTAAAAAAGTCAAAAGCGATATAGAAACCTACAAATAAACTCAAATTAAAGGTAATAATGAGCTGATTTAAATTTACAAAAAAATAATATTGTTTTACATACTTGTCTTAACATAATTTGCATTTTTCAAAATGGCCACCAATCGCCGGGAAATAGGAAAAACCTTAAGATTAACCGATACCTGTGAATATAGTGAAATGAAAGGCCGCCATTTGTGCAAGGTCACACAATGAATTGATATAATTTCAACAGAATATAATGATTCATGATTTGGGTGTCTACCAAAGGGTTTTCGGGGATGCCTGCATGACATATAGTGGTGTGGTCAAAAAATATGTTTGGACATTGCTTTCTTGGTAAAATCCAAGATGGCCCCCATTTGTGCAAGGTTGAACAATAAATTGGATATTATTTTCGACAGACAAACAATTCCAAAGTATTTTTAAAGATCAAAGATGACCACAAAGATTACAGCCGATACCTGTAATTATGCCTATCGAAAATGCTATTTTTAACTAAAAGTAATACAATTTTTTTGGTCAATGTTAACACGAACCATAATTTTTTTGTAACAAGCAAATGTCACAATACATCTGTTATCATCTACTTTGACATGTATATAGATACAGTAAAACAATAATACACCATTTCCCTTTAACTCTTCTCCATCTCCCTTTAACCCTTTTTTGTCGTCTTTTAGTGTATCTTCAACGACATTTAACACCTCTTTGCTGCCATTTACCGCTGCTCTGTCGTACTATAACGCTTCTCCATCACCCTTTAATGCCTTCCTATTGCCCATTAATGCCTCTACATCACCTATTAATGCCTTAAAATTGACCTTTACCGCCTCTCCGCTGCCCTTGAACGCCTCTTTGCCGCCCTTTAGCGTCTCTTTATCCCCCTTTAGCACCCGGTTCGTCACCATTTAACGCATTCCCATTGCTCCTAAACGTTCTCTTTAAATCCTCACGGTCACCATTTAACGCTTCCCCACAGGGTTCTAACCATCCTGAAATGTCAGCGTGTAGGTTGGAGGCGCCAGCCAAGACTCGATAAATCAGCGAGGGGTCAGGTAATTTTGTGGATACTAGCTGCTCTGAGATGAATTCTAAAGCATTCCCCTACACTTCGATACATGGCTCCCACGGGTCCTTGAAAACGGGTTAAGTCCGTGAATATGAAAAAAGCACTACAGGCCTTGAAAATTCATTCATTTTTTCGTAAAAACATAAATAAACTATGAAAATCTGGGATTTTCATCAACCTGTGATGTTTTGCTGTTGATTGCGACATACGTCACTCAGTGGCAACAGTGATTGAATGAAGGAAAAAGCCATACTTGAAATTTTGTATCTATAGATTCAATGTTTTTTTTATAGACTGTCACTTACTTTGCAGACAAACCACGGCAAAGCAGATATCAAATAGAAATCCGTAATGCCATATAGGGCCTACACGGCAATAGCTTGTGTGTGCATGCACCTTTTCGTCATTTACTTATAGATTCTATATAATTTAAAGCTAGTAATACATATGCAGGATAGTATATTTTTTACACATCTCCATGTCAGTATTAGAGATACACTGTCTAAATTATCAGTGGACCCAGGTTGTATCATATAGAGGAGGTGGTGGATACGTTGCAATATGGAGCAAATAGTTCACGCAATATATAAACCTTAACAGGCAAAGCATTGTAGATGATATTCGGCCAGCTCACTGCAACTGGCGTATAAGCCTATGTCGCATCTGAAATTTGGCAATCAGCCAAAGGCGGTTGCGGCATTTAGCCCTGATTAACAGTCCTAGCGTGGCTGAAGGTTCCACCCACAGATCGACCCTATACAAAATCGTGGGACATTTTCTTTGGACGGTCATATCTAAGACTTGGCCTTGAATAATCAGGTCGAAAATAGTGTATTTTAGAATCAATAACATTTCAGCTATGAGATCGCATGCGTAGCTTAGTTTCCGTGAAGTTAGTTAAAAGTTATTGACATTTTTCGCCCTTTGATGCCTTCACATGGCCATTTAATGCCTCATTATTGGCATTTATTGCTTCCTCGTCACCCTGTTATGCCTGCCTATCACCCTGTAATTCCTCCCCTTCAACTTTTAAAATAACCGTTCGCACATGAATGCCTTTCCGTCGCCCTTCAGCATCTCTCCATCGAGTTTTAACACATCTTCGTCACCCCTTAGTGCCTCATCGCCGCAATTTAAAGGTATCGGCGTCCCTCTTTGACTCCTCTCTGCCACCCTTCATCACATTTTCGTCGCCCTTCACCGCCTCCCCATTGGCCATTACCACCTCTCCATCGACATTTAACGCGATTCCTTCGCCCTTTAACCCCTTTTTGTTGACCTTTAATGCATCTGCATCACCAAATAATGTCTGTTCGTTCCCGTTCATCCCATAGCTGTCTAAGTCTAAGCAGAGATCAAACCTAGCATTTATGACGCTGCAGAGCGTAGCTCAGACCTGACCATTTACCAGGCTACCTCCCTTGCTAAGCAATAAACGTGGCATATGGAACCTGGAGCACATGAGGGTGATTTATCCTCGTCACAACCGTTTCTGAACTAAAAAATAGAACACAAGGCTCAGATTAATATGAGGCTCAGGGTAATTCTCCTGCAATTATGAAATCTTGTATACTCCTCAGACCTCAGGACATATAGAAAAGTTTCTAAATACCATGGTAATAATTTATTTATCCTATTAATGTGTGTGTATAGGCCTATTGCATGCTTCTATTTGATTGATTTTGATATATTTTGTATGAATTGACATAATTTTGTACTCTTAAACTCTGTGGATCATAAAAATATCATTTTTATACAATTTTGTGAAAATTTGATATTGGAATTAACATATTCGAAATCAGCAACATCACATTGACCAATCAAATATGGTGTATTCTGGTTATATGTTGTGTGTGTGTGTTTCTGGGATGGATGGAATGAGCATATGTCATCACTCTAAGTTGATATTAGAAGTATGAGAATATGTTTCTAAATCACAAAAATCGCTAAACTACACAGACGTCCAATGTCTACACAACCAGACTGCTATTTCCCCTTGCTCTTTAACTCCTCTCCATCGCCCTTTATTGCCTCTTTGTCACCTTTTTTCGCACCCCCTTCGGACTTTAACGATTTTCTATCGCCCTTTAACGTTTCCCTGTAGCCCTTTTCTTTACCTTTTGACATATCGTCGCAGTTTAAAAATTATCAGTCGCACTTTAACGCTTCTCTGTCGCCCTTCAAGGCCTCTTTTTCACCCCTCAGCGCCTGATCATTTCCCCTTAACTCCTCTTTGTCATGTTAACACCGCCCCTTAGACCTTTTACCGCTTTTCAGTCGCCCTTTAACGCCTCTCCATCGCCCTTTGACGCGTTTTATTCAACCTTCAATGCCTGTTTAATGCCTCCTTGTCGCACATCTTTATTACCTTTTTATGCATCTTCGTTACAATGTAAATATTTTTAGTTGATCTTAATGCCTTTATATCGCCCTTTAACTCGTTGTCATCGCCCTTTAGCGCCTCCACATTGCTCTTTAACACCTCTCTGTCGCCTTTTAACGCCTCTTCTTAAACCTTCAATGCCTTTCCACCGCCCTTTAATGCCTCTACGTCGCTCTTTTTTAAAGAAGGAGTTATATATCCCAAAAAGCTGTGTTTAAATCTTTTAAGAATTTTTACAACAAACTATACTCATTTTTATGTGTTATGTGTTATTTTATGATATGTTTTGGCAAGCATTACATTTTAGACATTTTAAATATAAATATGACATGAGATACCAACGGGGTAAAGACAGCCCTTGTGTTTGGGCAATGCGACCTAAGCTGCTGGATGGTTACAGTTACTTTTCAAAGAAAATAATGAATTTGTCTATATTCGACCAAAATGAAATAGATTTATTGTTTGACCTTGGCAATTTGGAATTTCCCCCACAATGCAATGTTTATATATAGTACTTTCTGGTCACACCACTATGTCGGACATGCCCGAAAACCCTATGGTAGACACCAAAATCATGAATCTGCTTTTATTCTGTCAAAAATTATATCAATTAATTCTTTGCTCTTGCACAAATGTGGGCCATCTTGGATTTTGCCGCCACTTAAATGGCCAACACATTTTTCTGAAAACCCATTATTCGAAGAATATGTTTCTATCACAAATTACCATATTATGGTTTGAGTTATTAATGTATGTTTGCGTTGTGTGTATTAAAAGTTTGATCATAAACAGAGAATTGGTATTTGCCTTCAGCTTCTGCTCCCATAAAGGCTGCAGTTATAGTTTCTGTTATCACTTCCTTGTTGTCTAGATGGTGTATATTTATTTTATGTCATCCATAAATGGATATGCTGTGTGGTGGTATACTTCAAGCAGGTTTTTAATATTTAGTAAACATCTCCTATGTATAGATGGTGATTTTTGATGGTGCTTACGTTTATCAGCAGATTGTGAAAGGACGTTCCTGACGAGATATCTGAAACTCTTTCATCTATCTAGATTAATCAGTACAGATAACACACGATTCCCTGGTAATATTTAAATTCCATCATACTTTTAGTCATATAAATTTTATTCTAAGCTTAGACTAATAACGTTAGACCAAAATAAATATATTGTAAATGTACCCTAATCTAACGTTAAAGCATAGGTTTACCATATATATAGAAATATGCAAATCAGGCTGATAAATTTATAAATAGCAATACTGTTTATTTGAAATTGAAATCAGCTTATTATCACCTTCAATTTGAGCCTATTTGCAAGTCTCTATCTTGATTTTGACATTTTTACTGTTTTCACCTGGATATTGGCGGCCATTTTGGAATTATGCAAATTAGGATAGGAAAATGAGATATAACAAAAATTTGTAATCTGCTTGGTATTACCTTCAATTTGAGCCTATTTGCAAGTCGCTACCTCGATTTTGCCATTTTCACTCTCATTACACATAGGGTAAGTTGTCCTAATATGAGCATGCTCCTAATATGAGCATAGCTGGAATTTCCATGAAATATAGTCACCAGGTGGTGTATTTTGCCTTCTTTTGCGAGGACAATGTCAAGGATTCTAATTGAGATTAGTTTTATTCAGCATCAAATGTATCAGAACAAATCAAGTGACTTCAACTGAGGTTTTTTAAACGAGTTCAATTTCGTATAAGCTTCAAATGTATGGTGATTCTATAGAAGAACATATAAAGATGTCAAGTTTGTTTCATGTCATCAATCATAACCTTATTTTTCTGATATGTAGGCGATAAAAAGAGTATCTATATCGTGTCATTTGTATTGGTAAATTATAATAGCCATGCTCAAGTGTCCTATTATGAGCATAGCGGATGTTCCTATTATGAGCATATGCTCATATTAGGGGCATTCGTGGCAGTGAGTAAGGGTGTCCTACTACACACCATGATTTGTTTGTGTAAAATATAATAATAAACAATTACTTAAAATAAATAGTTCTGCATTACCACATGGCATTGTTGAAGTAATAGCTAGGTTATCATTTACAAGTGTGCTCGTTTCAAAACTAGTCTACTGAATATCATTTACAAGTGGGCCTTGTATTGTTTAACTTTCAGTTCTGGGGTTTCAGATTTAATAAATTTAATTAAATTTTAGTTGAGAATAAACAGTTTGTCTGTTTTTTTAAATCCAATTAAACTTCGATGCATGTAAATGATCAAAGACAGCGCCTTTTGTATTTTTGTCGATTCAGGCACTTCAAGGAATTTCCCACTGAACCTACATAATTTATTTTTATATCACCTATGTAAAATGCCTTTACCTATAGAATTTAAAAGTCCGTATAATTACAAAAAATCTCTTTTGCGATGAGCAAGTCATTTTTAAATCTTCAGTCATGACAGGTAGACATGAGACGAAACGTCCATAACATCATTATGATAAATCATATTGGGGGGGGGGGGGAGGTTTCCAGAGGTCAATAAATTACTATCTGTATCTTTCACGCCAATAACGTAAATATCGTTTACTGTTCCTCTTTCATTTTAACAAAATTAACAATGCGGATGCAGTGGCGGATCCAAAATTTGCCTGACGGGGACACCTAATTTTCAACTAAAATTTACACACCACAGCTGGTAATTCAACTACAGGGATCCGGTTCATGCTTTCTTGGGGAATTTTGACAACTAAGGCTTCAAATGGTGCTTATTAAAGCTTATTTCTGTGCACTATATTTGGACAAAGTTTATTTAACTGATCATTCCTTAGATACATCTATAATAATAATTTATGAAAAAGTTCTGGTATCGTGACGATATAGGGCTAATTAAGTTTAGGCCTACGCGTTTTACAGCAAGTTCCAGGCAGCCCCACTCCAGGGCTGCTTTAGTGTTAGCAAGGAAGATAATCTGGTGAAATTGCCCATTAATTTGATCTTAAATGTCTACAATTGAGATGTGGATTCCCCTGAAGCCAATTATTTTCCTCACCGCAAATGACTGCAATTTTTATTTGCATACAGTATCTACATAAGCGAAGTAGACCAAGATCAGCAGGCATATTCCCTCATAATATAAAATAATAGAAAATACATGCACTACAAACTTTAGTTTATCTGACATTATTTCCCTACAGTATATGTGTGAGTAAATAAATTAGTGAAATAGTTGCCAAATGTCACTTTTCGACAGTGGTCAGTAAACAATATTTAAAAAAACAGTGCAAACTTTATGATAAAAAATGAAACTGTATATGTACAGATGACGACGCGAGGGTGGGGTGGTTGGGCATCGTGAGTTATTAATGTTGTTTTCCTTCACTCACCCATTTTGGGCATGCCTTGGGGGCTTACAACCGTACATGCCAAGACGTCCAGAGACGTGGGTTTTACTGTGAAATATATGGTGGAACGCCGACGCGTGTCGCTCAGCTCGGCTATCCTCTGGTCGCATAGTCCTCGGAGTAACACAAGTTGCAATGAGGGGTAACTCATGCATTCATCCAATTGACCTAATTTCAAACACTCTATTGCTGGTGGTGAAAAATGGTGTTGAAATAGTCGGTACTTCCATAAAATGAAAAGTACTAGTACTAACAACTATTCTAGTTCCCCCCACAAGTGTATTTTGTATCTTTCATTCGCCACTCTATTTATGGGTGAATATACAATTTAAGGGGTCTTTCAATCTGTATTTTTGAAAAAAAATAAGTCGCTTCAAATTATATATACTAGGGACAGATATTGAGGGTAGGGTCTATGTGATACACAATTAAAATATCAGAGCTTAATCTTAAACAGATTTCAAAACAAATATGTGCTCTTGTGAAGGACCGTAAAAATAAAATGTCAACTCAGCAACGAATTATATATATATATTTGATCATTTTCAAATTTTAAAGATCATAAATTGCTTTGTATGATAGTTTAGTGATATGTTAGTAGTTACAACACTTTTTGAAATGAAAATTGCAAAGACAGAACAGTGATTTTATTGTGAAATTATATAGCTGCTGAGTTGACCTTATCGTTTCTGAGTTGAAAAAGCACGATAATTGCACGTAAAAGTCATGTTTTAAGCGCATCTACGAGATCTCTAAACACTTGAGCCCCATTTTCTGAAAAAAAAATTGGTTCATCATTATAAAGACAAAAAAAAAAATGGGATCATAACAAGCCTAATTTGAAAATGTATTTCGGAGGTCATTGTACAATACATACATGCCAATATGATGAGGGTAAATTTGATTTAAAAATTTAACTAATTGTTATTTGTAGTTTTATTTATGTAAACAACTTCTAAAATACTCTCTCACTCTAATTCAATCAAAAGCAGCTTCTTTTCAACTGCATTTCACATTGACGGAGTTAAAATTTCAGTTTTAATTACAAAAAGGGGGACAGAAAGCAGAATTCAGTAAACTCAGCAACGTTTTTGTTTTCAACTCAAAAACATTTTTTCATTGTTGTAAAAATGTCTACATAAGCGAATACTCTCTCAGTCTAATGTAATTAAAAACATATTTTTTAATTGCATTTTACATTTATAGAGTTACATTTTTAGTCTTAATTACATTAGTGAGACAGAAAGCTAAATTTGGTCAACTCAGCAACGTTTCTGAGTTGAGTGATCAACTCATAAACGTTGCTGAGTTGATCGAAATAATAATGTTGCTGAGTTGAATACGGACAACATAAAACGATCTTTAAAGTATTTAAAATAGATGTATCATTGCCCACCGATGCGGTAGGGGGGTGGCAATCATTATCAAGCACTTTGTTCAGTTTAACATTTTTTCAATGATTTTTTGCGAAATTATGAGCGTTTCTGAGTTGACACAGAAATTGAATACGCTTCAGGGGTGATTGTTTTGGTTATAAAATAGCAGTTCAGATTGAATGTTTACAAATATTTCACCTACCTCGAAATAATGGGACTTTGCAGCTGTCTCTGCATATATCAAAGTAATTGAATGGTATCACACCACAATTTGAGGAGTTTAGATAACACTGGCGTTGCTGAGTTGACCGGTTTGCGTGAGACAGCTAAAAAGCCTCAGCAAATATATCCTTGGCAACTTTTTATATTGAGTTCATGTCTGTATATGAATAAATTATGTTGAACGTAACAATTGCGCTATAAAATAACTCGGGGTTAAGTTATTTCTAACAGATCTTCCATGGTAAAACAGTCTATGTTTCAGGTGTTAGATATTGGGAGACATCGCATTTGCGTACAAATTCGTGTATTTTAGCACATTGCACGTTGAATAAAAAATATTCGTCAGAGATATTGAATTTTTTTTTTCTCAGTTTATCGTATTGCCCATAGGACAATATTAAAGAAATTCGGACCCACACAATGCATAAATTCGCTCAGAATGGCCAAAAGACACTAAATAACCCTTAAATTGTATATTCACCCTTATACCAATTCGAACATATTATTTTTTTTGGAAACATAGATCTTGAAAAATCTTGTGCGTGGAACGAGTTTTATATTTGAGAAAAGTTATACAATAAATCAGGGACAAAATATAACACACTGCACCTAATATGAGCATAGGGGATCCTTTATAAGCAGACCTGCTCAAATTTGGAACACCTATAAATGTATTCACAAATAAATAACAGTCTTTGATTCTTCAAGTGTTTTTAAATAATCATTGAGCCAGCATATAGAAAAATGTTATATTCGTGTAATGATTGAAATATTCTTTAAAATTATCTTCGTACAAAACATTTAGCTCCATTCTGATGACCGTGACAGCCAAAACAGTGTTATGTTAAATAGACAATGGTCCTAATATGAGCATGGTAGTTCCTTTATGAGCATGCCTGCTCATTAAAGGTACTGGCCATGCTCATCTTATGAACAGATGTTCCTATTATGAGCAGGATTGCAAAAAAATTAAAACTTTCTCAAAATAAAAAATGTCGTTATCAAAAAGGCGAAAATATATATTTTGATAGAAAAATCATACATATGTATATTTTATTAAGTTCAGTTGTCATTGACATACTATTAACGCACACAGGACAGTGTTCCCATACTTTGCTCATAATAGGCACTTCTCCCCTATCAGTTGGCGGCCATCTTGGAAATATGCAAATTAGCAGGTTAAAACGAGGTCAAAAGTGACTGCCCTATATCAGAAATCAAAAAGGGTGTTTCAGAGGTCATCAGTGCCGAATTTCATAAGTTCTTCACAAAGTGCACACGGGGGTCCATATGTAAGACTTATTCCATAGACTACAGTGAGGTGCCAGAAAAAACAATGGTTGTGGTGGGCTGTCGGTGGCCGATGGGCTAGCTGCCAGTGCAGAAATTCAGTTGGCTATCGGCGGTCCACTGGTGAAGCCTTCAGCAGACCTCTGGGGGTTTGTCCGGTAACCCACTGACTACAGCCGCTGCCGCCGGTGGATCATCAGTGGACAGCCAGACAATATCTGGTGGGCCACCGCTGACCCGCCAGCTGATGTAGGCCCTATATGGCAGTGGATGAAATGGTGCTAAGCTGCTAGCAGCCCGCCGGGGGCGCACTGTCAAAGATGGCTGTAGTCAGTAAATCGCTAGTCAATGCCTTTGCCCAAACACATTTAATTCAGTTAATTCTTGATGTTGATGGATAGAGCCTACGGCCGAGGGGTCATGCCATCAATTGATGGCTTTTGAGGGGTATTGTCGTCGCCTTCGTGCGCCGCCGCCGCCGCCGCGCCGCCGCCGCCGCACACTCTTTTGGCTACTACACCAACATGGTTCAACAGATTAAATTCATAATTCATACAAACATTCAACCCCTCCCTGCACTTTTTTTTAACCAAGGTCAAGGTCATAGGTCAAAGGTCAAAGTCAAAGATTTAAAAAAAAACTTGTTAACGCGATCTCTCCAATTTTTTTACGTGAAGTTACCCATGAGTGTGGAGATCACCTGATCAGATTTTCAGCTTTCCAGCGATAATCAAAATGGCCGCCACCTGGCGACTAATTTTTTTTTTGACTTAATTTTTTTTTTCATAATTTTGAAACCTGGTATATATAGGTTTTCAGGGTCTGCGAGTCTGTTGGCATTATTCGTTTTCGCGTGCAATCGAAAACGAGGCTATGGCGGCCATCTTTATTTTTTAATTACAAAATTCGTTAACGTGATAACTTGAAAAATAATTATTGGATCTTTCCAATTTTTTATGTGATGTTGCCCATGAGTATGGATATGACCTGATTAGAATTTCAGCTTTCAACCGAAAATCAAAATGGCCGCCACCTGGCGATTAAAATTTTCTTTTTACTTTTTTTCAGATTTCCTTCGAAACCTGGTATAGGCCTATATAGGTTTTCGGGGTCTGCGAGTCTATTGGCATTGTCCGTTTTAGTGTGCGACTGAAAACGAGGCTATGGCGGTCATCTTGATTTTTTAATTTAATAATTCCTTGTTAACGCGATAACTTGAGAAATAATTATTGAATCTCTTCAATTTTTTATGTGAAGTTACCCATGAGTATGGAGATGACCTGATTAGAATTTCAGCTTTATACCGATAATCAAAATGGCCGCCACCTGGCGACTAATTTTTTTTTACCTGTTTTTTTTTAATTCCCTCGAAACCTGGTATATATATATAGGTTTTCGGAGTCTGTGAGTCTATTAGTATTGTCAGTTTTCATGTGAGACTGAAAACTAAGCTGTGGCCGCCATTTTGGTTTTATAAATTTTAATAAATCGTTCTTATTTTCAATTAATTGCCTTGAAACCTGGCATATATAGAGTCACTGCACGAGCCGAGGGGTATTTGAGTGCTTGCACGGTATTTTTATTATATGTTAACTTTCTGCCAGGCAACCTGCTTGTTTTCTTTCGTTATTGTCGTTAACCCTTTAACCGCCGGTGCCACATATATTCGGGTTTTAATTTTTATTAGCACATCAAGTACCACCTTTAAATCAAGGAAAAGATAAAATATGACATCAATCAGCAAGATTTGAAAGCAGTTGACCTCCATTTTGTCAAATCTAAATAATTTACACTCACTTGAAGCTGTGGATCGCGTCAGCGAGACACAACTTCAAGTGAATGAAAATTCAGATTGAATAATTTGGCGGCTAAATGGTTAAACTTTGCACCCCGTTCCCGCTCATAATGCCGTAAGCTATGGCTTTGGTGTCAATAATGCATCAGGCTAATAGTGGAGTCAACAGGTACTAATAATATATTAAACACCCCTTTTTATATTCGGTTAGTGTTGTTTTTCAGTCCAGCTATCAGTAGGCCTACGTTTGCATGGGTGCGTCATATCTCATATCGATGGGATGATAGACGCAACAATATAATATCATAGTAAGTTCGAGCATACGATAACATATTATATCTTTGAAATAACCCCTACTCAATTGACAACTCCAGATTTTGTTTTCACTATATGTCAACTGAAAGGTGAAGCTTGCGTACAGCAATGACTACAGAAAATTGAGATTTTAGACTACCATTACAGAAACTGTGAATTTTTACGAGCACGGTTGTCATGCAGACAGGTAAATAGTTCACTAAATACATATGAGTGATTCTCTGTTAAACAGGTAAATTGTGTCCACATCGTTTTGTTTTGTCAAATGTACGTACTTTACTCGGATAACCATATTATTGGCTTATTTTTACTCGCATAATCATATTAGTGTATTTCATTCACGCACTAAAAATGTTTTTGCTGCATTAGGGGATCATCATTCAATTACCATGAGGAGGGGGCAAGATATTTTTTAAATATTTTTTTTCAGATTAAATTCTCGTGAAATAAATAATTGTCCATAGGACATGCTGTAAATAAATAATTAATGACCCTTAAAAATACCATTAATTCATTAAATCATTAAATGACCATTATATTTGTGAGGCATCACTTCGCCCGGCTCCTCAACCTTCAGAAGAATACTTAAAGCCTAGTCTGGGAGCCAACTTTGTAGACAAAAAAAATATTAAGAAAGTGAAATAAAGATCTTGCTTGAAACAGAGTGTGAAAAAATGAAGTTTTGCAGAAAGGAAGTGAAATAAATAATCTGTCCACTTTAAAATCTTCAGCCCCACCCCCACTAGTAATGATCCTTAACCTCCAGAACAATGCTAAAAACCTAGTTTGGGATCCAAAATTGTAGACAAAAAAAATCGTAAGAAAGTGAAATAAGCATTTTGCTTGAGGCAGAGTGTGGGAAAAAAAATCTGCAGATAAGAAGTAAAATAAATAATTTAAAAAATCATAAACCCATTAACTCATTACCCATTAAAAGCATTTTGAAAAAATAAATATAGGTGAAAATAAACACAAAAATAATATAACAAATGAATGTTATAACAACAGCAATAAAGAGATTAATGCAGATTTTACACTTCCGGAATTTAATAGTGCTTTTAGTAAACTAAAGACAAATAAAGCCTAGAGGCTGTGAGCCTGTGACCGAATATTAATCAATGCTAATTGCTAACCATACGACCCTAATCATCATTTTGAAACTATTTAATGGTATATTGAAATTAAAGGGACTCAATCGGGCTAAAATCGTCAAAAAATCGGTGATTTTATTTTGGCTTCTTAATATAACCATATGATGTAAACATGTACATAGACTAGAACTGCAAAAGTTTTTTAATTTCTGTGCTGCGCATTTACCAGTTAGACTAGATATAGAGACGAAATTCCCGTATTTCTTATTTTGGACATGCATGTCATCATATGATTATATTAAGAAGCCAAAATAAAATCACCGATTTTTTAACGATTTTAGCCTGATTGAGTCCCTTTAAGTATAGTCCCAGATGATTGGTGTAGGCCTATGGGCTATATAACACCGATTTTTCAAGATCTTACCATATGGGAAATTGTTCACAAGTGTTTTAAATAGCAGGTTAAATGAATTTGTTAGACAATACAACATTGTTGGCATCGAAATGAAATGAAATGAATAGGGCTTTAGGCCACCTCGTGACCTCGGGCACATGACCTGACACAGGCCAGAAAACTCAAGGATTGGTTGGCAACCATGGCAACCATACCCAATGACCATGATGACATTATAAAATATGACTTCCGTTCCGAAATAAATGTCTTTTTTTAATTTTTTACAAGCAATGTCCCGGTTAAAAATATAATAATAAGGATGAAAATAGATAATTTTGCCAAGACTTTGTCACGTTTATAGCGACATAAAACACTGTATTACTGCAGGGGACGTGTATCAACATCACTACTTTTTATAAATCTCATAGTGAAAAAATCACAGGGATTGACTGCCGGATCAGCTAGTTCCATTGCAAGGTCACGCCTGGCAAGGGCGCTCAGTTTCTAAGAGCTATTATTATTGGTAAATTATCAGATAGTTTTCCATCACAAATTGTCAAGGTGACAATCTGTCACCTCTGCTATTCCCAGTATATATGCATGATTTAGAACAATTTTTACAAGATAAATATAATGGACTTAACCTACTCAGTGTAATTTAAAACCAAAACAACCTACCCATTGGTACCATAACAAGATATGCATTTCAGGCTTGGGGCGAGTACTGGACAAAAGTACTCGAGTACAAGTACAAGTACTTGGAAAAATGACGAGTACAAGTACAAGTACAAGTACTGGATTTTAAAAAGTACTTGAGTACAAGTACGGAGTAATTTCGTTGTAAACTTTAACTAATTACATGAAATTTATTAAATAAATAATTGATTATAATATATGTTACTTCATGTTGATATATGTGACCCGATCTGGCAAAATGAGTTTTAGGTCACTCTTTGGCAAATGATTATTAAGAAAATGGAGTGGAAATGACTTGGTTAGGTACTTAGTTGTATGGGCTATGGCAGTTTTAATATATCTTAGTCCGTCTCAACTGCTTTATAAAGATAACAGTTATAGTTAAACTACCGGTAATTGTTCACTTGTACACTCAAGTGACATTATTTGTCCTGAGCTGGGGAAATGTCAACTGAGTGTCTACGCAATCATGGCAATTGGGCCAATATTGTGAAAAAATTATGCAAATACCGATCGATTGTCCCAACAAACACGATAAATTGAACCTATAGTAATCTTGATACACAGTCTTCAACGTTGGCCCAACATTACCACCATTGTTTCAATGCCTCCTGTTTACTGGGGCTTAGCTGCGAAGAACGAGGTGTTGTAAGTGTGATTCTTAAATAGCGCGACATTATTGTTGAAATCACGCCTCCCCCTTCAATGATTACTCGTCGTACCCTATGGTGTAGTCACTTATAAATGTTATATATTAACATTATTCCTGTTTTACAAAGTAACGTCTCTTGTCTTTTTTTTAGAATAGCTATTTAATTACTTTGTGAACTACACGAGGATACTAGTAGGCCTATATACAAGGCAGAACAAGCAATTAGCAGCATGATATTATAAAAAGGTGCACTTTTGTTATACGTTGATGTAAGTAATTGGACTATCTTTGAAATAACTTCAAAGTATTAAATCATTTTTCAATATAATAGCTAAACGGATGGTAAAAGAATCATTAATTGAATGTTCCATATCCCGCTATAATGATTTATGCTTTGTCTGCGAGCTATTTTGAATCAATTTAAGATGACTAGTACTCGTAAAGTACTCGTAAGTACTCGTTAAAAGTACTTTTATTTTTAAAAGTACTTGAGTACAAGTACGAGTACAAGTACTTTTTATAAGTACAAGTACTGAGTACCGACGAGTACTGCAAAATCGGTACTCAAGTACCAAAGTACCGGAGTACCGAGTACTTTGGCCCCAAGCCTGATGCATTTTAGATATATATTCTTCAAGACAGCATCATTCATCATGCCATTTTAAATCTTATTTTTTACATATTCTAGATCAGCACCATTTACAATTGAAATTTATAATTAATCAATCCTGTGCATAGGCCTGTAAATCCATAAAAAACACTCATATCAATAAAGGACGATAATAGGCTCATTTCATATACATTACCGCCAAATCAGTCAGCTAGAAATATCACCATCTTTAAAAGTGACTCACAAAAAACAATTGATTGATGCTATTGCATGAAATAGAGTCATTAGAACAATCTCAGACCTTCTTACAGAAAACCCATCTATTCCTAGACATTATGATACATATATCAACTGGTATTATAAGAATATGTATGAATAAAGCACGACATGTGAATGTCTGTCTTTAATTACCTTACTAAATTATGTACATGTACTACGTTTTATGATTAGAAATTAAAAAAAAAACATTTAATAAATAGCACAAGTAATGCGATCACGAAAGTTTCTAAAATAACTACAATAACTAGCAGACAACAGTCTTGTTAACTGGTTGTTTTTCTTGCCTTTAGACACTGCACTGTAATTTTTCATTCGGTTCAAGCTATTTATTTTCATGTACCTTTCTGTGTTTTGTAGATACAACCCCGATGCATTATATTTGTCTTATAATGTATTTGGTGCCAGTGGCCCTGTCACAATGCCCTGCTGGTTTTGAGGAAGTGGGTGGTACTTGGTGTCACGCAGGTATAAAATTAGCAAAAAGCTATTCTGCTAGTGCCGCATACTGTGCTTCCATGGCGGAGGGGGGAAAACTGGTAGATCTGGAGACAAGAGAAGAGATGGTTGCACTGAGTGACGCTTTTGAAAGTATATTTATCATGTTTATATAAATGTAGTTTCATGAAAATTTAAGATTACTTTGATTCTGTTTAAAATAACATTTTCAAATATTTAAATACGACGACGACGACGACGACGATGAGGGCGGCGACAACGACGACAGCGGCGACGTCAACGACGACGGCGATGGCCATATGGCGATAACGATAACAATAATATATATATATATATATATATATATATATATATATATATATATATATTATATCTTTTGTAAAGACAACTGTATTGGTCTTCTTCATGGGCAAGAATCCTAAATGCCCAGGATATAACTAAAGAAAAAACCAAGGAGAGAAGTTAAAATATAGGCTATATATTCAACGATCATTCATTCCACCACCTTCGCCGGTTCTGGCAAACATCCATTCGATAATTGCCAGTGAATCGTGCTGCTTGTGTCTCTACGCTACACACGATGAGGCCTATCCACCCAATTTCTGTTCAATGGTGGGCAACAGTCGCAGCCCATTGCTGGTTCAATGCAGGTCAATTGTGCACGACACTGGCTCAACACCACTCCAACACTGACCGAACGCATGATTCTTCGACATCAGGGTCTACAGCAAACACTGGACGGCTAGCCAATGTTGCTTCAATGTTGACGATGGCCCAACAACAACCCAGCATTTTGTATACATAGGTTACTTTATGGCAATAGCTATAGGGGTGACAATTTCATCCCTTGTAGTCAGAAAGGCCACTACCCAGATACATTGGCCCAATTGTGAAATAATATTGGGCCACCGTCTGCGACGCTGGGCCAACTTTATTCCAACCAAAACCCTTCAAACTCTTATTATAGACTTAACCACAAATATAATCGTGAATATTATTATTTCCGGACATTTGTTAAAGACAAAAGTACTTAACCTAAGGACCTGAAACGTTATATTCGACATGTTCACAAAGACTGGTGTACAGAAATTTCAACCGTTTCCCGTACACAGCACCCCTCGTTCCCCCAAATAGGTCACAAACTCAGGCAAAATAAACTTAATAGGACCGGCCTAATGATAACGCTACTGAAAATGGATTACAAATATCCAGGGTGAATATACACTGATATATAACGAATATAGTAAATATTGTGCTCAGTTCATACTTTGAAAACTCCATTAAAATAATTATAAATAAATATAAAATTGAAAGTAGCCCACTCTTGGATACCCTCTGGCTTGTATGGCGCAAACTGCATGTGCAGATACTCACGTTTTGACAAATGTGCATTTAAACACAACTGGCCAATCACGATCTACCTCGTGCGATTAATTGATTTGCTAGATGCTGGCTAGCAGGCGGTGATGTAGCAGACAACAAATTCCCTGGTGTTGAATAATAGCAAATGCGACGAAAAAGAGCAGAGGGTGGCACTCACTGATTTGGCAGTGTAGAATGTTGGTCGAACTATTTCTATATTCATCTGGATGGATTCCTGAGGACGTTTTGTCGCAATGTTCAGAGGCGACACTGCAGCACCTTTTAAAAATAATGTCTAATTAACCCTTTTCAGTGCGGGGACCGTCAGAATCTGACGTCTGTAGACGTCAGATTCTGACGTCTGTAGTCGTCAGATTCTGACGTATAGAGTAGACATCAGATTCTGGCGTATAAAGTAGGTCCGGCACTGAAAGAATTAAAACACTTATAATGGCCGTACACATAGGTATTCAAATGAATTGGAAATAGCTAATTTAGACATTTTTGAAGACTTCAAATTAAAAAAAATTCATTGTTGTAAGGGTTAAGTTAATTACACCCAAACAGTGGACATTGGTGAACACATTTAGTCAGGGAAAGTTAGAAAAAAAAACTAAAATAAGGTCTTAACTAACCACACAAAATTTGTTTACTCTGGATATTCGTAGGAGGATTTTTAGGAGGGTAAAATCCAAAATGGCCGAATATCTCACTGAAATAACATAGGGAGTGATAATTAATCATAAAATTGTTTACAAATGTGCTGATTAAAGGATTGGAAGTTGTTTTACAATAAATAAACGACATAAAAAATGGCCGCCACATGATTAATTGATGGAACATTTTATGCGCCTGTCTGTAGTCTTTGTCTCAAAATAAATTTCCATTTTGTGTTTTTCGAATTGTTTATGTTTCACAATATTTGTGCTATTATTTGAAATTATTTTTTTAACCTTTGAATGTGGCTTTGATAAGCTTGTAACTAGTCTAGTCAAAAAATAGGTTTCCCGTGCACCCTCGGAAATATACTTTTAATTGGTATATCTAGCTGAAAAAAACGTGGAAAACAATCAACTATGTTAACAAGCTGAAAAAATGTCCCACGTGCCATTCGTATGCCAATCTGTGCCGCCACTACCGAAAAATGTATATTGAGTTATAGCTTAGTCAATATCACAGTTAATTTACTAATCATTTAAGAAGTGATCACATCCTCCTTAATAATTATCTCAGACACTGCAAAGGTGATCTTGGCCACTAACAAACTGATGTCAGCCACTGAAGCAACTTTAAAAGTGATCTCAGCCATTTTAAAAATGATCTTGGCCACCGAAGAAGACACAGTCACTTTAAACGTTATCACAGCTACAACAAAAATTATCTTCGCCACTGAACAAAGTGATCACAGCCACTTTAAAGGTTGTCTCATCCACTACAAAGGTGATCTTGATCACTAACAACCTGATGTCAGCCACTGAAGCCACTTTAAAAGTGATCTGAGCCACTACAGAGGTGACCTTGGCCACAGCCGAACTGATGTTGGACACTGAAGAAGTCATCACAGCCATAGTAAAAATTATCTCAGTCACCACAAAGGTGATCTTCAACCACAAAAAAAACTGATAGTGGCGACTGATGAAGTCATCACAGCCACTTTAAAAGCTATATGAGCCACTACAAAAGCTAATGACTCACCAGTGCCGTTATTAGAAGCTAATTCAAAATTTTTATTGAACATACAAGCCATATCATTGGGATTGGTGGCGCACAGACCTTCATGACAATTTGTTCTATGTATATTTTTTTGTTTTCGATCTACAATAAGACCAGAATCGCTTAGGGTCTTCCTTTAGTGTTTCAGGCAAATCAGCAATGAACATGTTGTACTTGAACTGCAATAATTTATGTTATTAATTTCTTACTTTTCTAAATTTATTCCAATGATGACCTTTAATAAACTTTTTAGCTTTTGTCCAAGCTTGCTTCTTTTTTAGACGTCTCACTTCAGAGTCAAACCAAGGTGGTAAATTCCTGGGGGGTGCATTTGATCTTCTTACATCATAGAACTAGAGTCAACATTTCCAGACCAGATCAACATCTATGTTATTAGTACTGTGGCATTTTACCACGTTACAAAGTTCCTAACTTATTTCAATCTATGTTTTTACATGCACTACACATACACTATATTTATTACACATAGGGACAGAATAAAATATTGTTCCTAATTACAAAAAGCAGACCTGTTCACATTTACCAATAGTAATATGGATAATATAAGATTTGCATGTTGCACTTCTCGAACCAAAAAGGGAAGCGTTATCATAAATTTAGGACACATTTTTTCTTTTAAAAATGGTTACATATGTACAAAACAAACTGATAAAAATTACTATTATCGTCGACATTGGCAGTCTAGGGTTTAATGCGCACTGTATGCGTCCAACGCGTTAGCAAAGCGCTGTTTATTCGCACTTTGAGTTGGAAACACGCTGTGCATTCGCTACCAGCTTGCGACGTTTTTCACAATCCGAACTCAAATTGTTTTTTTTTCAATTTTTTTATACGTGGACTGTGCGTCGTTTGTGCGTGACTGGGACAAACTTTGGTCAACAGAAACACAACGAATTTATAGCGTGTGCTCTACTTGTGCCTAACTGGCGTCTACAGTCACACGTGGAAAAACGCTCACATTTTTGAGCATGCAGAAAATGTGCGCAGAAGTTGACGCACACAAAAAATGTCTGACGTTCATCAGGCGTTCTCGTCAAATCATCAACGGATTCTGACGCACGCCAAGCGAATCACAACGCACTGACCAAAATTCTTCATTTTTTGTGCACTGAGCGTGCGTGATGGTATGTGTGACTGGGCCTTAAGGAATTTGTCTTAGGTTTTGTTAAGAAATCGCTCAACTTGCCCTGACTAATTGACTTATTGTACACAGGTGATCGGTTTACTGAGCCATACACCGGTGGCTTGGGAAATGGAGCTGACTTCTCTTGGAGCACCGGTTCCGTACAGTTGTATGAAGGTGTGGAGCTGGATCCGTCACTTCAATCATCCTATTTATATTTTGACGTCCCATCAAAACGAGTATACAATGGTGCAGCTAGTTCACGCTATTTCCTGTGCGAAATAGGTGAGTATTGTCAGCAAAAACGAGATGTTGACTCAGTGCTGGCATGATGTCGGGCCAGCGTCGCAGACGATGGGCCAAAATCATTCCAATACTAGGACAACGTATCTTCTATGCTGGGAAATAATATGTTCATGTCACTACAGTTAAGTTTGGAACAGTATGGCGCCGTGATGCGAATTGTAATGAATCGTTCAGTAGTGTTGCAATGCAATGCGATCTCACTTTTATTATTGAATATAACAGGTTAAATCATGCTCCTAAGAAGTATTATTTATCCGGTGTTGGTCACAGCGCAATGCTTCTTGTAAGTGGTGCTAAGCTGTGGAACCCAACCTCATTTAGGATGGCATATTTGATGAAATTTGTTACATTCAATTAAAAAAAACATAAAAGGAAATTTGCGAAAATACATTCGATGGAATTTGAAGAAAACAATACAAGAATAATGCAATACACAATGTAGGCTACTATTGAATTATTTTAATGACTGAGATACCGTACTAATCCCTTTGTTTAATAGAATTTAATTATTTTAGCAAAAAGCAAATGAATTTTTATCTATATTACAAATGTTTTAACATGATTAAAATCCTTATTACCAAACGCCAATTAAATGTAGAGATTCTAGTCATGTTTCAGATAGGCCTACCATAAGCCTGGTACAATACGCAGCTTTAAAATTCTCACGGAAAACAGACAAAACCGTTCTATTTTGACCTACATTCTTTGCTATCATTTTACGTTTTATATTATTATTGTAATTTAAAATGTAAAATCCGGCAATTCCGCAGTCTGATTCCCATGCCATGCTTTAATGGTCCGCGCAAAATCAAGAAAGTGTAATTAGAAGAAGTGATGTAAACTACGTCTGTTGGCACGTTTTCATAAGGTAAGTTATGTTTATGTTTACTTTCAGCGAGCATTGACCTTAAAATACCGATGTTTTCATCTGTTTTTCATTGATCCTGTAGTGCGAATTGATAGCTCAAATCTCAAGTAAAATACGGCCATTATAAATGTTTTACTCTTTTAATGCGGTAATCGACTTTACACATCCCAATCTGTAGACGTCAGATTCTGACGTTTAAAGTCGGTCGCCACGCTGACAAGGTTAACCTTTACAGCGAGGGGATCGACTTTTGTAGTCAGAATCTGACATCTGTAGTAGTCTGTAAAATCGATCTCCGCATCGTAAGAGTGAAAATATTTCTAATGGCCGTAGACCCATAGCATAGATATTCAAATGAATCGGAAAGAGCTAACTAAAACATTTATGATGATTTTAAATTGAAAAAACCCCTTTGGCCTCCAGGATTTTTGCAAAATTTATTCAGCGCTTTAACCCTTTAACCGCCAAATTATTCAATCTGAATTTTCACCCACTTGAAGTTGTGTCTCGCTGACGCGATCCACAACTACAAGTGAGTGAAAATTATTCAGATTTGACAAAATGGAGGTCAACTGTTTACAAATATTGCTGGTTGATGTCACATTTTATCTTTACCATGTTTAAAAGGTGGTACTTATGTGCTTATAAAAAATGAAAACCCGAATATATGCGGCACCGGCGGTTTAAGGTCAACAATAGCATAGTGCAATTATATCAAATGAACAATCAGATCATTTTATTTAAAATATGTCATAATTATTATGGTAAATTTATGCTAAACGAGTGAATGACCCTTGAAGTGCGACTATAGTCGTTGTATTAGCCGGTCAACAGCTGGTCAAATCAAAGATTTGCAAATTCTTAACTATGCCTGCCTGCCTGCCTGCCTGCCTGCCTGCCTGTATGTCTGCCTCACTTTCAAGGAGAGCTACGGCATGATGTTCAAGCGATGTATATGACCACTGGCACCCGTAGCGTAAAATATGCTGCTGTTCAGCCCAGCAGAGTATATACAATTGTATAATACTCTGCTGGGCTGAACAGCAGCATATTCGCAACAAGAACAGCTTCCCACAAGCAACGCTACGGGTGCCAGTGTACATGACAGACGTCACTTTGACACTTTTTGCAGATGATTTTTATTATTATCTTTTTTTCACTGCTTCACCAGTGCACGCCTGCGTGGGGGGGGGGGGGGATACCTTCATGCACTGTTATCTTTGCTTGGTTTTGCAATCAATAGGCAGCTGGCGGCGATGGTGGGAAGTGACCCGTCACAGCACTACCCGGGAAATGGTTAAAATTGCCAGATGCTCAGACAGTTGGGTGACAACGGTGGCGATTATTGGCGGGAAGCTAACAATCTGAGCAATGTCTGTGAGCAAGCGGCACTGCACTGGACTGCAATTATCCCGAGGTGTCGGAGGTACATGTATATCCCATCAATAACAAGGTAAGTCTATTATTATCACGTTATCGTTAATATTAAATGGTGGGATTAGACTGATCAGCTTACCGTGCACAGTGACATAAAAGCTAACAATTTGTAGATTATACGATAAAAATCACATCTGTGGTAAATTATCTGTTAACAACACATTATCAAGGGAAATTAATCCTTAATTAAAGTGCTTAGTTAGATAACTTAATTTTTTGCCCTCTTGAAGCTGTGTTTTGCTACAGCGACCCACAGTAGCGGGGGCTCTGGTGCAGTGGTTAAGGCTGCCTGCTTGGAAAGTCGGTGATCGCGGTTTCGAGCACTACTCTGGCAGTCAAGTTTCAAAGGAACAAAATGTTTGTATGACGTCTACAGACGTCAGATTCGGACATCTAAAGTCAACCCCCGAGCTGCAACAGTTAATTGGATAACAAAATTTTACACCTAAATAAATATATAATAATTTTTTTTTCAGACTGTGTGGAGAGAGTCACAGCACCTCTGATCGTCATCACCACAGCCGTGTGACGTGTTGGGAGCTGTGGACTCCTCGAACACCATATGTAGGAAGTGATGAACAAAGACAGCGCGCCTGACATTAGACTTGTCTAATACGTGTCGCAACACTCAAACTAATTTAATTTATCATAACGCTGACAGTTTAAAGTCGGTTACATCTGACCTGAATGAAATCAGAGACTTTAACGCTCTAATTGAACTCGGTGACAGTGACATTTTTAGAAAAACAGAGACCTGGTTGAATTCTAATATTTTGGACAGTGATTTTTTTCTGATCAATAATGTTTATCGTAAGGATAGAGAAGAGACAGTACAAAACATTTTAATGGCATTCAAAAAAGATATTATATCTCACCGTCGCGATGATTTAGAGCCTGACTGTGAAATAATGGTATATAGCACGCAATCTAGCAGTGCTACGAAAAACAGCTTTTGTTCTTTGATAATGAGTTTGTTTGTACCGCCATGAATAATACCCTACAAGCTGTTCACCACGAATATGATAACGTGTGTGTTTTCGGCGATTTCAATTTCCCATCTATCGATTGGAGTGGTAATAAAATAAGCCAAACTTAGGCCCATGCGGTAGTGTTTTGTTAAAAAATATAATGTCAGCATTTGGCCACTCACAGATTAATGATGTAATCTCTAATTCTGTAGGTACTATTCTCAATCTTATTTTTACAAATATTCTAGAAATGGTATGTACTGTTTCTGAATTTCTTTGTATATTTCCCACTGATCACGCTGTTTTAAAATGTTCATTCCAAAGACACGACATAAAAAAAAAGAACGGTTTGTTTATAATTATAAAGCAGCTCAGTGAATGAGTTGAGAGCTATGATTGTAAATGCAAATCTTTGTAGAGTGATTGAGAATGTTGTTGATATGAACGCGGCTTGGAACGATTGGCTTGATCTAATCAAGGAGGTTAAAAAGAGTCTATTTAACCTCCTTGATCTTATTGAGCAGTTTATATCTGCCACAATTCCCCGTGTCAAGGTGAAGCCAAACCGTACACACACTCGTGGGTTGACGGCGAAATGCGTCACATTAATCACATAAAAATGACAGCATGGCGTCGGGCTAAGCGCACTGCCAAATGTAGTGACCTGAAAAACTCCAAAAAGTTACGAAAACAGCTTAAAAATAGAATGAAGCTTAAATATCAAATTTTTGTAGACGACTTACGTGATAAAGTTTAGATCAACTCAAAAACATTCTTTTTTTTCGTGATAAAACTAAAACTGAATCAATTCCTGATATTCTAACTGATGGTTGATTCAGAGTATACTGAACCAGCAGCTAAAGCAAATTTATTTAACAATTATTTTCAATCTGTTTTTGCAAATGATCAGTCTCCAACTCGCTGCAACGCAGATAATGTGAGATCCGCGGAAATATTTTTTCTATCTATTGAGTTTCATTATTTGGAAGTTCAAAAAATATTATCCGGATTAGATCCTGATAAAGCATAGGGTCAAGATGACCTTTCTTTGTGTATTCTTAAAGGCCCAGTCACACATACTATCACGCACGTTCAGCGCACCAAAAAATTAGGAATTTTGGTCAGTGCGTTGTGATTCGCTAGGCGTGCGTCAGAACTCGTTGATGATTTTACGAGAACATCGGATGAACGTTATTCATTTATCGTGTGCGTCAACCTCTGCGCACATTTTCTGTATATTAAAAAATGAGAGCGTTTTTTCCACGTGTGAATGTAGACGTCAGAAGATCATCAGATCAGCGCCAGTCTAACGCTAGGTACACGCTCTAAATCCGTTGTGTTTCCGTTGACCGAGGTTTGTCCCAGTCACACATAAGCGACGCACAGTCCACGCATAAGAAAAATAAAAATAGTAATTTGAGTCCGGATTGTTAAAAACGTCGCAAGTTGGTAACGAATGCACAGCGTGTTTTCAACGCAAATTGCGAATGAACATCGCTTTACTAACGCGTTGGACGCGAATAGTGCGCATTAAACCCTACAATGCTAATATCAACGATTATAGTACATTTTATCAGATTGTTGTGAACATATGTTAGTATTTTTGAAAGAAAAAAAATGTGTCCTAAATTTGTAATAATATTATATGGCTGGACGTAATTTCGACAAATTAAAAACTAATTCTGCACTTAAAGCAGTGTATCGTCTGAAACACCACTTCAAATGATTACAAGTAAAATGTCGGGCGTGTGCCCTACGTTTGCTTCGAGCGTTCATGCAGCGCAGGACAAGCATGTTGCCTGTGACTGCCCGGTCT
The DNA here is from genome assembly GCA_964017125.1 of Flabesymbios commensalis. Lineage (NCBI taxonomy): Eukaryota > Metazoa > Annelida > Polychaeta > Terebellida > Flabelligeridae > Flabesymbios > Flabesymbios commensalis. The sequence continues at coordinate 48,777,257 of OZ024917.1, forward strand.
AGCCGTTTCAGCGTACCCCCATTTCAGCATACCGGGGGTGGGGGGGGGGGGTGCTTTGAAACTAGTTTCAGCTTACCGGGGGGTACTTTGAAACTAGTTTCAACGTACCGCCCGGTAAGCTGAAACTAGAAAAAGGCCAGTTTCAAGATACCTCCCCTAGTTTCAGACTACCCCGTTTCAGATTACCCCTCGGGGGTACTTGGAAACTAGTTTCAGCGTACCGGGGGGTACGTTGAAACTAGATTCAGATTACACCCCGGTATTTTGAAACTAGAAAAATCAACTTTTATTCCCCCCCCCATTTCTAGGGCCCACACACCAACTACTTTTGCATGATCAGAATGTTGTAAGTTTTTTATATGGTATTGAGCACACCTTATATTACAATAAACCGTTAAGAAACCTTTTAGTAGCGATTTTTTTCAGGGTCAAACCATGCAGCCGACTATAAATAAACAGACTAGATAGGAAGAGAACACTGCATTTTGCGACATATTACTTTTATCCAGAAATGTGAACAAATGATGTATCGCCGGTTTGGGTTGCTCCTTAAATATGACTCTTTTTGTATCTGCTGCTGTACTATTAACGTTATGCAGTGGGGCCCGACGGCCACAAGCGACTAAGACCAGTCAATGGATCTTTTGACTTGACTTGACTTGTCAACACTGTTTGGCAGTGCCACATGCCAATATGGGTCATACAGGCCTCTGACCTATAATATTATACAATTTAGAAATTCTATCTAAACCATTTATAGTAGGGTTATTTTTATCAGCAACATGGTCATACAATCTAAATAACTTTAATACTTCATGACTCCAATTAGATTTTCTGCTTAACGCTAGGTCTCTACGTGATATCTATATTTAACAGCGGACCAGCCCATTTCCCCATAAAGAGCCGGAAGAGGAGTGAGATTTCAACCTTATCCCATTAAGCCCCAATCACGAATATAATGCACATAATTTTAATATTTTTTTGTTAATATATAAATAAACCATAAGAAGTAACACATACATAATATATCACATAATGACCACCTAGACTGCACCCCTTTATCTCGTTTTATATTATTGTGGATCAGTCACCGAAACAACAACCACTAAAATCATAGTTGGTCTTTCTGCAAAGAATTTACTTACTGCCCAGATGTTATCAGCACCCTGGTTCGTGATCGGCACACGATGGTATATATATTAAAGTTGATCCACCGTCTATGCTGTACTATTAACGTTATGCAGTGGGGCCCGACGGCCACAAGTGACTGAGACCAGTCAATGGATCAATTGACTTGACTTGACCTGTCAACACTGTTTGTCAGTGCCACATGCCAATATGGGTCATAAAGGCCTATGACCTATAATAGCATGCACGTGTTTTAATATTGTTTTTATTGTCAAAAACTGGGACAAGCTAAATGAAACTGTGGCCTTAATGACCCATATTGGCAGTGCCACATGCCAATATGGGTCATAAAGGCCTATGACCTATAATAGCATGCACGTGTTTTAATATTGTTTTGATTGTGCAAAAACTGGGACAAGCTAAATGAAACTGGATAAAAATCATTTGGTTGAGTTTGAGTTGCGTCTCAATTGTGTATGAGCGGCTTGACAGCTCTAAATATCAGATTCAAAATAAATTAGGCGAGACAAAAATATATTCATTGAATTAATTAGAATTTTTATGTGATGTGATAAAAGTCGGTCGCGTCTGCAGGCAAACGCAAGGTACGCAAGTGCGTACCTTCAAATTTGCAAAGCATGTGTTTTTAGAAACCATGTATTATATAACTTCCTTTTCATGACTGTAAAGAAAACATTCGTTGACGGCTGCAATTAGGGTACTGTTAGTTAGTCGTAGGTGTGAAGAACACATGACGCGACGGTAACCAGTGGCTAAGTATAGTTGTACCAGTTCAAGATTACGGGGCAGAAATTGGGAGCATAGTAAATTCAAAAAACAGCTGAACAAATTCATGAAAGAGCAATGAGATATTATCTCGGAGTTCATAATCTCACTCCTCTTCCGGCTCTTTATGGGGAAATGGGTTCGTCCGCTGTTAAATATAGACATCACGTAGAAACCTAGCAGAAAACCTGATTTGAGTCATGAAGTATTAAAGTTATTTAGATTGTATGACCATGTTGCTGATAAAAATAACCCTACTATATATTGTTTAGATATAATTTCTAAATTGTCTCGTGAAGTGTCAGAAACTAACTGGTTAAATGAAGTAAACCAAAAACCTAAATTATGCATCTATATTTTAATAAAGAAAACACTAAACCCATCAGAGTATGTGAAATCGTATATGTCAAAAACATAAACGCAGCTCAATGGCACAGTTTCTAACTGGTATTCTCCCTTTAAAAATTGAAACTGGTCGCTATAAGAAAATTTGAGACACATCATCTAGTAAGCTTCGATGTTTAAATAGTGAAGAAAAAATGGTGAAATGTGTACCTTAAACGAACCAGAATATGAAATACATTTTTAATGCTCATGTACCCTATATATATCGTTTAGAAAGCCACTTTTTGATGAAGCAATAAAGTTTATTGTTGAGTTCCAATCATTTTCTAACACTAATAAATTTATTTGGCTAATTACTAACATTTGGAGAGATGTCGTTAACTTTTTGTTAGCCACATGGAAAACAAGAAGCAGTGTACTTTTTTTTGTGAAATAATATTATATTATTATGATTGTAGATATACTGTTCTGTTTACCAGTTGCTTACCGATCTGTACGCATATAGTTTCCTGTCTGTGCCAGCAAGCGTGGATTCTCTGTTACATGTAACCTCTTGTGACGGAAAACCCACGTGATTGCCGGCACAGTTAGTTCACATCAATGAATATATATATATATCTTTTATTTTTATTTTTGCTATACTAATAGACAAAAGTGACTGGTACTTTTAGCCATAAATAGGCTAGATATACTGTATTATCTTCACCAATGGTTGATATTGTATACTTGTAAATGTTATATCTGTCACTATAATAAAATACACATATATATGGCTGTCACCCTCGACTTAATCTCCACCATTTGTTAAATGTTGCGGCAACAACAGCCTCATACCAGCGCCCGACCTCATTATCGGATTGCCCTAATTCTAGATAATTTGAGGAGCGGGACTTTTTTCTGATCACCGACAAACAACATGGCCATCGTATTAGTCCAGATATCCCATACCTTCATGGCGGTGGGTGTAAAATTATATTTCTACCTTCTACACAATCGAATAATTACGCCTCAGTGTTTGAACAATTTATATACTGTTATATACTTTAATTTCGCGGGTATGAATTTTTGCGCGAAACTCATTTTTATCCACTTTGCGGTCTTTTGATTAGCGCGAAAACTATTTATGAAGCAGATTTTTTTACCTGGAGACATGTAATTGTTATCTCGCAGTAACGACTGTCATCAACCTTTCAGACTAGTAATCACTATGACGCAACGTCGTGAGTAGATATAATGGTATGGTGACCAATTAACTGGAGGGGGGATGACCCACCATTGAGGCTTTGACATCCCCTTGACACACGGATCATTAACCCTATTAATCCAACGGGTTATCATTTAATTATTATCCTGTTGCTTATTTATTACATGTGTCTTTTCAGTGACTTAAGTCTATATATTTTTGGCTTTAATCCGTTTTAAAAGCGCATCGTGTATGTTTGATTGTGGGAATTTAAAAATAGCTAAATTCATTTTAAATTTGAAAGTAAATTTATAACGGATAAATAAGTGATAGCAAACAATTTCAATGATTTATTTTTAAAAATATAGGTCCAACTCTCTCTTAAAAAAACCCCTGATCTTCAAGCCAGCTACAAAGATTAATAAAAAAACAAATCATGTATTTAATTTCCAAACTATTGATTGAGCAATCGTTCTTAAAATAATTAAAGACCTTCCAAATAAAGCAAGTTGTGCCTTCGATAATTTATCTCTTAAACTAATAAAATCAATTAAATTCTATATTCTAGATTCTTTAACTTTAATCATAAAGCAGTCACTCATGTCTGGTATATTTCCAGACATGTTAAAATTGGCCAAAGTAATTCCTCTTTACAAGAAAGGAGATCCAACAATCACCGATAATTACCGCCCGATATCTTTATTACCCACATTATCTAAAGTTTTAGAAAAAAATGTTTCTAATCAATTATCGCACATTTCTCTGATAAGGAACTTTTTTATTCAAGCCAATAAGGTTTAAGGCGTGGTCACTCTATAGAATTGGCTGCAACAGAGTTAATAGATTTAATCATTCAAAAATTAGATGCAGGCAAATTACCTCTAGCTATTTTTTTTTAGATTTGTCGAAGGCCTTTGATACCATTAATCACGATATTCTCCTCGATAAACTTCGTTTTTATGGAATCACACCTAAGTAATTTCAATTTTTCAAAACTTATTTAAATAGCAGAACCCAGTATGTCGTCTACGACGGAGTAACCTCTGGCATCAAACAAATGACTACTGGTGTTCCTCAAGGATCAATTCTAGGCCCCCTTTTATTTATCTTTTATATTAATGATATATCTTATGCCAGCACTTTTTTAGGCTATTCTTAATGCAGATGATAGTACTTTAATTAATACACTAGATATGACCGTTATTTCTAGCTTCAATGTTAATATAAATTATGAGTTGTCCAAAATAAGCAATTGGCTCAATTTGAATATATTAACCATAAATGTATCGAAATCCAACTTTATTGTATTCCATATGCCGCAGAAACATTTTAACATACCGTCTTTAAATATTAATAACACGGACAGAGACCGGGTTATATAATTTATTTTATTGGGTTTCATCATCCATCAACACCTAAAATGGGATTTCCATATCAATAAAATTGCTCTGAAAATTTTATCAGCAACTGGCGTAATTTACAAATTGAAGATTATATTCTCCCGAAAAACCTTTTAGCTCTTTACAACACATTGATTTTACCACACATACATTACGGTATTTTATTATGGGGTTATAACCTTAATAGAATATGTATTTTGCAAAAAAGCCATCCGGGCAATAACGCTTAGCAATTATATATCGCACACTGAACCAATTTTCAACGCCTGGGTATATTAAAAATTGAAGATATATTTTTAATAAATCAATTAAAGTCTTGCTCTAGACTATTAAATAATAGTTTGCATATTTTGAATCAATACAAGTTTTCAGGCACCAGGAAACTCATTCATATAAGACCAACAAAAAGGAGACGTTCACAGAAATATAGTTTATCATTAGAATCTGACGTCAAGAGACGTCAGATTCTGACGCATAAAGCCGGTCCTCGCACTGAAAGGGTTAAAATATAATTTTCCAGTCAAATGGACGGAGGTTGGAAAATTGATAACACTTAGACAAAACACAACGAATCTCAACCAATTGCACATATTATTATTTGACAGATTTACTATTCCAACTACACGCGTTGTTAGACAACACAGAAGCAAGTCAAATATTAGACATGTAAAGGGCCTATATGGATAGGTCGAGTAACCCGTCTAACATGTTCAACCTCAACATTATAATAAACCATTCTTACCAAGTATTAATCAGTTAATCACCTAAGATCAACACATTTATTTTCATATCATCTTAACCCGCTAAGCGCGACTAGTGTCGACTAGGGACCCCTTGGGATGAGACATTTTCAATGTTGTCAATTTTGAAAATTTAACTTATATGAAGCTATATAGCCTACTGATCCTAACTAAAAATACAAAAAAGTCAAAAAACTATTTTAAACACCGAAAAAGAGTGAAATAGTTAAATTTCCAGGTCGTATATATTGCCATGTAAACAAAACAAGTCAGCAATATACAAAACTTTACACCACATATTCCCACGTCTTGGACGAGGAGATCAAAGCAATCGCCGCTGTGTGTCTGATTGGTGTCTTATAGCCAGGACATGAGGTGATACACCTGCAACACTGATTGTCTGCCCAACGCTGGGTCGACGGCATCACCATGTGGCCCAATGCTGATGGAACATTTAACCGTCCTTTAGCAAGTGTTTAGGTGTACAAAAAGTTTGTTTGGGTTTTAAGCGGTTTCATAGAAATGTTGATAAAAAATATTTTTTGAAAACTAAAAATCCTGAAAAAAATAAAATCATGATCTTGGGGATACACTACTTCATTACAAAACTAAAAACGAAAATTGATGTCATCCCAAGGGGCTGCTTTAAGACCTTTAACGGTTAGACCCCTAATCGTGTATTTTTTTTATATTGATCACACAACTACTCTTGAGTATATATTAGCTATAATAATGCCGAAGATTTTGCACTATGCAAGATATTTTTAAAATACAGCGAGGATAATTATTTTTTCTGTTGGAGTACATTTTTAAGTATTATTTCATCTCTCCCTAAGGAGATTTAATTACTAAGCTGTAAACACCATCAATAACAATTAGAAAGATACACACCATGTCATACCATCGGCCATTAATTGAAATACATGTAATATTATCACGCAGCATAATATTACTTTTTTTGCGGTGGCTGGTTTAGAGGACCATGATTTTTTATTTTGTGATTTGTTTTATTTCGTGCGCAATATTTCGCGGCCACGAAATATTGCGCACGAAATAAAAAAAATCATGGTCATAAACCAGCCACCGTACTAATAGGCATGCTACACCATATTTTCACCGGTTTTATGAGTAACGTTAACGTTGATTCTGCTGAAGCACAGAGCGCAAGCCTCACAACAGGGTGTACACAACAAATGTATACACGAGGTGTACACACGGCGACATAACATTATGTAAGCGGCTAGCAATTTACAAGCAGGTGTGCACACCCAAACATGGCAACAGGAGTTGAAGGCGAAGCAGCATCCCCAGATCACAGATAAGGGCACGGAAGAGAAGAACGTAATCAAGCCGTAGCAGCCGCGGATACAGCAGGTGTAACAACCGAATGACAATCCCCAGCAGCATATCAAAGTACGAACCCCATCTGGCTCCCCTATAGTGTCCTCAAACCGCACCTGCCAACAAATAATAGAATAAAGTAAGGCCCTTATTGTATAGTCAAGCCGCACCTGTATACATACAAAAAATACAGTAATGATAAAAATACGTCATGCGTGCCACACGAGTCCACCCTGTGGTCTTCAGAAGTATTCGTTCTGACTTAGGCTACATTTCCATAGGTAAGGTTTTATAGCCGCGCGGGTCATGTGCGGGTACCCGCGAAGGTCATCTGTTTCAATTGGTGTGGTTTGATATAAACCCGCATGTGACACCCGCACGGATAATAGTAATCTCCTTGTAGGTGGACCAGTTGGTGATGATAATGATGGTAGTGATAGTGTTGGTGGTGATGGTGGTGATGATGGTGGTGGTTGTGCAGTAGTGATGGTTGTGGTGATGGTGGTTGTGTTGGCGTTGGTGGTTGTCTTGGTGGTGTGGTAATGGTGATGGTGGTGGTAGTGGTTATGGTGGTGGTGATTGTGTTGGTGGTGGTGATGGCAGTGATGGTGGTTGTGATGGTGGTGGTAGTGGTGATGATGGTGTTGGTGGTTGTTGTGTAGGTGGTATTGGTAGTGTGGTAGTGGTGATGGTGGTGTGGTGGTGGTAGTGGTGATAGTGGTAGTGTTGTTAGCATTGATGGCGATGGTGATGATGATGGTGGTAGTGTTTTTGATGGTGATGGTGGTTGTGTTGGTGGTAGTATGGTGGTGATGACGATAGTGGTAGTGGTGATGATTATGGTGATGATGATGGTGGTGGTGTTGATGGTGGTTGTGGTTGTGTTAGTGGTGGTGGTGATGATGATGATGATTGTGCTGTTGATGATTATGGTGGTGATGATGGTGATGGTGGTGGTGGTTGTGTTGGTGGTGATGGTGCTGATGATGGTGCTGGTGATTATGGTGGTGATGTAGGTGTTGGTGATGATGGCTAAGCGAAAAGTGGCATTTATTGTTGTGGTTCATCTGGTGGCTAAGGGTAAAGTGACATTTATGGTTGTGGTTCATCTGGTGGCTAAAGGTGAAGTGACATTTATGGTTGTGGTTCATCTGGTGGCTAAGGGTAAAGTGACATTTATTATTGTGGTTCATCTGGTGGCTAAGGGTAAAGTGACATTTATTGTTGTGGTTCATCTGGTGGCTAAGGGTAAAGTGGCATTTATTGTTGTGGTTCATCTGGTGGCTAAGGGTAAAGTGACATTTATGGTTGTGGTTCATCTGGTGGCTAAGGGTAAAGTGACATTGACTTATTTGAATGTGATTCATCTAGTGGCTAAGGGTAAAGTGACATTTATTGTTGTGGTTCATTTGGTGGCTAAGGGTAAAGTGACATTTATTGTTGTGGTTCATCTGGTGGTTAAGGGTAAAGTGACATTTATTGTTGTGGTTCATCTGGTGGCTAAGGGTAAAGTGACATTTATTATTGTGGTTCATCTGGTGGTTAAGGGTAAAGTGACATTTATTGTTGTGGTTCATCTGGTGGCTAATGGGTAAAGTGACATTTATTGTTGTGGTTCGTCTGGTGGCTAAGGGTAAAGTGACATTTATGGTTGCGGTTCATCTGGTGGCTAAGGGTAAAGTGACATTGACTTATTTGAATGTGGTTCATCTAGTGGCTAAGGGTAAAGTGACATTTAATATTGTGGTTCATCTGGTGGCTAAGGGTAAAGTGACATTTATTATGGTGGTTCATCTGGTGGCTAAGGGTAAAGTGACATTTATTGTGTGTGGTTCATCTGGTGGCTGAGGGTAAAGTGGCATTTATTGTTGTGGTTCATCTGGTGGCTAAGGGTGAAGTGACATTTATGGTTGTTGTTCATCTGGTGGCTAAGGGTAAATTGACATTTATTGTGTGTGGTTCATCTGGTGGCTAAGGGTAAAGTGACATTTATCGTTGTGGCTCATCTGGGGGCTAAGGGTAAAGTGACATTTATTGTTGTGGTTCATCTGGTGGCTAAGGGTAAAGTGACATTTATTGTTGTGGTTCATCTGGTGGCTAAGGGTAAAGTGGCATTTATTGTTGTGGTTCATCTGGTGGCTAAGGGTAAAGTGGCATTTATTGTTGTGGTTCATCTGGTGGCTAAGGGTAAAGTGGCATTTATTGTTGTGGTTCATCTGGTGGCTAAGGGTAAAGTGACATTTATTGTTGTGGTTCATCTGGTGGCTAAGGGTAAAGTGACATTTATCGTTGTGGTTCATCTGGTGGTTAAGGGTAAAGTGACATTTATTGTTGTGGTTCATCTGGTGGCTAAGGGTAAAGTGACATTTATTATTGTGGTTCATCTGGTGGTTAAGGGTAAAGTGACATTTATTGTTGTGGTTCATCTGGTGGCTAATGGGTAAAGTGACATTTATTGTTGTGGTTCGTCTGGTGGCTAAGGGTAAAGTGACATTTATGGTTGCGGTTCATCTGGTGGCTAAGGGTAAAGTGACATTGACTTATTTGAATGTGGTTCATCTAGTGGCTAAGGGTAAAGTGACATTTAATATTGTGGTTCATCTGGTGGCTAAGGGTAAAGTGACATTTATTATGGTGGTTCATCTGGTGGCTAAGGGTAAAGTGACATTTATTGTGTGTGGTTCATCTGGTGGCTGAGGGTAAAGTGGCATTTATTGTTGTGGTTCATCTGGTGGCTAAGGGTGAAGTGACATTTATGGTTGTTGTTCATCTGGTGGCTAAGGGTAAATTGACATTTATTGTGTGTGGTTCATCTGGTGGCTAAGGGTAAAGTGACATTTATCGTTGTGGCTCATCTGGGGGCTAAGGGTAAAGTGACATTTATTGTTGTGGTTCATCTGGTGGCTAAGGGTAAAGTGACATTTATTGTTGTGGTTCATCTGGTGGCTAAGGGTAAAGTGGCATTTATTGTTGTGGTTCATCTGGTGGCTAAGGGTAAAGTGGCATTTATTGTTGTGGTTCATCTGGTGGCTAAGGGTAAAGTGGCATTTATTGTTGTGGTTCATCTGGTGGCTAAGGGTAAAGTGACATTTATTGTTGTGGTTCATCTGGTGGCTAAGGGTAAAGTGACATTTATCGTTGTGGCTCATCTGGTGGCTAAGGGTAAAGTGGCATTTATTGTTGTGGTTCATCTGGTGGCTAAGGGTAAAGTGGCATTTATTGTTGTGGTTCATCTGGTGGCTAAGGGTAAAGTGGCACTTATTGTTGTGGTTCATCTGGTGGCTAAGGGTTAAATGGCATTTATTGTTGTGGCTCATCTGGTGGCTAAGGGTAAAGTGACATTTATTGTTGTGGTTCATCTGGTGGCTAAGGGTAAAGTGACATTTATCGTTGTGGCTCATCTGGTGGCTAAGGGTAAAGTGGCATTTATTGTTGTGGTTCATGTGGTGGCTAAGGGAGAAGTGGCATTTATTGTTGTGGTTCATCTGGTGGCTAAGGGTAAAGTGACATTTATTATTGTGGCTCATCTGGTGGCCGAGAGTAAAGTGACATTTATTATTGTGGTTCATCTGGTGGCTAAGGGTAAAGTGACATTTATTATTGTGGTTCATCTGGTGGCTAAGGGTAAAGTGGCATTTATTGTGTGTGGTTCTTCTGGTGGCTAAGGGTGAAGTGGCATTTATTGTTGTGGTTCATCTGGTGGCTAAGGGTGAAGTGACATTTATTATTGTGGTTCATCTGGTTGCTAAGGGTAAAGTGACATTTATTGTGTGTGGTTCATCTGGTGGCTAAGGGTAAAGTGACATTTATTATTGTGGTTCATATGGTGGCTAAGGGTAAAGTGACATTTATTGTGTGTGGTTCATCTGGTTGTTAAGGGTAAAGTGACATTTATTATTGTGGTTCATCTGGTGGCTAAGGGTAAAGTGACATTTATTATTGTGGTTCATCTGGTGGCTAAGGGTAAAGTAACATTTATTATTGTGGTTCATCTGGTGGCTAAGGGTAAAGTAACATTTATTATTGTGGTTCATCTGGTGGCTAAGGGTAAAGTGGCATTTATTGTGTGTGGTTCATCTGGTTGTTAAGGGTAAAGTGACATTAATTATTGTGGTTCATCTGGTGGCTAAGGGTAAAGTAACATTTATTATTGTGGTTCATCTGGTGGCTAAGGGTAAAGTGGCATTTATTGTGTGTGGTTCATCTGGTTGTTAAGGGTAAAGTGACATTTATTATTGTGGTTCATCTGGTGGCTAAGGGTAAAGTGACATTTATTATTGTGGTTCATCTGGTGGCTAAGGGTAAAGTGACATTTATTATTGTGGTTCATCTGGTGGCTAAGGGTAAAGTGACATTTATTATTGTGGTTCATCTGGTGGCTAAGGGTAAAGTGGCATTTATTGTGTGTGGTTCATCTGGTGGTTAAGGGTAAAGTGACATTTATTATTGTGGTTCATCTGGTGGCTAAGGGTAAAGTGGCATTTATTGTGTGTGGTTCATCTGGTGGTTAAGGGTAAAGTGACATTTATTATTGTGGTTCATCTGGTGGCTAAGGGTAAAGTGACATTTATTGTTGGATTCTTCTGGTGGCTAAGGATAAAGTGACATTTATTGTTGTGGTTCATCTGGTGGTTAAGGGTAAAGTGACATTTATTATTGTGGTTCATCTGGTGGCTAAGGGTAAAGTGACATTTATTATTGTGGTTCATCTGGTGGCTAAGGGTGAAGTGACATTTATTATTGTGGTTCATCTGGTGGCTAAGGGTAAAGTGACATTTATTATTGTGGTTCATCTGGTGGCTAAGGGTAAAGTGACATTTATGGTTGTGGTTCATCTGGTGGCTAAGGGTAAAGTGACATTTATTATTGTGGTTCATCTGGTGGCTAAGGGTGAAGTGACATTTATTATTGTGGTTCATCTGGTGGCTGAGAGTAAAGTGACATTTATTATTGTGGATCATCTGGTGGCTAAGGGTAAAGTGACATTTATTATTGTGGTTCATCTGGTGGCCGAGAGTAAAGTGACATTTATTATTGTGGTTCATCTGGTGGCTAAGGGTAAAGTGACATTTATTATTGTGGTTCATCTGGTGGCTAAGGGTAAAGTGACATTTATTATTGTGGTTCATCTGGTGGCTAAGGGTAAAGTGACATTTATTATTGTGGTTCATCTGGTGGCTAAGGGTAAAGTGACATTTATTATTGTGGTTTATCTGGGGGCCGAGAGTAAAGTGACATTTATTATTGTGGTTCATCTGGTGGCTAAGGGTAAAGTGACATTTATTATTGTGGTTCATCTGGTGGCTAATTGTAAAGTGGCATTTATTGTGTGTGATTGATCTGGTGGCTAAGGGTGAAGTGGCATTTATTGTTGTGGTTCATCTGGTCGCTACGGGTGAAGTGACATTTATTATTGTGGCTCATCTGGTGGTTAAGGGTAAAGTGACATTTATTGTTGTGGTTCATCTGGTTGCTAAGGGTAAAGTGACATTTATTGTGTGTGGTTCATCTGGTGGCTAAGGGTAAAGTGACATTTATTATTGTGGTTCATATGGTGGCTAATGGGTAAAGTGACATTTATTATTGTGGTTCATCTGGTGGCCGAGAGTAAAGTGACATTTATTATTGTGGATCATCTGGTGGCTAAGGGTAAAGTGACATTTATTATTGTGGTTCATCTGGTTGCTAAGGGTAAAGTGACATTTATTGTGTGTGGTTCATCTGGTGGCTAAGGGTAAAGTGACATTTATTATTGTGGTTCATATGGTGGCTAAGGGTAAAGTGACATTTATTATTGTGGTTCATCTGGTGGCTAAGGGTAAAGTAACATTTATTATTGTGGTTCATCTGGTGGCTAAGGGTAAAGTGGCATTTATTGTGTGTGGTTTATCTGGTTGTTAAGGGTAAAGTGACATTTATTATTGTGGTTCATCTGGTGGCTAAGGGTAAAGTGACATTTATTATTGTGGCTCATCTGGTGGCTAAGGGTAAAGTAACATTTATTGTTGTGGTTCATCTGGTGGCTAAGGGTAATGTGGCATTTATTGTGTGTGGTTCATCTGGTTGTTAAGGGTAAAGTGACATTTATTATTGTGGTTCATCTGGTGGCTAAGGGTAAAGTGACATTTATTATTGTGGTTCATCTGGTGGCTAAGGGTAAAGTGACATTTATTATTGTGGTTCATCTGGTGGCTAAGGGTAAAGTGACATTTATTATTGTGGTTCATCTGGTGGCTAAGGGTAAAGTGGCATTTATTGTGTGTGGTTCATCTGGTGGTTAAGGGTAAAGTGACATTTATTATTGTGGTTCATCTGGTGGCTAAGGGTAAAGTGACATTTATTGTTGGATTCTTCTGGTGGCTAAGGGTAAAGTGACATTTATTGTTGTGGTTCATCTGGTGGTTAAGGGTAAAGTGACATTTATTATTGTGGTTCATCTGGTGGCTAAGGGTAAAGTGACATTTATTATTGTGGTTCATCTGGTGGCTAAGGGTGAAGTGACATTGATTATTGTGGTTCATCTGGTGGCTAAGGGTAAAGTGACATTTATTATTGTGGTTCATCTGGTGGCTAAGGGTAAAGTGACATTTATGGTTGTGGTTCATCTGGTGGCTAAGGGTAAAGTGACATTTATTATTGTGGTTCATCTGGTGGCTAAGGGTGAAGTGACATTTATTATTGTGGTTCATCTGGTGGCTGAGAGTAAAGTGACATTTATTATTGTGGATCATCTGGTGGCTAAGGGTAAAGTGACATTTATTATTGTGGTTCATCTGGTGGCCGAGAGTAAAGTGACATTTATTATTGTGGTTCATCTGGTGGCTAAGGTTAAAGTGACATTTATTATTGTGTTTCATCTGGTGGCTAAGGGTAAAGTGACATTTATTATTGTGGTTCATCTGGTGGCCGAGAGTAAAGTGACATTTATTATTGTGGTTCATCTGGTGGCTAAGGGTAAAGTGACATTTATTATTGTGGTTCATCTGGTGGCTAAGGGTAAAGTGACATTTATTATTGTGGTTCATCTGGTGGCTAAGGGTAAAGTGACATTTATTATTGTGGTTTATCTGGGGGCCGAGAGTAAAGTGACATTTATTATTGTGGTTCATCTGGTGGCTAAGGGTAAAGTGACATTTATTATTGTGGTTCATCTGGTGGCTAAGGGTAAAGTGGCATTTATTGTGTGTGATTCATCTGGTGGCTAAGGGTGAAGTGGCATTTAGTATTGTGGATCATCTGGTGGCTAAGGGTAAAGTGACATTTATTGTTGTGGTTCATCTGGTGGCTAAGGGTGAAGTGACATTTATTGTTGTGGTTCATCTGGTGGCTAAGGGTAAAGTGACATTTATTATTGTGGTTCATCTGGTGGCTAAGGGTGAAGTGACATTTATTGTTGTGGTTCATCTGGTAGCTAAGGGTGAACTGGCATTTATTGTTGTGGTTCATCTGGTGGCTAATGGGTAAAGTGACATTTATTATTGTGGTTCATCTGGTGGCCGAGAGTAAAGTGACATTTATTATTGTGGATCATCTGGTGGCTAAGGGTAAAGTGACATTTATTATTGTGGTTCATCTGGTGGCCGAGAGTAAAGTGACATTTATTATTGTGGTTCATCTGGTGGCTAAGGGTAAAGTGACATTTATTATTGTGGTTCATCTGGTGGCTAAGGGTAAAGTGACATTTATTATTGTGGTTCATCTGGTGGCCGAGAGTAGAGTGACATTTATTATTGTGGTTCATCTGGTGGCTAAGGGTAATGTGACATTTATTATTGTGGTTCATCTGGTGGCTAAGGGTAAAGTGACATTTATTATTGTGGTTCATCTGGTGGCTAAGGGTAAAGTGACATTTATTATTGTGGTTTATCTGGGGGCCGAGAGTAAAGTGACATTTATTATTGTGGATCATCTGGTGGCTAAGGGTAAAGTGACATTTATTATTGTGGTTCATCTGGTGGCTAAGGGTAAAGTGGCATTTATTGTGTGTGATTCATCTGGTGGCTAAGGGTGAAGTGGCATTTATTGTTGTGGTTCATTTGGTGGCTACGGGTGAAGTGACATCTATTATTGTGGCTCATCTGGTGGTTAAGGGTAAAGTGACATTTATTGTTGTGGTTCATCTGGTGGTTAAGGATAAAGTGACATTTATTATTGTGGTTCATCTGGTGGCTAAGGGTGAAGTGACATTTATTGTTGTGGTTCATCTGGTGGCTAAGGGTGAAGTGACATTTATTGTTGTGGTTCATCTGGTGGTTAAGGATAAAGTGACATTTAGTATTGTGGTTCATCTGGTGGCTAAGGGTAAAGTGACATTTATTGTTGTGGTTCATCTGGTGGCTAAGGGTGAAGTGACATTTATTGTTGTGGTTCATCTGGCGGCTAAGGGTAAAGTGACATTTACTATTGTGGTTCATCTGGTGGCTAAGGGTGAAGTGACATTTATTGTTGTGGTTCATCTGGTGGCTAAGGGTGAAGTGACATTTATTGTTGTGGTTCATCTGGTGGTTAAGGATAAAGTGACATTTAGTATTGTGGTTCATCTGGTGGCTAAGGATAAAGTGACATTTATTATTGTGGTTCATCTGGTGGCTAAGGGTAAAGTGACATTTATTGTTGTGGTTCATCTGGTGGTTAAGGATAAAGTGACATTTATTATTGTGGTTCATCTGGTGGCTAAGGGTGAAGTGACATTTATTGTTGTGGTTCATCTGGTGGCTAAGGGTGAAGTGGCATTTATTGTTGTGGTTCATCTGGTGGCTAATGGGTAAAGTGGCATTTATTGTTGAGGTTCATCTGGTGGCTAAGGGTAAAGTGACATTTATTGTTGTGATTCATCTGGTGGCTAAGGGTAAAGTGACATTTATTGTTTAGGTTGATCTGGTGGCCAAGGGTAAAGTGACATTTATTGTTGTGGTTCATCTGGTGTCTAAGGGTAAAGTGACATTTATTATTGTGGTTCATCTGGTGGCCAAGGGTAAAGTGACATTTATTGTTGTGGTTCATCTGGTGGCTAAGGGAAAGTGGCATTTATTATTGTGGTTCATCTGGTGGCTAAGGGTAAAGTGACATTTATTATTGTGGTTCATCTGGTGGCTAAGGGTAAAGTGACATTTATTATTGTGGTTCATCTGGTGGCTAAGGGTAAAGTGACATTTATTATTGTGGTTCATCTGGTGGCTAAGGGTAAAGTGACATTTATAATTGTGGTTCATCTGGTGGCTAAGGGTGAAGTGGCATTTATTGTTGTGGTTCATCTGGTGGCTAAGGGTGAAGTGGCATTTATTGTTGTGGTTCATCTGGTGGCTAATGGGTAAAGTGGCATTTATTGTTGTGGTTCATCTGGTGGCTAAGGGAAAAGTGACATTTATTGTTGTGGTTCATCTGGTGGCTAAGGGTGAAGTGACATTTATTGTTGTGGTTCATCTGGTGGCTAATGGGTAAAGTGGCATTTATTGTTGTGGTTCATCTGGTGGGTAAGGATAAAGTGACATTTATTACTGTGGTTCATCTGGTGGCTAAGGGTGAAGTGACATTTATTGTTGTGGTTCATCTGGAGGCTAAGGGTGAAGTGAAATTTATTGTTGTGGTTCATCTGGTGGTTAAGGATAAAGTGACATTTAGTATTGTGGTTCATCTGGTGGCTAAGGGTGAAGTGACATTTATTGTTGTGGTTCATCTGGTGGCTAAGGGTGAAGTGACATTTATTGTTGTGGTTCATCTGGTGGTTAAGGATAAAGTGACATTTAGTATTGTGGTTCATCTGGTGGCTAAGGATAAAGTGACATTTATTATTGTGGTTCATCTGGTGGCTAAGGGTAAAGTGACATTTATTGTTGTGGTTCATCTGGTGGTTAAGGATAAAGTGACATTTATTGTTGTGGTTCATTTGGTGGCTAAGGGTAAAGTGACATTTATTGTTGTGGTTCATCTGGTGGTTAAGAGTAAAGTGACATTTATTGTTGTGGTTCATCTGGTGGCTAAGGGTAAAGTGACATTTATTATTGTGGTTCATCTGGTGGTTAAGGGTAAAGTGACATTTATTGTTGTGGTTCATCTGGTGGCTAATGGGTAAAGTGACATTTATTGTTGTGGTTCGTCTGGTGGCTAAGGGTAAAGTGACATTTATGGTTGTGGTTCATCTGGTGGCTAAGGGTAAAGTGACATTGACTTATTTGAATGTGGTTCATCTAGTGGCTAAGGGTAAAGTGACATTTAATATTGTGGTTCATCTGGTGGCTAAGGGTAAAGTGACATTTATTATGGTGGTTCATCTGGTGGCTAAGGGTAAAGTGACATTTATTGTGTGTGGTTCATCTGGTGGCTGAGGGTAAAGTGGCATTTATTGTTGTGGTTCATCTGGTGGCTAAGGGTGAAGTGACATTTATGGTTGTGGTTCATCTGGTGGCTAAGGGTAAATTGACATTTATTGTGTGTGGTTCATCTGGTGGCTAAGGGTAAAGTGACATTTATCGTTGTGGCTCATCTGGGGGCTAAGGGTAAAGTGACATTTATTGTTGTGGTTCATCTGGTGGCTAAGGGTAAAGTGGCATTTATTGTTGTGGTTCATCTGGTGGCTAAGGGTAAAGTGGCATTTATTGTTGTGGTTCATCTGGTGGCTAAGGGTAAAGTGGCATTTATTGTTGTGGTTCATCTGGTGGCTAAGGGTAAAGTGGCATTTATTGTTGTGGTTCATCTGGTGGCTAAGGGTAAAGTGACATTTATTGTTGTGGTTCATCTGGTGGCTAAGGGTAAAGTGACATTTATCGTTGTGGCTCATATGGTGGCTAAGGGTAAAGTGGCATTTATTGTTGTGGTTCATCTGGTGGCTAAGGGTAAAGTGGCATTTATTGTTGTGGTTCATCTGGTGGCTAAGGGTAAAGTGGCACTTATTGTTGTGGTTCATCTGGTGGCTAAGGGTTAAGTGGCATTTATTGTTGTGGCTCATCTGGTGGCTAAGGGTAAAGTGACATTTATTGTTGTGGTTCATCTGGTGGCTAAGGGTAAAATGACATTTATCGTTGTGGCTCATCTGGTGGCTAAGGGTAAAGTGGCATTTATTGTTGTGGTTCATATGGTGGCTAAGGGAGAAGTGGCATTTATTGTTGTGGTTCATCTGGTGGCTAAGGGTAAAGTGACATTTATTATTGTGGCTCATCTGGTGGCCGAGAGTAAAGTGACATTTATTATTGTGGTTCATCTGGTGGCTAAGGGTAAAGTGACATTTATTATTGTGGTTCATCTGGTGGCTAAGGGTAAAGTGGCATTTATTGTGTGTGGTTCATCTGGTGGCTAAGGGTGAAGTGGCATTTATTGTTGTGGTTCATCTGGTGGCTAAGGGTGAAGTGACATTTATTATTGTGGTTCATCTGGTTGCTAAGGGTAAAGTGACATTTATTGTGTGTGGTTCATCTGGTGGCTAAGGGTAAAGTGACATTTATTATTGTGGTTCATATGGTGGCTAAGGGTAAAGTGACATTTATTATTGTGGTTCATCTGGTGGCTAAGGGTAAAGTAACATTTATTATTGTGGTTCATCTGGTGGCTAAGGGTAAAGTGGCATTAATTGTGTGTGGTTCATCTGGTTGTTAAGGGTAAAGTGACATTTATTATTGTGGTTCATCTGGTGGCTAAGGGTAAAGTGACATTTATTATTGTGGTTCATCTGGTGGCTAAGGGTAAAGTAACATTTATTATTGTGGTTCATCTGGTGGCTAAGGGTAAAGTGGCATTTATTGTGTGTGGTTCATCTGGTTGTTAAGGGTGAAGTGACATTTATTATTGTGGTTCATCTGGTGGCTAAGGGTAAAGTGACATTTATTATTGTGGTTCATCTGGTGGCTAAGGGTAAAGTGACATTTATTATTGTGGTTCATCTGGTGGCTAAGGGTAAAGTGACATTTATTATTGTGGTTCATCTGGTGGCTAAGGTTAAAGTGGCATTTATTGTGTGTGGTTCATCTGGTGGTTAAGGGTAAAGTGACATTTATTATTGTGGTTCATCTGGTGGCTAAGGGTAAAGTGGCATTTATTGTGTGTGGTTCATCTGGTGGTTAAGGGTAAAGTGACATTTATTATTGTGGTTCATCTGGTGGCTAAGGGTAAAGTGACATTTATTGTTGGATTCTTCTGGTGGCTAAGGGTAAAGTGACATTTATTGTTGTGGTTCATCTGGTGGTTAAGGGTAATGTGAAATTTATTATTGTGGTTCATCTGGTGGCTAAGGGTAAAATGACATTTATTATTGTGGTTCATCTGGTGGCTAAGGGTGAAGTGACATTTATTATTGTGGTTCATCTGGTGGCTAAGGGTAAAGTGACATTTATTATTGTGGTTCATCTGGTGGCTAAGGGTAAAGTGACATTTATGGTTGTGGTTTATCTGGTGGCTAAGGGTAAAGTGACATTTATTATTGTGGTTCATCTGGTGGCCGAGAGTAAAGTGACATTTATTATTGTGGATCATCTGGTGGCTAAGGGTAAAGTGACATTTATTATTGTGGTTCATCTGGTGGCCGAGAGTAAAGTGACATTTATTATTGTGGTTCATCTGGTGGCTAAGGGTAAAGTGACATTTATTATTGTGGTTCATCTGGTGGCTAAGGGTAAAGTGACATTTATTATTGTGGTTCAGCTGGTGGCTAAGGGTAAAGTGACATTTATTATTGTGGTTTATCTGGGGGCCGAGAGTAAAGTGACATTTATTATTGTGGTTCATCTGGTGGCCAAGGGTAAAGTGACATTTATTATTGTGGTTCATCTGGTGGCCGAGCGTAAAGTGACATTTATTATTGTGGTTCATCTGGTGGCTAAGGGTAAAGTGACATTTATTATTGTGGTTCATCTGGTGGCTACGGGTGAAGTGACATTTATTATTGTGGCTCATCTGGTGGTTAAGGGTAAAGTGACATTTATTGTTGTGGTTCATCTGGTGGTTAAGGATAAAGTGACATTTATTATTGTGGTTCATCTGGTGGCTAAGGGTGAAGTGACATTTATTGTTGTGGTTCATCTGGTGGCTAAGGGTGAAGCGACATTTATTGTTGTGGTTCATCTGGTGGTTAAGGATAAAGTGACATTTAGTATTGTGGTTCATCTGGTGGCTAAGGGTAAAGTGACATTTATCGTTGTGGTTCATCTGGTGGCTAAGGGTGAAGTGACATTTATTGTTGTGGTTCATCTGGTGGCTAAGGGTAAAGTGACATTTATTATTGTGGTTCATCTGGTGGCTAAGGGTGAAGTGACATTTATTGTTGTGGTTCATCTGGTGGCTAAGGGTGAAGTGGCATTTATTGTTGTGGTTCATCTGGTGGCTAATGGGTAAAGTGACATTTATTATTGTGGTTCATCTGGTGGCCGAGAGTAAAGTGACATTTATTATTGTGGATCAGCTTGTGGCTAAGGGTAAAGTGACATTTATTATTGTGGTTCATCTGGTGGCCGAGCGTAAAGTGACATTTATTATTGTGGTTCATCTGGTGGCTAAGGGTAAAGTGACATTTATTATTGTGGTTCATCTGGTGGCTACGGGTGAAGTGACATTTATTATTGTGGCTCATCTGGTGGTTGAGGGTAAAGTGACATTTATTGTTGTGGTTCATCTGGTGGTTAAGGATAAAATGACATTTATTATTGTGGTTCATCTGGTTGCTAAGGGTAAAGTGACATTTATTGTGTGTGGTTCATCTGGTGGCTAAGGGTAAAGTGACATTTATTATTGTGGTTCATATGGTGGCTAATGGGTAAAGTGACATTTATTATTGTGGTTCATCTGGTGGCCGAGAGTAAAGTGACATTTATTATTGTGGATCATCTGGTGGCTAAGGGTAAAGTGACATTTATTATTGTGGTTCATCTGGTTGCTAAGGGTAAAGTGACATTTATTGTGTGTGGTTCATCTGGTGGCTAAGGGTAAAGTGACATTTATTATTGTGGTTCATATGGTGGCTAAGGGTAAAGTGACATTTATTATTGTGGTTCATCTGGTGGCTAAGGGTAAAGTAACATTTATTATTGTGGTTCATCTGGTGGCTAAGGGTAAAGTGGCATTTATTGTGTGTGGTTTATCTGGTTGTTAAGGGTAAAGTGACATTTATTATTGTGGTTCATCTGGTGGCTAAGGGTAAAGTGACATTTGTTATTGTGGTTCATCTGGTGGCTAAGGGTAAAGTAACATTTATTATTGTGGTTCATCTGGTGGCTAAGGGTAAAGTGGCATTTATTGTGTGTGGTTCATCTGGTTGTTAAGGGTAAAGTGACATTTATTATTGTGGTTCATCTGGTGGCTAAGGGTAAAGTGACATTTATTATTGTGGTTCACCTGGTGGCTAAGGGTAAAGTGACATTTATTATTGTGGTTCATCTGGTGGCTAAGGGTAAAGTGACATTTATTATTGTGGTTCATCTGGTGGCTAAGGGTAAAGTGGCATTTATTGTGTGTGGTTCATCTGGTGGTTAAGGGTAAAGTGACATTTATAATTGTGGTTCATCTGGTGGCTAAGGGTAAAGTGGCATTTATTGTGTGTGGTTCATCTGGTGGTTAAGGGTAAAGTGACATTTATTATTGTGGTTCATCTGGTGGCTAAGGGTAAAGTGACATTTATTGTTGGATTCTTCTGGTGGCTAAGGGTAAAGTGACATTTATTGTTGTGGTTCATCTGGTGGTTAAGGGTAAAGTGACATTTATTATTGTGGTTCATCTGGTGGCTAAGGGTAAAGTTACATTTATTATTGTGGTTCATCTGGTGGCTAAGGGTAAAGTGACATTTATGGTTGTGGTTCATCTGGTGGCTAAGGGTAAAGTGACATTTATTATTGTGGTTCATCTGGTGGCTAAGGGTGAAGTGACATTTATTATTGTGGTTCATCTGGTGGCCGAGAGTAAAGTGACATTTATTATTGTGGATCATCTGGTGGCTAAGGGTAAAGTGACATTTATTATTGTGGTTCATCTGGTGGCCGAGAGTAAAGTGACATTTATTATTGTGGTTCATCTGGTGGCTAAGGGTAAAGTGACATTTATTATTGTGCTTCATCTGGTGGCTAAGGGTAAAGTGACATTTATTATTGTGGTTCATCTGGTGGCCGAGAGTAAAGTGACATTTATTATTGTGGTTCATCTGGTGGCTAAGGGTAAAGTGACATTTATTATTGTGGTTCATCTGGTGGCTAAGGGTAAAGTGACATTTATTATTGTGGTTCATCTGGTGGCTAAGGGTAAAGTGACATTTATTATTGTGGTTTATCTGGGGGCCGAGAGTAAAGTGACATTTATTATTGTGGTTCATCTGGTGGCTAAGGGTAAAGTGACATTTATTATTGTGGTTCATCTGGTGGCTAAGGGTAAAGTGGCATTTATTGTGTGTGATTCATCTGGTGGCTAAGGGTGAAGTGGCATTTATTGTTGTGGTTCATCTGGTGGCTACGGGTGAAGTGACATTTATTATTGTGGCTCATCTGGTGGTTAAGGGTAAAGTGACATTTATTGTTGTGGTTCATCTGGTGGTTAAGGATAAAGTGACATTTATTATTGTGGTTCATCTGGTGGCTAAGGGTAAAGTGACATTTATTATTGTGGTTCATCTGGTGGCTAAGGGTAAAGTGACATTTATTATTGTGGTTCAGCTGGTGGCTAAGGGTAAAGTGACATTTATTATTGTGGTTTATCTGGGGGCCGAGAGTAAAGTGACATTTATTATTGTGGTTCATCTGGTGGCTAAGGGTAAAGTGACATTTATTATTGTGGTTCATCTGGTGGCCGAGCGTAAAGTGACATTTATTATTGTGGTTCATCTGGTGGCTAAGGGTAAAGTGACATTTATTATTGTGGTTCATCTGGTGGCTACGGGTGAAGTGACATTTATTATTGTGGCTCATCTGGTGGTTAAGGGTAAAGTGACATTTATTGTTGTGGTTCATCTGGTGGTTAAGGATAAAGTGACATTTATTATTGTGGTTCATCTGGTGGCTAAGGGTGAAGTGACATTTATTGTTGTGGTTCATCTGGTGGCTAAGGGTGAAGCGACATTTATTGTTGTGGTTCATCTGGTGGTTAAGGATAAAGTGACATTTAGTATTGTGGTTCATCTGGTGGCTAAGGGTAAAGTGACATTTATCGTTGTGGTTCATCTGGTGGCTAAGGGTGAAGTGACATTTATTGTTGTGGTTCATCTGGTGGCTAAGGGTAAAGTGACATTTATTATTGTGGTTCATCTGGTGGCTAAGGGTGAAGTGACATTTATTGTTGTGGTTCATCTGGTGGCTAAGGGTGAAGTGGCATTTATTGTTGTGGTTCATCTGGTGGCTAATGGGTAAAGTGACATTTATTATTGTGGTTCATCTGGTGGCCGAGAGTAAAGTGACATTTATTATTGTGGATCAGCTTGTGGCTAAGGGTAAAGTGACATTTATTATTGTGGTTCATCTGGTGGCCGAGCGTAAAGTGACATTTATTATTGTGGTTCATCTGGTGGCTAAGGGTAAAGTGACATTTATTATTGTGGTTCATCTGGTGGCTACGGGTGAAGTGACATTTATTATTGTGGCTCATCTGGTGGTTGAGGGTAAAGTGACATTTATTGTTGTGGTTCATCTGGTGGTTAAGGATAAAGTGACATTTATTATTGTGGTTCATCTGGTTGCTAAGGGTAAAGTGACATTTATTGTGTGTGGTTCATCTGGTGGCTAAGGGTAAAGTGACATTTATTATTGTGGTTCATATGGTGGCTAATGGGTAAAGTGACATTTATTATTGTGGTTCATCTGGTGGCCGAGAGTAAAGTGACATTTATTATTGTGGATCATCTGGTGGCTAAGGGTAAAGTGACATTTATTATTGTGGTTCATCTGGTTGCTAAGGGTAAAGTGACATTTATTGTGTGTGGTTCATCTGGTGGCTAAGGGTAAAGTGACATTTATTATTGTGGTTCATATGGTGGCTAAGGGTAAAGTGACATTTATTATTGTGGTTCATCTGGTGGCTAAGGGTAAAGTAACATTTATTATTGTGGTTCATCTGGTGGCTAAGGGTAAAGTGGCATTTATTGTGTGTGGTTCATCTGGTTGTTAAGGGTAAAGTGACATTTATTATTGTGGTTCATCTGGTGGCTAAGGGTAAAGTGACATTTATTATTGTGGTTCACCTGGTGGCTAAGGGTAAAGTGACATTTATTATTGTGGTTCATCTGGTGGCTGAGGGTAAAGTGACATTTATTATTGTGGTTCATCTGGTGGCTAAGGGTAAAGTGGCATTTATTGTGTGTGGTTCATCTGGTGGTTAAGGGTAAAGTGACATTTATAATTGTGGTTCATCTGGTGGCTAAGGGTAAAGTGGCATTTATTGTGTGTGGTTCATCTGGTGGTTAAGGGTAAAGTGACATTTATTATTGTGGTTCATCTGGTGGCTAAGGGTAAAGTGACATTTATTGTTGGATTCTTCTGGTGGCTAAGGGTAAAGTGACATTTATTGTTGTGGTTCATCTGGTGGTTAAGGGTAAAGTGACATTTATTATTGTGGTTCATCTGGTGGCTAAGGGTAAAGTTACATTTATTATTGTGGTTCATCTGGTGGCTAAGGGTAAAGTGACATTTATGGTTGTGGTTCATCTGGTGGCTAAGGGTAAAGTGACATTTATTATTGTGGTTCATCTGGTGGCTAAGGGTGAAGTGACATTTATTATTGTGGTTCATCTGGTGGCCGAGAGTAAAGTGACATTTATTATTGTGGATCATCTGGTGGCTAAGGGTAAAGTGACATTTATTATTGTGGTTCATCTGGTGGCCGAGAGTAAGGTGACATTTATTATTGTGGTTCATCTGGTGGCTAAGGGTAAAGTGACATTTATTATTGTGCTTCATCTGGTGGCTAAGGGTAAAGTGACATTTATTATTGTGGTTCATCTGGTGGCCGAGAGTAAAGTGACATTTATTATTGTGGTTCATCTGGTGGCTAAGGGTAAAGTGACATTTATTATTGTGGTTCATCTGGTGGCTAAGGGTAAAGTGACATTTATTATTGTGGTTCATCTGGTGGCTAAGGGTAAAGTGACATTTATTATTGTGGTTTATCTGGGGGCCGAGAGTAAAGTGACATTTATTATTGTGGTTCATCTGGTGGCTAAGGGTAAAGTGACATTTATTATTGTGGTTCATCTGGTGGCTAAGGGTAAAGTGGCATTTATTGTGTGTGATTCATCTGGTGGCTAAGGGTGAAGTGGCATTTATTGTTGTGGTTCATCTGGTGGCTACGGGTGAAGTGACATTTATTATTGTGGCTCATCTGGTGGTTAAGGGTAAAGTGACATTTATTGTTGTGGTTCATCTGGTGGTTAAGGATAAAGTGACATTTATTATTGTGGTTCATCTGGTGGCTAAGCGTGAAGTGACATTTATTGTTGTGGTTCATCTGGTGGCTAAGGGTGAAGTGACTTTTATTGTTGTGGTTCATCTGGTGGTTAAGGATAAAGTGACATTTAGTATTGTGGTTCATCTGGTGGCTAAGGGTAAAGTGACATTTATTGTTGTGGTTCATCTGGTGGCTAAGGGTGAAGTGACATTTATTGTTGTGGTTCATCTGGTTGCTAAGGGTAAAGTGACATTTATTATTGTGGTTCATCTGGTGGCTAAGGGTGAAGTGACATTTATTGTTGTGGTTCATCTGGTAGCTAAGGGTGAACTGGCATTTATTGTTGTGGTTCATCTGGTGGCTAATGGGTAAAGTGACATTTATTATTGTGGTTCATCTGGTGGCCGAGAGTAAAGTGACATTTATTATTGTGGATCATCTGGTGGCTAAGGGTAAAGTGACATTTATTATTGTGGCTCATCTGGTGGCCGAGGGTAAAGTGACATTTATTATTGTGGTTCATCTGGTGGCTAAGGGTAAAGTGACATTTATTATTGTGGTTCATCTGGTGGCTAAGGGTAAAGTGACATTTATTATTGTGGTTCATCTGGTGGCCGAGAGTAAAGTGACATTTATTATTGTGGTTCATCTGGTGGCTAAGGGTAAAGTGACATTTATTATTGTGGTTCATCTGGTGGCTAAGGGTAAAGTGACATTTATTATTGTGGTTCATCTGGTGGCTAAGGGTAAAGTGACATTTATTATTGTGGTTTATCTGGGGGCCGAGAGTAAAGTGACAGTTATTATTGTGGTTCATCTGGTGGCTAAGGGTAAAGTGACATTTATTATTGTGGTTCATCTGGTGGCTAAGGGTAAAGTGGCATTTATTGTGTGTGATTCATCTGGTGGCTAAGGGTGAAGTGGCATTTATTGTTGTGGTTCATTTGGTGGCTACGGGTGAAGTGACATTTATTATTGTGGCTCATCTGGTGGTTAAGGGTAAAGTGACATTTATTGTTGTGGTTCATCTGGTGTCTAAGGGTAAAGTGACATTTATTATTGTGGTTCATCTGGTGGCCAAGGGTAAAGTGACATTTATTGTTGTGGTTCATCTGGTGTCTAAGGGTAAAGTGACATTTATTATTGTGGTTCATCTGGTGGCCGAGGGTAAAGTGACATTTATTGTTGTGGTTCATCTGGTGGCTAAGGGAAAGTGGCATTTATTATTGTGGTTCA
This sequence comes from Flabesymbios commensalis, assembly GCA_964017125.1. Classification (NCBI taxonomy): domain Eukaryota; kingdom Metazoa; phylum Annelida; class Polychaeta; order Terebellida; family Flabelligeridae; genus Flabesymbios; species Flabesymbios commensalis. The sequence continues at coordinate 48,803,755 of OZ024917.1, forward strand.
TCTGGTGGCTAAGGGTAAAGTGACATTTATTATTGTGGTTCATCTGGTGGCTAAGGGTAAAGTGACATTTATTATTGTGGTTCATCTGGTGGCTAAGGGTAAAGTGACATTTATTATTGTGGTTCATCTGGTGGCTAAGGGTAAAGTGACATTTATTATTGTGGTTCATCTGGTGGCTAAGGGTAAAGTGACATTTATTATTGTGGTTCATCTGGTGGCTAAGGGTAAAGTGACATTTATTATTGTGGTTCATCTGGTGGCTAAGGGTGAAGTGACATTTATTGTTGTGGTTCATCTGGTGGCTAAGGGAAAAGTAACATTTATTGTTGTGGTTCATCTGGTGGCTAAGGGTGAAGTGACATTTATTGTTGTGGTTCATCTGGTGGCTAATGGGTAAAGTGGCATTTATTGTTGTGGTTCATCTGGTGGGTAAGGATAAAGTGACATTTATTACTGTGGTTCATCTGGTGGCTAAGGGTGAAGTGACATTTATTGTTATGGTTCATCTGGAGGCTAAGGGTGAAGTGACATTTATTGTTGTGGTTCATCTGGTGGTTAAGGATAAAGTGACATTTAGTATTGTGGTTCATCTGGTGGCTAAGGGTGAAGTGACATTTATTGTTGTGGTTCATCTGGTGGCTAAGGGAGAAGTGACATTTATTGTTGTGGTTCATCTGGTGGCTAAGGATAAAGTGACATTTAGTATTGTGGTTCATCTGGTGGCTAAGGATAAAGTGACATTTATTATTGTGGTTCATCTGGTGGCTAAGGGTAAAGTGACATTTATTGTTGTGGTTCATCTGGTGGTTAAGGATAAAGTGACATTTATTGTTGTGGTTCATTTGGTGGCTAAGGGTAAAGTGACATTTATTGTTGTGGTTCATCTGGTGGTTAAGGGTAAAGTGACATTTATTGTTGTGGTTCATCTGGTGGCTAAGGGTAAAGTGACATTTATTATTGTGGTTCATCTGGTGGTTAAGGGTAAAGTGACATTTATTGTTGTGGTTCATCTGGTAGCAAATGGGTAAAGTGACATTTATTGTTGTGGTTCGTCTGGTGGCTAAGGGTAAAGTGACATTTATGGTTGTGGTTCATCTGGTGGCTAAGGGTAAAGTGACATTGACTTACTTGAATGTGGTTCATCTAGTGGCTAAGGGTAAAGTGACATTTAATATTGTGGTTCATCTGGTGGCTAAGGGTAAAGTGACATTTATTATGGTGGTTCATCTGGTGGCTAAGGGTAAAGTGACATTTATTGTGTGTGGTTCATCTGGTGGCTGAGGGTAAAGTGGCATTTATTGTTGTGGTTCATCTGGTGGCTAAGGGTAAAGTGGCATTTATTGTTGTGGTTCATCTGGTGGCTAAGGGTAAAGTGGCATTTATTGTGTGTGGTTCATCTGGTGGCTAAGGGTAAAGTGACATTTATCGTTGTGGCTCATCTGGGGGCTAAGGGTAAAGTGACATTTATTGTTGTGGTTCATCTGGTGGCTAAGGGTAAAGTGGCATTTATTGTTGTGGTTCATCTGGTGGCTAAGGGAAAAGTGGCATTTATTGTTGTGGTTCATCTGGTGGCTAAGGGTAAAGTGGCATTTATTGTTGTGGTTCATCTGGTGGCTAAGGGTAAAGTGGCATTTATTGTTGTGGTTCATCTGGTGGCTAAGGGTAAAGTGACATTTATTGTTGTGGTTCATCTGGTGGCTAAGGGTAAAGTGACATTTATCGTTGTGGCTCATCTGGTGGCTAAGGGTAAAGTGGCATTTATTGTTGTGGTTCATCTGGTGGCTAAGGGTAAAGTGGCATTTATTGTTGTGGTTCATCTGGTGGCTAAGGGTAAAGTGGCACTTATTGTTGTGGTTCATCTGGTGGCTAAGGGTTAAGTGGCATTTATTGTTGTGGCTCATCTGGTGGCTAAGGGTAAAGTGACATTTATTGTTGTGGTTCATCTGGTGGCTAAGGGTAAAATGACATTTATCGTTGTGGCTCATCTGGTGGCTAAGGGTAAAGTGGCATTTATTGTTGTGGTTCATGTGGTGGCTAAGGGAGAAGTGGCATTTATTGTTGTGGTTCATCTGGTGGCTAAGGGTAAAGTGACATTTATTATTGTGGCTCATCTGGTGGCCGAGAGTAAAGTGACATTTATTATTGTGGTTCATCTGGTGGCTAAGGGTAAAGTGACATTTATTATTGTGGTTCATCTGGTGGCTAAGGGTAAAGTGGCATTTATTGTGTGTGGTTCATCTGGTGGCTAAGGGTGAAGTGGCATTTATTGTTGTGGTTCATCTGGTGGCTAAGGGTGAAGTGACATTTATTATTGTGGTTCATCTGGTTGCTAAGGGTAAAGTGACATTTATTGTGTGTGGTTCATCTGGTGGCTAAGGGTAAAGTGACATTTATTATTGTGGTTCATATGGTGGCTAAGGGTAAAGTGACATTTATTATTGTGGTTCATCTGGTGGCTAAGGGTAAAGTAACATTTATTATTGTGGTTCATCTGGTGGCTAAGGGTAAAGTGGCATTTATTGTGTGTGGTTCATCTGGTTGTTAAGGGTAAAGTGACATTTATTATTGTGGTTCATCTGGTGGCTAAGGGTAAAGTGACATTTATTATTGTGGTTCATCTGGTGGCTAAGGGTAAAGTAACATTTATTATTGTGGTTCATCTGGTGGCTAAGGGTAAAGTGGCATTTATTGTGTGTGGTTCATCTGGTTGTTAAGGGTAAAGTGACATTTATTATTGTGGTTCATCTGGTGGCTAAGGGTAAAGTGACATTTATTATTGTGGTTCATCTGGTGGCTAAGGGTAAAGTGACATTTATTATTGTGGTTCATCTGGTGGCTAAGGGTAAAGTGACATTTATTATTGTGGTTCATCTGGTGGCTAAGGGTAAAGTGGCATTTATTGTGTGTGGTTCATCTGGTGGTTAAGGGTAAAGTGACATTTATTATTGTGGTTCATCTGGTGGCTAAGGGTAAAGTGGCATTTATTGTGTGTGGTTCATCTGGTGGTTAAGGGTAAAGTGACATTTATTATTGTGGTTCATCTGGTGGCTAAGGGTAAAGTGACATTTATTGTTGGATTCTTCTGGTGGCTAAGGGTAAAGTTACATTTATTGTTGTGGTTCATCTGGTGGTTAAGGGTAAAGTGACATTTATTATTGTGGTTCATCTGGTGGCTAAGGGTAAAGTGACATTTATTATTGTGGTTCATCTGGTGGCTAAGGGTGAAGTGACAGTTATTATTGTGATTCATCTGGTGGCTAAGGGTAAAGTGACATTTATTATTGTGGTTCATCTGGTGGCTAAAGGTAAAGTGACATTTATGGTTGTGGTTCATCTGGTGGCTAAGGGTAAAGTGACATTTATTATTGTGGTTCATCTGGTGGCTAAGGGTGAAGTGACATTTATTATTGTGGTTCATCTGGTGGCCGAGAGTAAAGTGACATTTATTATTGTGGATCATCTGGTGGCTAAGGGTAAAGTGACATTTATTATTGTGGTTCATCTGGTGGCCGAGAGTAAAGTGACATTTATTATTGTGGTTCATCTGGTGGCTAAGGGTAAAGTGACATTTATTATTGTGGTTCATCTGGTGGCTAAGGGTAAAGTGACATTTATTATTGTGGTTCATCTGGTGGCCGAGAGTAAAGTGACATTTATTATTGTGGTTCATCTGGTGGCTAAGGGTAAAGTGACATTTATTATTGTGGTTCATCAGGTGGCTAAGGGTAAAGTGACATTTATTATTGTGGTTCAGCTGGTGGCTAAGGGTAAAGTGACATTTATTATTGTGGTTTATCTGGGGGCCGAGAGTAAAGTGACATTTATTATTGTGGTTCATCTGGTGGCTAAGGGTAAAGTGACATTTATTATTGTGGTTCATCTGGTGGCTAAGGGTAAAGTGGCATTTATTGTGTGTTATTCATCTGGTGGCTAAGGGTGAAGTGGCATTTATTGTTGTGGTTCATCTGGTGGCTACGGGTGAAGTTACATTTATTATTGTGGCTCATCTGGTAGTTAAGGGTAAAGTGACATTTATTGTTGTGGTTCATCTGGTGGTTAAGGATAAAGTGACATTTATTATTGTGGTTCATCTGGTGGCTAAGGGTGAAGTGACATTTATTGTTGTGGTTCATCTGGTGGCTAAGGGTGAAGTGACATTTATTGTTGTGGCTCATCTGGTGGTTAAGGATAAAGTGACATTTAGTATTGTGGTTCATCTGGTGGCTAAGGGTAAAGTGACATTTATTGTTGTGGTTCATCTGGTGGCTAAGGGTGAAGTGACATTTATTGTTGTGGTTCATCTGGTGGCTAAGGGTAAAGTGACATTTATTATTGTGGTTCATCTGGTGGCTAAGGGTGAAGTGACATTTATTGTTGTGGTTCATCTGGTGGCTAAGGGTGAAGTGGCATTTATTGTTGTGGTTCATCTGGTGGCTAATGGGTAAAGTGACATTTATTATTGTGGTTCATCTGGTGGCCGAGAGTAAAGTGACATTCATTATTGTGGATCAGCTTGTGGCTAAGGGTAAAGTGACATTTATTATTGTGGTTCATCTGGTGGCCGAGCGTAAAGTGACATTTATTATTGTGGTTCATCTGGCGGCTAAGGGTAAAGTGACATTTATTATTGTGGTTCATCTGGTGGCTAAGGGTAAAGTGACATTTATTATTGTGGTTCATCTGGTGGCCGAGAGTAAAGTGACATTTATTATTGTGGTTCATCTGGTGGCTAAGGGTAAAGTGACATTTATTATTGTGGTTCATCTGGTGGCTAAGGGTAAAGTGACATTTATTATTGTGGTTCATCTGGTGGCTAAGGGTAAAGTGACATTTATTATTGTGGTTTATCTGGGGGCCGAGAGTAAAGTGACATTTATTATTGTGGTTCATCTGGTGGCTAAGGGTAAAGTGACATTTATTATTGTGGTTCATCTGGTGGCTAAGGGTAAAGTGGCATTTATTGTGAGTGATTCATCTGGTGGCTAAGGGTGAAGTGGCATTTATTGTTGTGGTTCATCTGGTGGCTACGGTGAAGTGACATTTATTACTGTGGCTCATCTGGTGGTTAAGGGTAAAGTGACATTTATTGTTGTGGTTCATCTGGTGGTTAAGGATAAAGTGACATTTATTATTGTGGTTCATCTGGTTGCTAAGGGTAAAGTGACATTTATTGTTTGTGGTTCATCTGGTGGCTAAGGGTAAAGTGACATTTATTATTGTGGTTCATATGGTGGCTAATGGGTAAAGTGACATTTATTATTGTGGTTCATCTGGTGGCCGAGAGTAAAGTGACATTTATTATTGTGGATCATCTGGTGGCTAAGGGTAAAGTGAAATTTATTATTGTGGTTCATCTGGTTGCTAAGGGTAAAGTGACATTTATTGTGTGTGGTTCATCTGGTGGCTAAGGGTAAAGTGACATTTATTATTGTGGTTCATATGGTGGCTAAGGGTAAAGTGACATTTATTATTGTGGTTCATCTGGTGGCTAAGGGTAAAGTAACATTTATTATTGTGGTTCATCTGGTGGCTAAGGGTAAAGTGGCATTTATTGTGTGTGGTTGTTTATCTGGTTGTTAAGGGTAAAGTGACATTTATTATTGTGGTTCATCTGGTGGCTAAGGGTAAAGTGACATTTATTATTGTGGTTCATCTGGTGGCTAAGGGTAAAGTGGCATTTATTGTGTGTGGTTCATCTGGTTGTTAAGGGTAAAGTGACATTTATTATTGTGGTTCATCTGGTGGCTAAGGGTAAAGTGACATTTATTATTGTGGTTCATCTGGTGGCTAAGGGTAAAGTGACATTTATTATTGTGGTTCATCTGGTGGCTAAGGGTAAAGTGACATTTGTTATTGTGGTTCATCTGGTGGCTAAGGGTAAAGTGGCATTTATTGTGTGTGGTTCATCTGGTGATTAAGGGTAAAGTGACATTTATTATTGTGGTTCATCTGGTGGCTAAGGGTAAAGTGGCATTTATTGTGTGTGGTTCATCTGGTGGTTAAGGGTAAAGTGACATTTATTATTGTGGTTCATCTGGTGGCTAAGGGTAAAGTGACATTTATTGTTGGATTCTTCTGGTGGCTAAGGGTAAAGTGACATTTATTGTTGTGGTTCATCTGGTGGTTAAGGGTAAAGTGACATTTATTATTGTGGATCATCTGGTGGCTAAGGGTAAAGTGACATTTATTATTGTGGTTCATCTGGTGGCTAAGGGTGAAGTGACATTTATTATTGTGGTTCATCTGGTGGCTAAGGGTAAAGTGACATTTATTATTGTGGTTCATCTGGTGGCTAAGGGTAAAGTGACATTTATAGTTGTGGTTCATCTGGTGGCTAAGGGTAAAGTGACATTTATTATTGTGGTTCATCTGGTGGCTAAGGGTGAAGTGACATTTATTATTGTGGTTCATCTGGTGGCCGAGAGTAAAGTGACATTTATTATTGTGGATCATCTGGTGGCTAAGGGTAAAGTGACATTTATTATTGTGGTTCATCTGGTGGCCGAGAGTAAAGTGACATTTGTTATTGTGGTTCATCTGGTGGCTAGGGTAAAGTGACATTTATTATTGTGGTTCATCTGGTGGCTAAGGGTAAAGTGACATTTATTATTGTGGTTCATCTGGTGGCCGAGAGTAAAGTGACATTTATTATTGTGGTTCATCTGGTGGCTAAGGGTAAAGTGACATTTATTATTGTGGTTCATCTCGTGGCTAAGGGTAAAGTGACATTTATTATTGTGGATCATCTGGTGGCTAAGGGTAAAGTGACATTTATTATTGTGGTTTATCTGGGGGCCGAGAGTAAAGTGACATTTATTATTGTGGTTCATCTGGTGGCTAAGGGTAAAGTGACATTTATTATTGTGGTTCATCTGGTGGCTAAGGGTAAAGTGGCATTTATTGTGTGTGATTCATCTGGTGGCTAAGGGTGAAGTGGCATTTATTGTTGTGGTTCATCTGGTGGCTACGGGTGAAGTGACATTTATTATTGTGGCTCATCTGGTGGTTAAGGGTAAAGTGACATTTATTGTTGTGGTTCATCTGGTGGTTAAGGATAAAGTGACATTTATTATTGTGGTTCATCTGGTGGCTAAGGGTGAAGTGACATTTATTGTTGTAGTTCATCTGGTGGCTAAGGGTGAAGTGACTTTTTTTGTTGTGGTTCATCTGGTGGTTAAGGATAAAGTGACATTTAGTATTGTGGTTCATCTGGTGGCTAAGGGTAAAGTGACATTTATTGTTGTGGTTCATCTGGTGGCTAAGGGTGAAGTGACATTTATTGTTGTGGTTCATCTGGTGGCTAAGGGTAAAGTGACATTTATTATTGTGGTTCATCTGGTGGCTAAGGGTGAAGTGACATTTATTGATGTGGTTCATCTGGTAGCTAAGGGTGAAGTGGCATTTATTGTTGTGGTTCATCTGGTGGCTAATGGGTAAAGTGACATTTATTATTGTGGTTCATCTGGTGGCCGAGAGTAAAGTGACATTTATTATTGTGGATCATCTGGTGGCTAAGGGTAAAGTGACATTTATTATTGTGGTTCATCTGGTGGCCGAGAGTAAAGTGACATTTATTATTGTGGTTCATCTGGTGGCTAAGGGTAAAGTGACATTTATTATTGTGGTTCATCTCGTGGCTAAGGGTAAAGTGACATTTATTATTGTGGATCATCTGGTGGCTAAGGGTAAAGTGACATTTATTATTGTGGTTTATCTGGGGGCCGAGAGTAAAGTGACATTTATTATTGTGGTTCATCTGGTGGCTAAGGGTAAAGTGACATTTATTATTGTGGTTCATCTGGTGGCTAAGGGTAAAGTGGCATTTATTGTGTGTGATTCATCTGGTGGCTAAGGGTGAAGTGGCATTTATTGTTGTGGTTCATCTGGTGGCTACGGGTGAAGTGACATTTATTATTGTGGCTCATCTGGTGGTTAAGGGTAAAGTGACATTTATTGTTGTGGTTCATCTGGTGGTTAAGGATAAAGTGACATTTATTATTGTGGTTCATCTGGTGGCTAAGGGTGAAGTGACATTTATTGTTGTAGTTCATCTGGTGGCTAAGGGTGAAGTGACTTTTTTTGTTGTGGTTCATCTGGTGGTTAAGGATAAAGTGACATTTAGTATTGTGGTTCATCTGGTGGCTAAGGGTAAAGTGACATTTATTGTTGTGGTTCATCTGGTGGCTAAGGGTGAAGTGACATTTATTGTTGTGGTTCATCTGGTGGCTAAGGGTAAAGTGACATTTATTATTGTGGTTCATCTGGTGGCTAAGGGTGAAGTGACATTTATTGATGTGGTTCATCTGGTAGCTAAGGGTGAAGTGGCATTTATTGTTGTGGTTCATCTGGTGGCTAATGGGTAAAGTGACATTTATTATTGTGGTTCATCTGGTGGCCGAGAGTAAAGTGACATTTATTATTGTGGATCATCTGGTGGCTAAGGGTAAAGTGACATTTATTATTGTGGTTCATCTGGTGGCCGAGAGTAAAGTGACATTTATTATTGTGGTTCATCTGGTGGCTAAGGGTAAAGTGACATTTATTATTGTGGTTCATCTGGTCGCTAAGGGTAAAGTGACATTTATTATTGTGGTTCATCTGGTGGCCGAGAGTAAAGTGACATTTATTATTGTGGTTCATCTGGTGGCTAAGGGTAAAGTGACATTTATTATTGTGGTTCATCTGGTGGCTAAGGGTAAAGTGACATTTATTATTGTGGTTCATCTGGTGGCTAAGGGTAAAGTGACATTTATTATTGTGGTTTATCTGGGGGCCGAGAGTAAAGTGACATTTATTATTGTGGTTCATCTGGTGGCTAAGGGTAAAGTGACAATTATTATTGTGGTTCATCTGGTGGCTAAGGGTAAAGTGGCATTTATTGTGTGTGATTCATCTGGTGGCTAAGGGTGAAGTGGCATTTATTGTTGTGGTTCATTTGGTGGCTACGGGTGAAGTGACATTTATTATTGTGGCTCATCTGGTGGTTAAGGGTAAAGTGACATTTATTGTTGTGGTTCATCTGGTGGTTAAGGATAAAGTGACATTTATTATTGTGGTTCATCTGGTGGCTAAGGGTGAAGTGACATTTATTGTTGTGGTTCATCTGGTGGTTAAGGATAAAGTGACATTTAGTATTGTGGTTCATCTGGTGGCTAAGGGTAAAGTGACATTTATTGTTGTGGTTCATCTGGTGGCTAAGGGTGAAGTGACATTTATTGTTGTGGTTCATCTGGTGGCTAAGGGTAAAGTGACATTTACTATTGTGGTTCATCTGGTGGCTAAGGGTGAAGTGACATTTATTGTTGTGGTTCATCTGGTGGCTAAGGGTGAAGTGACATTTATTGTTGTGGTTCATCTGGTGGTTAAGGATAAAGTGACATTTAGTATTGTGGTTCATCTGGTGGCTAAGGATAAAGTGACATTTATTATTGTGGTTCATCTGGTGGCTAAGGGTAAAGTGACATTTACTGTTGTGGTTCATCTGGTGGTTAACGATAAAGTGACATTTATTATTGTGGTTCATCTGGTGGCTAAGGGTGAAGTGACATTTATTGTTGTGGTTCATCTGGTGGCTAAGGGTGAAGTGGCATTTATTGTTGTGGTTCATCTGGTGGCTAATGGGTAAAGTGGCATTTATTGTTGAGGTTCATCTGGTGGCTAAGGGTAAAGTGACATTTATTGTTGTGGTTCATCTGGTGGCTAAGGGTAAAGTGACATTTATTGTTTAGGTTTATCTGGTGGCCAAGGGTAAAGTGACATTTATTGTTGTGGTTCATCTGGTGTCTAAGGGTAAAGTGACATTTATTATTGTGGTTCATCTGGTGGCCAAGGGTAAAGTGACATTTATTGTTGTGGTTCATCTGGTGGCTAAGGGAAAGTGGCATTTATTATTGTGGTTCATCTGGTGGCTAAGGGTAAAGTGACATTTATTATTGTGGTTCATCTGGTGGCTAAGGGTAAAGTGACATTTATTATTGTGGTTCATCTGGTGGCTAAGGGTAAAGTGACATTTATTATTGTGGTTCATCTGGTGGCTAAGGGTAAAGTGACATTTATTATTGTGGTTCATCTGGTGGCTAAGGGTGAAGTGACATTTATTTTTGTGGTTCATCTGGTGGCTAAGGGTGAAGTGGAATTTATTGTTGTGGTTCATCTGGTGGCTAATGGGTAAAGTGGCATTTATTGTTGTGGTTCATCTGGTGGCTAAGGGAAAAGTGACATTTATTGTTGTGGTTCATCTGGTGGCTAAGGGTGAAGTGACATTTATTGTTGTGGTTCATCTGGTGGCTAATGGGTAAAGTGGCATTTATTGTTGTGGTTCATCTGGTGGGTAAGGATAAAGTGACATTTATTATTGTGGTTCATCTGGTGGCTAAGGGTGAAGTGACATTTATTGTTGTGGTTCATCTGGAGGCTAAGGGTGAAGTGACATTTATTATTGTGGTTCATCTGGTGATTAAGGATAAAGTGACATTTAGTATTGTGGTTCATCTGGTGGCTAAGGGTGAAGTGACATTTATTGTTGTGGTTCATCTGGTGGCTAAGGGTGAAGTGACATTTATTGTTGTGGTTCATCTGGTGGTTAAGGATAAAGTGACATTTAGTATTGTGGTTCATCTGGTGGCTAAGGATAAAGTGACATTTATTATTGTGGTTCATCTGGTGGCTAAGGGTAAAGTGACATTTATTGTTGTGGTTCATCTGGTGGTTAAGGATAAAGTGACATTTATTATTGTGGTTCATCTGGTGGCTAAGGGTGAAGTGACATTTATTGTTGTGGTTCATCTGGTGGCTAAGGGTGAAGTGGCATTTATTGTTGTGGTTCATCTGGTGGCTAATGGGTAAAGTGGCATTTATTGTTGAGGTTCATCTGGTGGCTAAGGGTAAAGTGACATTTATTGTTGTGGTTCATCTGGTGGCTAAGGGTAAAGTGACATTTATTAATTAGGTTGATCTTGTGGCCAAGGATAAAGTGACATTTATTGTTGTGGTTCATCTGGTGGCTAAGGGTAAAGTGACATTTATTATTGTGGTTCATCTGGTGGCCAAGGGTAAAGTGACATTTATTGTTGTGGTTCATCTGGTGGCTAAGGGAAAGTGGCATTTATTATTGTGGTTCATCTGGTGGCTAAGGGTAAAGTGACATTTATTATTGTGGTTCATCTGGTGGCTAAGGGTAAAGTGACATTTATTATTGTGGTTCATCTGGTGGCTAAGGGTAAAGTGACATTTATTATTGTGGTTCATCTGGTGGCTAAGGGTAAAGTGACATTTATTATTGTGGTTCATCTGGTGGCTAAGGGTGAAGTGACATTTATTGTTGTGGTTCATCTGGTGGCTAAGGGTGAAATGGCATTTATTGCTGTGGTTCATCTGGTGGCTAATGGGTAAAGTGACATTTATTGTTGTGGTTCATCTGGTGGCTAAGGGTAAAGTGACATTTATTGTTGTGGTTCATCTGGTGGCTAAGGGTGAAGTGACATTTATTGTTGTGGTTCATCTGGTGGTTAAGGATAAAGTGACATTTATTATTGTGGTTCATCTGGTGGCTAAGGGTAAAGTGACATTTATTGTTGTGGTTCATCTGGTGGTTAAGGATAAAGTGACATTTATTATTGTGGTTCATCTGGTGGCTAAGGGTGAAGTGACATTTATTGTTTTGGTTCATCTGGTGGCTAAGGGTGAAGTGGCATTTATTGTTGTGGTTCATCTGGTGGCTAATGGGTAAAGTGGCATTTATTGTTGTGGTTCATCTGGTGGCTAAGGGTAAAGTGACATTTATTGTTGTGGTTCATCTGGTGGCTAAGGGTAAAGTGACATTTATTGTTTAGGTTGATCTGGTGGCCAAGGGTAAAGTTACATTTATTGTTGTGGTTCATCTGGTGTCTAAGGGTAAAGTGACATTTATTGTTTAGGTTGATCTGGTGGCCAAGGGTAAAGTGACATTTATTGTTGTGGTTCATCTGGTGTCTAAGGGTAAAGTGACATTTATAATTGTGGTTCATCTGGTGGCCAAGGGTAAAGTGACATTTATTGTTGTGGTTCATCTGGTGGCTAAGGGAAAGTGGCATTTATTATTGTGGTTCATCTGGTGGCTAAAGGTAAAGTGACATTTATTATTGTGGTTCATCTGGTGGCTAAGGGAAAGTGGCATTTATTATTGTGGTTCATCTGGTGGCTAAGGGTAAAGTGACATTTATTATTGTGGTTCATCTGGTGGCTAAGGGTAAGGTGACATTTATTATTGTGGTTCATCTGGTGGCTAAGGGTAAAGTGACATTTATTATTGTGGTTCATCTGGTGGCTAAGGGTAAAGTGACATTTATTATTGTGGTTCATCTGGTGGATAAGGGAAAAGTGACATTTATTGTTGTGGTTCATCTGGTGGCTAAGGGTGAAGTGACATTTATTGTTGTGGTTCATCTGGTGGCTAATGGGTAAAGTGGCATTTATTGTTGTGGTTCATCTGGTGGTTAAGGATAAAGTGACATTTATTATTGTGGTTCATCTGGTGGCTAAGGGTGAAGTGACATTTATTGTTGTGGTTCATCTGGTGGCTAAGGGTGAAGTGACATTTATTGTTGTGGTTCATCTGGTGGTTAAGGATAAAGTGACATTTAGTATTGTGGTTCATCTGGTGGCTAAGGGTGAAGTGACATTTATTGTTGTGGTTCATCTGGTGGCTAAGGGTGAAGTGACATTTATTGTTGTGGTTCATCTGGTGGTTAAGGATAAAGTGACATTTAGTATTGTGGTTCATCTGGTGGCTAAGGATAAAGTGACATTTATTATTGTGGTTCATCTGGTGGCTAAGGGTAAAGTGACATTTATTGTTGTGGTTCATCTGGTGGTTAAGGATAAAGTGACATTTATTATTGTGGTTCATCTGGTGGCTAAGGGTGAAGTGACATTTATTGTTTTGGTTCATCTGGTGGCTAAGGGTGAAGTGGCATTTATTGTTGTGGTTCATCTGGTGGCTAATGGGTAAAGTGGCATTTATTGTTGTGGTTCATCTGGTGGCTAAGGGTAAAGTGACATTTATTGTTGTGGTTCATCTGGTGGCTAAGGGTAAAGTGACATTTATTGTTTAGGTTGATCTGGTGGCCAAGGGTAAAGTTACATTTATTGTTGTGGTTCATCTGGTGTCTAAGGGTAAAGTGACATTTATTGTTTAGGTTGATCTGGTGGCCAAGGGTAAAGTGACATTTATTGTTGTGGTTCATCTGGTGTCTAAGGGTAAAGTGACATTTATAATTGTGGTTCATCTGGTGGCCAAGGGTAAAGTGACATTTATTGTTGTGGTTCATCTGGTGGCTAAGGGAAAGTGGCATTTATTATTGTGGTTCATCTGGTGGCTAAAGGTAAAGTGACATTTATTATTGTGGTTCATCTGGTGGCTAAGGGAAAGTGGCATTTATTATTGTGGTTCATCTGGTGGCTAAGGGTAAAGTGACATTTATTATTGTGGTTCATCTGGTGGCTAAGGGTAAGGTGACATTTATTATTGTGGTTCATCTGGTGGCTAAGGGTAAAGTGACATTTATTATTGTGGTTCATCTGGTGGCTAAGGGTAAAGTGACATTTATTATTGTGGTTCATCTGGTGGATAAGGGAAAAGTGACATTTATTGTTGTGGTTCATCTGGTGGCTAAGGGTGAAGTGACATTTATTGTTGTGGTTCATCTGGTGGCTAATGGGTAAAGTGGCATTTATTGTTGTGGTTCATCTGGTGGTTAAGGATAAAGTGACATTTATTATTGTGGTTCATCTGGTGGCTAAGGGTGAAGTGACATTTATTGTTGTGGTTCATCTGGTGGCTAAGGGTGAAGTGACATTTATTGTTGTGGTTCATCTGGTGGTTAAGGATAAAGTGACATTTAGTATTGTGGTTCATCTGGTGGCTAAGGGTGAAGTGACATTTATTGTTGTGGTTCATCTGGTGGCTAAGGGTGAAGTGACATTTATTGTTGTGGTTCATCTGGTGGTTAAGGATAAAGTGACATTTAGTATTGTGGTTCATCTGGTGGCTAAGGATAAAGTGACATTTATTATTGTGGTTCATCTGGTGGCTAAGGGTAAAGTGACATTTATTGTTGTGGTTCATCTGGTGGTTAAGGATAAAGTGACATTTATTATTGTGGTTCATCTGGTGGCTAAGGGTGAAGTGACATTTATTGTTGTGGTTCATCTGGTGGCTAAGGGTGAAGTGGCATTTATTGTTGTGGTTCATCTGGTGGCTAATGGGTAAAGTGGCATTTATTGTTGAGGTTCATCTGGTGGCTAAGGGTAAAGTGACATTTATTAATTAGGTTGATCTGGTGGCCAAGGATAAAGTGACATTTATTTTTGTGGTTCATCTGGTGGCTAAGGGTAAAGTGACATTTATTATTGTGGCTCATCTGGTGGCCAAGGGTAAAGTGACATTTATTGTTGTGGTTCATCTGGTGGCTAAGGGAAAGTGGCATTTATTATTGTGGTTCATCTGGTGGCTAAGGGTAAAGTGACATTTATTATTGTGGTTCATCTGGTAGCTAAGGGTAAAGTGACTTTTATTATTGTGGTTCATCTGGTGGCTAAGGGTAAAGTGACATTTATTATTGTGGTTCATCTGGTGGCTAAGGGTAAAGTGACATTTATTATTGTGGTTCATCTGGTGGCTAAGGGTGAAGTGACATTTATTGTTGTGGTTCATCTGGTGGCTAAGGGTGAAGTGGCATTTATTGTTGTGGTTCATCTGGTGGCTAATGGGTAAAGTGGCATTTATTGTTGTGGTTCATCTGGTGGCTAAGGGAAAAGTGACATTTATTGTTGTGGTTCATCTGGTGGCTAAGGGTGAAGTGACATTTATTGTTGTGGTTCATCTGGTGGCTAATGGGTAAAGTGGCATTTATTGTTGTGGTTCATCTGGTGGCTAAGGGTAAAGTGGCATTTATTGTTGTGGTTCATCTGGTGGCTAAGGGTAAAATGACATTTATTGTTGTGGTTCATCTGGTGGCTAAGGGTGAAGTGGCATTTATTGTTGTGGTTTATCTGGTGGCTAATGGGTAAAGTGACATTTATTGTTGTGGTTCATCTGGTGGCTAAGGGTAAAGTGACATTTATTGTTGTGGTTCATCTGGTGGCTAAGGGTGAAGTGACATTTATTGTTGTGGTTCATCTGGTGGTTAAGGATAAAGTGACATTTATTATTGTGGTTCATCTGGTGGCTAAGGGTAAAGTGACATTTATTGTTGTGGTTCATCTGGTGGTTAAGGATAAAGTGACATTTATTATTGTGGTTCATCTGGTGGCTAAGGGTGAAGTGACATTTATTGTTTTGGTTCATCTGGTGGCTATGGGTGAAGTGGCATTTATTGTTGTGGTTCATCTGGTGGCTAATGGGTAAAGTGGCATTTATTGTTGAGGTTCATCTGGTGGCTAAGGGTAAAGTGACATTTATTAATTAGGTTGATCTGGTGGCCAAGGATAAAGTGACATTTATTTTTGTGGTTCATCTGGTGGCTAAGGGTAAAGTGACATTTATTATTGTGGCTCATCTGGTGGCCAAGGGTAAAGTGACATTTATTGTTGTGGTTCATCTGGTGGCTAAGGGTAAGGTGACATTTATTATTGTGGTTCATCTGGTGGCTAAGGGTAAAGTGACATTTATTATTGTGGTTCATCTGGTGGCTAAGGGTAAAGTGACATTTATTATTGTGGTTCATCTGGTGGATAAGGGAAAAGTGACATTTATTGTTGTGGTTCATCTGGTGGCTAAGGGTGAAGTGACATTTATTGTTGTGGTTCATCTGGTGGCTAATGGGTAAAGTGGCATTTATTGTTGTGGTTCATCTGGTGGTTAAGGATAAAGTGACATTTATTATTGTGGTTCATCTGGTGGCTAAGGGTGAAGTGACATTTATTGTTGTGGTTCATCTGGTGGCTAAGGGTGAAGTGACATTTATTGTTGTGGTTCATCTGGTGGTTAAGGATAAAGTGACATTTAGTATTGTGGTTCATCTGGTGGCTAAGGGTGAAGTGACATTTATTGTTGTGGTTCATCTGGTGGCTAAGGGTGAAGTGACATTTATTGTTGTGGTTCATCTGGTGGTTAAGGATAAAGTGACATTTAGTATTGTGGTTCATCTGGTGGCTAAGGATAAAGTGACATTTATTATTGTGGTTCATCTGGTGGCTAAGGGTAAAGTGACATTTATTGTTGTGGTTCATCTGGTGGTTAAGGATAAAGTGACATTTATTATTGTGGTTCATCTGGTGGCTAAGGGTGAAGTGACATTTATTGTTGTGGTTCATCTGGTGGTTAAGGATAAAGTGACATTTATTATTGTGGTTCATCTGGTGGCTAAGGGTAAAGTGACATTTATTGTTGTGGTTCATCTGGTGGTTAAGGATAAAGTGACATTTATTATTGTGGTTCATCTGGTGGCTAAGGGTGAAGTGACATTTATTGTTTTGGTTCATCTGGTGGCTAAGGGTGAAGTGGCATTTATTGTTGTGGTTCATCTGGTGGCTAATGGGTAAAGTGGCATTTATTGTTGAGGTTCATCTGGTGGCTAAGGGTAAAGTGACATTTATTAATTAGGTTGATCTGGTGGCCAAGGATAAAGTGACATTTATTTTTGTGGTTCATCTGGTGGCTAAGGGTAAAGTGACATTTATTATTGTGGCTCATCTGGTGGCCAAGGGTAAAGTGACATTTATTGTTGTGGTTCATCTGGTGGCTAAGGGTAAGGTGACATTTATTATTGTGGTTCATCTGGTGGCTAAGGGTAAAGTGACATTTATTATTGTGGTTCATCTGGTGGCTAAGGGTAAAGTGACATTTATTATTGTGGTTCATCTGGTGGATAAGGGAAAAGTGACATTTATTGTTGTGGTTCATCTGGTGGCTAAGGGTGAAGTGACATTTATTGTTGTGGTTCATCTGGTGGCTAATGGGTAAAGTGGCATTTATTGTTGTGGTTCATCTGGTGGTTAAGGATAAAGTGACATTTATTATTGTGGTTCATCTGGTGGCTAAGGGTGAAGTGACATTTATTGTTGTGGTTCATCTGGTGGCTAAGGGTGAAGTGACATTTATTGTTGTGGTTCATCTGGTGGTTAAGGATAAAGTGACATTTAGTATTGTGGTTCATCTGGTGGCTAAGGGTGAAGTGACATTTATTGTTGTGGTTCATCTGGTGGCTAAGGGTGAAGTGACATTTATTGTTGTGGTTCATCTGGTGGTTAAGGATAAAGTGACATTTAGTATTGTGGTTCATCTGGTGGCTAAGGATAAAGTGACATTTATTATTGTGGTTCATCTGGTGGCTAAGGGTAAAGTGACATTTATTGTTGTGGTTCATCTGGTGGTTAAGGATAAAGTGACATTTATTATTGTGGTTCATCTGGTGGCTAAGGGTGAAGTGACATTTATTGTTGTGGTTCATCTGGTGGCTAAGGGTGAAGTGGCATTTATTGTTGTGGTTCATCTGGTGGCTAATGGGTAAAGTGGCATTTATTGTTGAGGTTCATCTGGTGGCTAAGGGTAAAGTGACATTTATTAATTAGGTTGATCTGGTGGCCAAGGATAAAGTGACATTTATTTTTGTGGTTCATCTGGTGGCTAAGGGTAAAGTGACATTTATTATTGTGGCTCATCTGGTGGCCAAGGGTAAAGTGACATTTATTGTTGTGGTTCATCTGGTGGCTAAGGGAAAGTGGCATTTATTATTGTGGTTCATCTGGTGGCTAAGGGTAAAGTGACATTTATTATTGTGGTTCATCTGGTGGCTAAGGGTAAAGTGACTTTTATTATTGTGGTTCATCTGGTGGCTAAGGGTAAAGTGACATTTATTATTGTGGTTCATCTGGTGGCTAAGGGTAAAGTGACATTTATTATTGTGGTTCATCTGGTGGCTAAGGGTGAAGTGACATTTATTGTTGTGGTTCATCTGGTGGCTAAGGGTGAAGTGGCATTTATTGTTGTGGTTCATCTGGTGGCTAATGGGTAAAGTGGCATTTATTGTTGTGGTTCATCTGGTGGCTAAGGGAAAAGTGACATTTATTGTTGTGGTTCATCTGGTGGCTAAGGGTGAAGTGACATTTATTGTTGTGGTTCATCTGGTGGCTAATGGGTAAAGTGGCATTTATTGTTGTGGTTCATCTGGTGGCTAAGGGTAAAGTGGCATTTATTGTTGTGGTTCATCTGGTGGCTAAGGGTAAAATGACATTTATTGTTGTGGTTCATCTGGTGGCTAAGGGTGAAGTGGCATTTATTGTTGTGGTTTATCTGGTGGCTAATGGGTAAAGTGACATTTATTGTTGTGGTTCATCTGGTGGCTAAGGGTAAAGTGACATTTATTGTTGTGGTTCATCTGGTGGCTAAGGGTGAAGTGACATTTATTGTTGTGGTTCATCTGGTGGTTAAGGATAAAGTGACATTTATTATTGTGGTTCATCTGGTGGCTAAGGGTAAAGTGACATTTATTGTTGTGGTTCATCTGGTGGTTAAGGATAAAGTGACATTTATTATTGTGGTTCATCTGGTGGCTAAGGGTGAAGTGACATTTATTGTTTTGGTTCATCTGGTGGCTAAGGGTGAAGTGGCATTTATTGTTGTGGTTCATCTGGTGGCTAATGGGTAAAGTGGCATTTATTGTTGAGGTTCATCTGGTGGCTAAGGGTAAAGTGACATTTATTAATTAGGTTGATCTGGTGGCCAAGGATAAAGTGACATTTATTTTTGTGGTTCATCTGGTGGCTAAGGGTAAAGTGACATTTATTATTGTGGCTCATCTGGTGGCCAAGGGTAAAGTGACATTTATTGTTGTGGTTCATCTGGTGGCTAAGGGAAAGTGGCATTTATTATTGTGGTTCATCTGGTGGCTAAGGGTAAAGTGACATTTATTATTGTAGTTCATCTGGTGGCTAAGGGTAAAGTGACTTTTATTATTGTGGTTCATCTGGTGGCTAAGGGTAAAGTGACATTTATTATTGTGGTTCATCTGGTGGCTAAGGGTAAAGTGACATTTATTATTGTGGTTCATCTGGTGGCTAAGGGTGAAGTGACATTTATTGTTGTGGTTCATCTGGTGGCTAAGGGTGAAGTGGCATTTATTGTTGTGGTTCATCTGGTGGCTAATGGGTAAAGTGGCATTTATTGTTGTGGTTCATCTGGTGGCTAAGGGAAAAGTGACATTTATTGTTGTGGTTCATCTGGTGGCTAAGGGTGAAGTGACATTTATTGTTGTGGTTCATCTGGTGGCTAATGGGTAAAGTGGCATTTATTGTTGTGGTTCATCTGGTGGCTAAGGGTAAAGTGGCATTTATTGTTGTGGTTCATCTGGTGGCTAAGGGTAAAATGACATTTATTGTTGTGGTTCATCTGGTGGCTAAGGGTGAAGTGGCATTTATTGTTGTGGTTTATCTGGTGGCTAATGGGTAAAGTGACATTTATTGTTGTGGTTCATCTGGTGGCTAAGGGTAAAGTGACATTTATTGTTGTGGTTCATCTGGTGGCTAAGGGTGAAGTGACATTTATTGTTGTGGTTCATCTGGTGGTTAAGGATAAAGTGACATTTATTATTGTGGTTCATCTGGTGGCTAAGGGTAAAGTGACATTTATTGTTGTGGTTCATCTGGTGGTTAAGGATAAAGTGACATTTATTATTGTGGTTCATCTGGTGGCTAAGGGTGAAGTGACATTTATTGTTTTGGTTCATCTGGTGGCTAAGGGTGAAGTGGCATTTATTGTTGTGGTTCATCTGGTGGCTAATGGGTAAAGTGGCATTTATTGTTGTGGTTTATCTGGTGGCTAAGGGTAAAGTGACATTTATTGTTGTGGTTCATCTGGTGGCTAAGGGTAAAGTGACATTTATTGTTTAGGTTGATCTGGTGGCCAAGGGTAAAGTTACATTTATTGTTGTGGTTCATCTGGTGGCTAAGGGTAAAGTGACATTTATTGTTTAGGTTGATCTGGTGGCCAAGGGTAAAGTGACATTTATTGTTGTGGTTCATCTGGTGTCTAAGGGTAAAGTGACATTTATAATTGTGGTTCATCTGGTGGCCAAGGGTAAAGTGACATTTATTGTTGTGGTTCATCTGGTGGCTAAGGGAAAGTGGCATTTATTATTGTGGTTCATCTGGTGGCTAAGGGTAAAGTGACATTTATTATTGTGGTTCATCTGGTGGCTAAAGGTAAAGTGACATTTATTATTGTGGTTCATCTGGTGGCTAAGGGAAAGTGGCATTTATTATTGTGGTTCATCTGGTGGCTAAGGGTAAAGTGACATTTATTATTGTGGTTCATCTGGTGGCTAAGGGTAAGGTGACATTTATTATTGTGGTTCATCTGGTGGCTAAGGGTAAAGTGACATTTATTATTGTGGTTCATCTGGTGGCTAAGGGTAAAGTGACATTTATTATTGTGGTTCATCTGGTGGATAAGGGAAAAGTGACATTTATTGTTGTGGTTCATCTGGTGGCTAAGGGTGAAGTGACATTTATTGTTGTGGTTCATCTGGTGGCTAATGGGTAAAGTGGCATTTATTGTTGTGGTTCATCTGGTGGTTAAGGATAAAGTGACATTTATTATTGTGGTTCATCTGGTGGCTAAGGGTGAAGTGACATTTATTGTTGTGGTTCATCTGGTGGCTAAGGGTGAAGTGGCATTTATTGTTGTGGTTCATCTGGTGGCTAATGGGTAAAGTGGCATTTATTGTTGAGGTTCATCTGGTGGCTAAGGGTAAAGTGACATTTATTGTTGTGGTTCATCTGGTGGCTAAGGGTAAAGTGACATTTATTAATTAGGTTGATCTGGTGGCCAAGGATAAAGTGACATTTATTGTTGTGGTTCATCTGGTGGCTAAGGGTAAAGTGACATTTATTATTGTGGTTCATCTGGTGGCCAAGGGTAAAGTGACATTTATTGTTGTGGTTCATCTGGTGGCTAAGGGAAAGTGGCATTTATTATTGTGGTTCATCTGGTGGCTAAGGGTAAAGTGACATTTATTATTGTGGCTCATCTGGTGGCTAAGGGTAAAGTGACATTTATTATTGTGGTTCATCTGGTGGCTAAGGGTAAAGTGACATTTATTATTGTGGTTCATCTGGTGGCTAAGGGTAAAGTGACATTTATTATTGTGGTTCATCTGGTGGCTAAGGGTGAAGTGACATTTATTGTTGTGGTTCATCTGGTGGCTAAGGGTGAAGTGGCATTTATTGTTGTGGTTCATCTGGTGGCTAATGGGTAAAGTGGCATTTATTGTTGTGGTTCATCTGGTGGCTAAGGGAAAAGTGACATTTATTGTTGTGGTTCATCTGGTGGCTAAGGGTGAAGTGACATTTATTGTTGTGGTTCATCTGGTGGCTAATGGGTAAAGTGGCATTTATTGTTGTGGTTCATCTGGTGGCTAAGGGTAAAGTGGCATTTATTGTTGTGGTTCATCTGGTGGCCAAGGGTAAAATGACATTTATTGTTGTGGTTCATCTGGTGGCTAAGGGTGAAGTGGCATTTATTGTTGTGGTTCATCTGGTGGCTAATGGGTAAAGTGACATTTATTGTTGTGGTTCATCTGGTGGCTAAGGGTAAAGTGACATTTATTGTTGTGGTTCATCTGGTGGCTAAGGGTGAAGTGACATTTATTGTTGTGGTTCATCTGGTGGTTAAGGATAAAGTGACATTTATTATTGTGGTTCATCTGGTGGCTAAGGGTAAAGTGACATTTATTGTTGTGGTTCATCTGGTGGCTAAGGGTGAAGTGACATTTATTGTTTTGGTTCATCTGGTGGCTAAGGGTGAAGTGGCATTTATTGTTGTGGTTCATCTGGTGGCTAATGGGTAAAGTGGCATTTATTGTTGTGGTTCATCTGGTGGCTAAGGGTAAAGTGACATTTATTGTTGTGGTTCATCTGGTGGCTAAGGGTAAAGTGACATTTATTGTTTAGGTTGATCTGGTGGCCAAGGGTAAAGTTACATTTATTGTTGTGGTTCATCTGGTGGCTAAGGGTAAAGTGACATTTATTGTTTAGGTTGATCTGGTGGCCAAGGGTAAAGTGACATTTATTGTTGTGGTTCATCTGGTGTCTAAGGGTAAAGTGACATTTATAATTGTGGTTCATCTGGTGGCCAAGGGTAAAGTGACATTTATTGTTGTGGTTCATCTGGTGGCTAAGGGAAAGTGGCATTTATTATTGTGGTTCATCTGGTGGCTAAGGGTAAAGTGACATTTATTATTGTGGTTCATCTGGTGGCTAAAGGTAAAGTGACATTTATTATTGTGGTTCATCTGGTGGCTAAGGGAAAGTGGCATTTATTATTGTGGTTCATCTGGTGGCTAAGGGTAAAGTGACATTTATTATTGTGGTTCATCTGGTGGCTAAGGGTAAGGTGACATTTATTATTGTGGTTCATCTGGTGGCTAAGGGTAAAGTGACATTTATTATTGTGGTTCATCTGGTGGCTAAGGGTAAAGTGACATTTATTATTGTGGTTCATCTGGTGGATAAGGGAAAAGTGACATTTATTGTTGTGGTTCATCTGGTGGCTAAGGGTGAAGTGACATTTATTGTTGTGGTTCATCTGGTGGCTAATGGGTAAAGTGGCATTTATTGTTGTGGTTCATCTGGTGGTTAAGGATAAAGTGACATTTATTATTGTGGTTCATCTGGTGGCTAAGGGTGAAGTGACATTTATTGTTGTGGTTCATCTGGTGGCTAAGGGTGAAGTGACATTTATTGTTGTGGTTCATCTGGTGGTTAGGGATAAAGTGACATTTAGTATTGTGGTTCATCTGGTGGCTAAGGGTGAAGTGACATTTATTGTTGTGGTTCATCTGGTGGCTTAGGGTGAAGTGACATTTATTGTTGTGGTTCATCTGGTGGTTAAGGATAAAGTGACATTTAGTATTGTGGTTCATCTGGTGGCTAAGGATAAAGTGACATTTATTATTGTGGTTCATCTGGTGGCTAAGGGTAAAGTGACATTTATTGTTGTGGTTCATCTGGTGGTTAAGGATAAAGTGACATTTATTATTGTGGTTCATCTGGTGGCTAAGGGTGAAGTGACATTTATTGTTGTGGTTCATCTGGTGGCTAAGGGTGAAGTGGCATTTATTGTTGTGGTTCATCTGGTGGCTAATGGGTAAAGTGGCATTTATTGTTGAGGTTCATCTGGTGGCTAAGGGTAAAGTGACATTTATTGTTGTGGTTCATCTGGTGGCTAAGGGTAAAGTGACATTTATTAATTAGGTTGATCTGGTGGCCAAGGGTAAAGTGACATTTATTGTTGTGGTTCATCTGGTGTCTAAGGGTAAAGTGACATTTATAATTGTGGTTCATCTGGTGGCCAAGGGTAAAGTGACTTTTATTGTTGTGGTTCATCTGGTGGCTAAGGGAAAGTGGCATTTATTATTGTGGTTCATCTGGTGGCTAAGAGTAAAGTGACATTTATTATTGTGGTTCATCTGGTGGCTAAAGGTAAAGTGACATTTATTATTGTGGTTCATCTGGTGGCTAAGGGAAAGTGGCATTTATTATTGTGGTTCATCTGGTGGCTAAGGGTAAAGTGACATTTATTATTGTGGTTCATCTGGTGGCTAAGGGTAAGGTGACATTTATTATTGTGGTTCATCTGGTGGCTAAGGGTAAAGTGACATTTATTATTGTGGTTCATCTGGTGGCTAAGGGTAAAGTGACATTTATTATTGTGGTTCATCTGGTGGATAAGGGAAAAGTGACATTTATTGTTGTGGTTCATCTGGTGGCTAAGGGTGAAGTGACATTTATTGTTGTGGTTCATCTGGTGGCTAATGGGTAAAGTGTCATTTATTGTTGTGGTTCATCTGGTGGCTAATGGGTAAAGTGGCATTTATTGCTGAGGTTCATCTGGTGGCTAAGGGTAAAGTGACATTTATTAATTAGGTTGATCTGGTGGCCAAGGATAAAGTGACATTTATTGTTGTGGTTCATCTGGTGGCTAAGGGTAAAGTGACATTTATTATTGTGGTTCATCTGGTGGCCAAGGGTAAAGTGACATTTATTGTTGTGGTTCATCTGGTGGCTAAGGGAAAGTGGCATTTATTATTGTGGTTCATCTGGTGGCTAAGGGTAAAGTGACATTTATTATTGTGGTTCATCTGGTGGCTAAGGGTAAAGTGACATTTATTATTGTGGTTCATCTGGTGGCTAAGGGTAAAGTGACATTTATTATTGTGGTTCATCTGGTGGCTAAGGGTAAAGTGACATTTATTATTGTGGTTCATCTGGTGGCTAAGGGTGAAGTGACATTTATTGTTGTGGTTCATCTGGTGGCTAAGGGTGAAGTGGCATTTATTGTTGTGGTTCATCTGGTGGCTAATGGGTAAAGTGGCATTTATTGTTGTGGTTCATCTGGTGGCTAAGGGAAAAGTGACATTTATTGTTGTGGTTCATCTGGTGGCTAAGGGTGAAGTGACATTTATTGTTGTGGTTCATCTGGTGGCTAAGGGTAAAGTGACATTTATTATTGTGGTTCATCTGGTGGCTAAGGGTAAAGTGACATTTATTATTGTGGTTCATCTGGTGGATAAGGGAAAAGTGACATTTATTGTTGTGGTTCATCTGGTGGCTAAGGGTGAAGTGACATTTATTGTTGTGGTTCATCTGGTGGCTAATGGGTAAAGTGGCATTTATTGTTGTGGTTCATCTGGTGGTTAAGGATAAAGTGACATTTATTATTGTGGTTCATCTGGTGGCTAAGGGTGAAGTGACATTTATTGTTGTGGTTCATCTGGTGGCTAAGGGTGAAGTGGCATTTATTGTTGTGGTTCATCTGGTGGCTAATGGGTAAAGTGGCATTTATTGCTGAGGTTCATCTGGTGGCTAAGGGTAAAGTGACATTTATTAATTAGGTTGATCTGGTGGCCAAGGATAAAGTGACATTTATTGTTGTGGTTCATCTGGTGGCTAAGGGTAAAGTGACATTTATTATTGTGGTTCATCTGGTGGCCAAGGGTAAAGTGACATTTATTGTTGTGGTTCATCTGGTGGCTAAGGGAAAGTGGCATTTATTATTGTGGTTCATCTGGTGGCTAAGGGTAAAGTGACATTTATTATTGTGGTTCATCTGGTGGCTAAGGGTAAAGTGACATTTATTATTGTGGTTCATCTGGTGGCTAAGGGTAAAGTGACATTTATTATTGTGGTTCATCTGGTGGCTAAGGGTAAAGTGACATTTATTATTGTGGTTCATCTGGTGGCTAAGGGTGAAGTGACATTTATTGTTGTGGTTCATCTGGTGGCTAAGGGTGAAGTGGCATTTATTGTTGTGGTTCATCTGGTGGCTAATGGGTAAAGTTGCATTTATTGTTGTGGTTCATCTGGTGGCTAAGGGAAAAGTGACATTTATTGTTGTGGTTCATCTGGTGGCTAAGGGTGAAGTGACATTTATTGTTGTGGTTCATCTGGTGGCTAATGGGTAAAGTGGCATTTATTGTTGTGGTTCATCTGGTGGCTAAGGGTAAAGTGGCATTTATTGTTGTGGTTCATCTGGTGGCCAAGGGTAAAATGACATTTATTGTTGTGGTTCATCTGGTGGCTAAGGGTGAAGTGGCATTTATTGTTGTGGTTCATCTGGTGGCTAATGGGTAAAGTGACATTTATTGTTGTGGTTCATCTGGTGGCTAAGGGTAAAGTGACATTTATTGTTGTGGTTCATCTGGTGGCTAAGGGTGAAGTGACATTTATTGTTGTGGTTCATCTGGTGGTTAAGGATAAAGTGACATTTATTATTGTGGTTCATCTGGTGGCTAAGGGTAAAGTGACATTTATTGTTGTGGTTCATCTGGTGGCTAAGGGTGAAGTGACATTTATTGTTTTGGTTCATCTGGTGGCTAAGGGTGAAGTGGCATTTATTGTTGTGGTTCATCTGGTGGCTAATGGGTAAAGTGGCATTTATTGTTGTGGTTTATCTGGTGGCTAAGGGTAAAGTGACATTTATTGTTGTGGTTCATCTGGTGGCTAAGGGTAAAGTGACATTTATTGTTTAGGTTGATCTGGTGGCCAAGGGTAAAGTTACATTTATTGTTGTGGTTCATCTGGTGGCTAAGGGTAAAGTGACATTTATTGTTCAGGTTGATCTGGTGGCCAAGGGTAAAGTGACATTTATTGTTGTGGTTCATCTGGTGTCTAAGGGTAAAGTGACATTTATAATTGTGGTTCATCTGGTGGCCAAGGGTAAAGTGACATTTATTGTTGTGGTTCATCTGGTGGCTAAGGGAAAGTGGCATTTATTATTGTGGTTCATCTGGTGGCTAAGGGTAAAGTGACATTTATTATTGTGGTTCATCTGGTGGCTAAAGGTAAAGTGACATTTATTATTGTGGTTCATCTGGTGGCTAAGGGAAAGTGGAATTTATTATTGTGGTTCATCTGGTGGCTAAGGGTAAAGTGACATTTATTATTGTGGTTCATCTGGTGGCTAAGGGTAAGGTGACATTTATTATTGTGGTTCATCTGGTGGCTAAGGGTAAAGTGACATTTATTATTGTGGTTCATCTGGTGGCTAAGGGTAAAGTGACATTTATTATTGTGGTTCATCTGGTGGATAAGGGAAAAGTGACATTTATTGTTGTGGTTCATCTGGTGGCTAAGGGTGAAGTGACATTTATTGTTGTGGTTCATCTGGTGGCTAATGGGTAAAGTGGCATTTATTGTTGTGGTTCATCTGGTGGTTAAGGATAAAGTGACATTTATTATTGTGGTTCATCTGGTGGCTAAGGGTGAAGTGACATTTATTGTTGTGGTTCATCTGGTGGCTAAGGGTGAAGTGACATTTATTGTTGTGGTTCATCTGGTGGTTAAGGATAAAGTGACATTTAGTATTGTGGTTCATCTGGTGGCTAAGGGTGAAGTGACATTTATTGTTGTGGTTCATCTGGTGGCTTAGGGTGAAGTGACATTTATTGTTGTGGTTCATCTGGTGGTTAAGGATAAAGTGACATTTAGTATTGTGGTTCATCTGGTGGCTAAGGATAAAGTGACATTTATTATTGTGGTTCATCTGGTGGCTAAGGGTAAAGTGACATTTATTGTTGTGGTTCATCTGGTGGTTAAGGATAAAGTGACATTTATTATTGTGGTTCATCTGGTGGCTAAGGGTGAAGTGACATTTATTGTTGTGGTTCATCTGGTGGCTAAGGGTGAAGTGGCATTTATTGTTGTGGTTCATCTGGTGGCTAATGGGTAAAGTGGCATTTATTGTTGAGGTTCATCTGGTGGCTAAGGGTAAAGTGACATTTATTGTTGTGGTTCATCTGGTGGCTAAGGGTAAAGTGACATTTATTAATTAGGTTGATCTGGTGGCCAAGGGTAAAGTGACATTTATTGTTGTGGTTCATCTGGTGTCTAAGGGTAAAGTGACATTTATTATTGTGGTTCATCTGGTGGCCAAGGGTAAAGTGACATTTATTGTTGTGGTTCATCTGGTGGCTAAGGGAAAGTGGCATTTATTATTGTGGTTCATCTGGTGGCTAAGGGTAAAGTGACATTTATTATTGTGGTTCATCTGGTGGCTAAGGGTAAAGTGACATTTATTATTGTGGTTCATCTGGCGGCTAAGGGTAAAGTGACATTTATTATTGTGGTTCATCTGGTGGCTAAGGGTAAAGTGACATTTATTATTGTGGTTCATCTGGTGGCTAAGGGTGAAGTGACATTTATTGTTGTGGTTCATCTGGTGGCTAAGGGTGAAGTGGCATTTATTGTTGTGGTTCATCTGGTGGCTAATGGGTAAAGTGGCATTTATTGTTGTGGTTCATCTGGTGGCTAAGGGAAAAGTGACATTTATTGTTTAGGTTGATCTGGTGGCCAAGGGTAAAGTGACATTTATTGTTGTGGTTCATCTGGTGTCTAAGGGTAAAGTGACATTTATAATTGTGGTTCATCTGGTGGCCAAGGGTAAAGTGACATTTATTGTTGTGGTTCATCTGGTGGCTAAGGGAAAGTGGCATTTATTATTGTGGTTCATCTGGTGGCTAAGGGTAAAGTGACATTTATTATTGTGGTTCATCTGGTGGCTAAAGGTAAAGTGACATTTATTATTGTGGTTCATCTGGTGGCTAAGGGAAAGTGGCATTTATTATTGTGGTTCATCTGGTGGCTAAGGGTAAAGTGACATTTATTATTGTGGTTCATCTGGTGGCTAAGGGTAAGGTGACATTTATAATTGTGGTTCATCTGGTGGCTAAGGGTAAAGTGACATTTATTATTGTGGTTCATCTGGTGGCTAAGGGTAAAGTGACATTTATTATTGTGGTTCATCTGGTGGCTGAGGGAAAAGTGACATTTATTGTTGTGGTTCATCTGGTGGCTAAGGGTGAAGTGACATTTATTGTTGTGGTTCATCTGGTGGCTAATGGGTAAAGTGGCATTTATTGTTGTGGTTCATCTGGTGGTTAAGGATAAAGTGACATTTATTATTGTGGTTCATCTGGTGGCTAAGGGTGAAGTGACATTTATTGTTGTGGTTCATCTGGTGGCTAAGGGTGAAGTGACATTTATTGTTGTGGTTCATCTGGTGGTTAAGGATAAAGTGACATTTAGTATTGTGGTTCATCTGGTGGCTAAGGGTGAAGTGACATTTATTGTTGTGGTTCATCTGGTGGCTAAGGGTGAAGTGACATTTATTGTTGTGGTTCATCTGGTGGTTAAGGATAAAGTGACATTTAGTATTGTGGTTCATCTGGTGGCTAAGGATAAAGTGACATTTATTATTGTGGTTCATCTGGTGGCTAAGGGTAAAGTGACATTTATTGTTGTGGTTCATCTGGTGGTTAAGGATAAAGTGACATTTATTATTGTGGTTCATCTGGTGGCTATGGGTGAAGTGACATTTATTGTTGTGGTTCATCTGGTGGCTAAGGGTGAAGTGGCATTTATTGTTGTGGTTCATCTGGTGGCTAATGGGTAAAGTGGCATTTATTGTTGAGGTTCATCTGGTGGCTAAGGGTAAAGTGACATTTATTGTTGTGGTTCATCTGGTGGCTAAGGGTAAAGTGACATTTATTAATTAGGTTGATCTGGTGGCCAAGGGTAAAGTGACATTTATTGTTGTGGTTCATCTGGTGTCTAAGGGTAAAGTGACATTTATTATTGTGGTTCATCTGGTGGCCAAGGGTAAAGTGACGTTTATTGTTGTGGTTCATCTGGTGGCTAAGGGAAAGTGGCATTTATTATTGTGGTTCATCTGGTGGCTAAGGGTAAAGTGACATTTATTATTGTGGTTCATCTGGTGGCTAAGGGTAAAGTGACATTTATTATTGTGGTTCATCTGGTGGCTAAGGGTAAAGTGACATTTATTATTGTGGTTCATCTGGTGGCTAAGGGTAAAGTGACATTTATTGTTGTGGTTCATCTGGTGGCTAAGGGAAAGTGGCATTTATTATTGTGGTTAATCTGGTGACTAAGGGTAAAGTGACATTTATTATTGTGGTTCATCTGGTGGCTAAAGGTAAAGTGACATTTATTATTGTGGTTCATCTGGTGGCTAAGGGAAAGTGGCATTTATTATTGTGGTTCATCTGGTGGCTAAGGGTAAAGTGACATTTATTATTGTGGTTCATCTGGTGGCTAAGGGTAAGGTGACATTTATTATTGTGGTTCATCTGGTGGCTAAGGGTAAAGTGACATTTATTATTGTGGTTCATCTGGTGGCTAAGGGTAAAGTGACATTTATTATTGTGGTTCATCTGGTGGATAAGGGAAAAGTGACATTTATTGTTGTGGTTCATCTGGTGGCTAAGGGTGAAGTGACATTTATTGTTGTGGTTCATCTGGTGGCTAATGGGTAAAGTGGCATTTATTGTTGTGGTTCATCTGGTGGTTAAGGATAAAGTGACATTTATTATTGTGGTTCATCTGGTGGCTAAGGGTGAAGTGACATTTATTGTTGTGGTTCATCTGGTGGCTAAGGGTGAAGTGTCATTTATTGTTGTGGTTCATCTGGTGGTTAAGGATAAAGTGACATTTAGTATTGTGGTTTATCTGGTGGCTAAGGGTGAAGTGACATTTATTGTTGTGGTTCATCTGGTGGCTTAGGGTGAAGTGGCATTTATTATTGTGGTTCATCTGGTGGCTAAGGGTAAAGTGACATTTATTATTGAGGTTCATCTGGTGGCTAAAGGTAAAGTGACATTTATTATTGTGGTTCATCTGGTGGCTAAGGGAAAGTGGCATTTATTATTGTGGTTCATCTGGTGGCTAAGGGTAAAGTGACATTTATTATTGTGGTTCATCTGGTGGCTAAGGGTAAGGTGACATTTATTATTGTGGTTCATCTGGTGGCTAAGGGTAAAGTGACATTTATTATTGTGGTTCATCTGGTGGCTAAGGGTAAAGTGACATTTATTATTGTGGTTCATCTGGTGGATAAGGGAAAAGTGACATTTATTGTTGTGGTTCATCTGGTGGCTAAGGGTGAAGTGACATTTATTGTTGTGGTTCATCTGGTGGCTAATGGGTAAAGTGGCATTTATTGTTGTGGTTCATCTGGTGGTTAAGGATAAAGTGACATTTATTATTGTGGTTCATCTGGTGGCTAAGGGTGAAGTGACATTTATTGTTGTGGTTCATCTGGTGGCTAAGGGTGAAGTGACATTTATTGTTGTGGTTCATCTGGTGGTTAAGGATAAAGTGACATTTAGTATTGTGGTTCATCTGGTGGCTAAGGGTGAAGTGACATTTATTGTTGTGGTTCATCTGGTGGCTTAGGGTGAAGTGACATTTATTGTTGTGGTTCATCTGGTGGTTAAGGATAAAGTGACATTTAGTATTGTGGTTCATCTGGTGGCTAAGGATAAAGTGACATTTATTATTGTGGTTCATCTGGTGGCTAAGGGTAAAGTGACATTTATTGTTGTGGTTCATCTGGTGGTTAAGGATAAAGTGACATTTATTATTGTGGTTCATCTGGTGGCTAAGGGTGAAGTGACATTTATTGTTGTGGTTCATCTGGTGGCTAAGGGTGAAGTGGCATTTATTGTTGTGGTTCATCTGGT
The DNA here is from genome assembly GCA_964017125.1 of Flabesymbios commensalis. Classification (NCBI taxonomy): domain Eukaryota; kingdom Metazoa; phylum Annelida; class Polychaeta; order Terebellida; family Flabelligeridae; genus Flabesymbios; species Flabesymbios commensalis. Next base: position 48,834,768 of record OZ024917.1, read on the forward strand.
GGCTAATGGGTAAAGTGGCATTTATTGTTGAGGTTCATCTGGTGGCTAAGGGTAAAGTGACATTTATTGTTGTGGTTCATCTGGTGGCTAAGGGTAAAGTGACATTTATTAATTAGGTTGATCTGGTGGCCAAGGGTAAAGTGACATTTATTGTTGTGGTTCATCTGGTGTCTAAGGGTAAAGTGACATTTATTATTGTGGTTCATCTGGTGGCCAAGGGTAAAGTGACATTTATTGTTGTGGTTCATCTGGTGGCTAAGGGAAAGTGGCATTTATTATTGTGGTTCATCTGGTGGCTAAGGGTAAAGTGACATTTATTATTGTGGTTCATCTGGTGGCTAAGGGTAAAGTGACATTTATTATTGTGGTTCATCTGGCGGCTAAGGGTAAAGTGACATTTATTATTGTGGTTCATCTGGTGGCTAAGGGTAAAGTGACATTTATTATTGTGGTTCATCTGGTGGCTAAGGGTGAAGTGACATTTATTGTTGTGGTTCATCTGGTGGCTAAGGGTGAAGTGGCATTTATTGTTGTGGTTCATCTGGTGGCTAATGGGTAAAGTGGCATTTATTGTTGTGGTTCATCTGGTGGCTAAGGGAAAAGTGACATTTATTGTTTAGGTTGATCTGGTGGCCAAGGGTAAAGTGACATTTATTGTTGTGGTTCATCTGGTGTCTAAGGGTAAAGTGACATTTATAATTGTGGTTCATCTGGTGGCCAAGGGTAAAGTGACATTTATTGTTGTGGTTCATCTGGTGGCTAAGGGAAAGTGGCATTTATTATTGTGGTTCATCTGGTGGCTAAGGGTAAAGTGACATTTATTATTGTGGTTCATCTGGTGGCTAAAGGTAAAGTGACATTTATTATTGTGGTTCATCTGGTGGCTAAGGGAAAGTGGCATTTATTATTGTGGTTCATCTGGTGGCTAAGGGTAAAGTGACATTTATTATTGTGGTTCATCTGGTGGCTAAGGGTAAGGTGACATTTATAATTGTGGTTCATCTGGTGGCTAAGGGTAAAGTGACATTTATTATTGTGGTTCATCTGGTGGCTAAGGGTAAAGTGACATTTATTATTGTGGTTCATCTGGTGGCTGAGGGAAAAGTGACATTTATTGTTGTGGTTCATCTGGTGGCTAAGGGTGAAGTGACATTTATTGTTGTGGTTCATCTGGTGGCTAATGGGTAAAGTGGCATTTATTGTTGTGGTTCATCTGGTGGTTAAGGATAAAATGACATTTATTATTGTGGTTCATCTGGTGGCTAAGGGTGAAGTGACATTTATTGTTGTGGTTCATCTGGTGGCTAAGGGTGAAGTGACATTTATTGTTGTGGTTCATCTGGGGGTTAAGGATAAAGTGACATTTAGTATTGTGGTTCATCTGGTGGCTAAGGGTGAAGTGACATTTATTGTTGTGGTTCATCTGGTGGCTAAGGGTGAAGTGACATTTATTGTTGTGGTTCATCTGGTGGTTAAGGATAAAGTGACATTTAGTATTGTGGTTCATCTGGTGGCTAAGGATAAAGTGACATTTATTATTGTGGTTCATCTGGTGGCTAAGGGTAAAGTGACATTTATTGTTGTGGTTCATCTGGTGGTTAAGGATAAAGTGACATTTATTATTGTGGTTCATCTGGTGGCTATGGGTGAAGTGACATTTATTGTTGTGGTTCATCTGGTGGCTAAGGGTGAAGTGGCATTTATTGTTGTGGTTCATCTGGTGGCTAATGGGTAAAGTGGCATTTATTGTTGAGGTTCATCTGGTGGCTAAGGGTAAAGTGACATTTATTGTTGTGGTTCATCTGGTGGCTAAGGGTAAAGTGACATTTATTAATTAGGTTGATCTGGTGGCCAAGGGTAAAGTGACATTTATTGTTGTGGTTTATCTGGTGTCTAAGGGTAAAGTGACATTTATTATTGTGGTTCATCTGGTGGCCAAGGGTAAAGTGACGTTTATTGTTGTGGTTCATCTGGTGGCTAAGGGAAAGTGGCATTTATTATTGTGGTTCATCTGGTGGCTAAGGGTAAAGTGACATTTATTATTGTGGTTCATCTGGTGGCTAAGGGTAAAGTGACATTTATTATTGTGGTTCATCTGGTGGCTAAGGGTAAAGTGACATTTATTATTGTGGTTCATCTGGTGGCTAAGGGTAAAGTGACATTTATTGTTGTGGTTCATCTGGTGGCTAAGGGAAAGTGGCATTTATTATTGTGGTTCATCTGGTGGCTAAGGGTAAAGTGACATTTATTATTGTGGTTCATCTGGTGGCTAAAGGTAAAGTGACATTTATTATTGTGGTTCATCTGGTGGCTAAGGGAAAGTGGCATTTATTATTGTGGTTCATCTGGTGGCTAAGGGTAAAGTGACATTTATTATTGTGGTTCATCTGGTGGCTAAGGGTAAGGTGACATTTATTATTGTGGTTCATCTGGTGGCTATGGGTAAAGTGACATTTATTATTGTGGTTCATCTGGTGGCTAAGGGTAAAGTGACATTTATTATTGTGGTTCATCTGGTGGATAAGGGAAAAGTGACATTTATTGTTGTGGTTCATCTGGTGGCTAAGGGTGAAGTGACATTTATTGTTGTGGTTCATCTGGTGGCTAATGGGTAAAGTGGCATTTATTGTTGTGGTTCATCTGGTGGTTAAGGATAAAGTGACATTTATTATTGTGGTTCATCTGGTGGCTAAGGGTGAAGTGACATTTATTGTTGTGGTTCATCTGGTGGCTAAGGGTGAAGTGACATTTATTGTTGTGGTTCATCTGGTGGTTAAGGATAAAGTGACATTTAGTATTGTGGTTCATCTGGTGGCTAAGGGTGAAGTGACATTTATTGTTGTGGTTCATCTGGTGGCTTAGGGTGAAGTGACATTTATTGTTGTGGTTCATCTGGTGGTTAAGGATAAAGTGAATTTTAGTATTGTGGTTCATCTGGTGGCTAATGATAAAGTGACATTTATTATTGTGGTTCGTCTGGTGGCTAAGGGTAAAGTGACATTTATTGTTGTGGTTCATCTGGTGGTTAAGGATAAAGTGACATTTATTATTGTGGTTCATCTGGTGGCTAAGGGTGAAGTGACATTTATTGTTGTGGTTCATCTGGTGGCTAAGGGTGAAGTGGCATTTATTGTTGTGGTTCATCTGGTGGCTAATGGGTAAAGTGGCATTTATTGTTGAGGTTCATCTGGTGGCTAAGGGTAAAGTGACATTTATTGTTGTGGTTCATCTGGTGGCTAAGGGTAAAGTGACATTTATTAATTAGGTTGATCTGGTGGCCAAGGGTAAAGTGACATTTATTGTTGTGGTTCATCTGGTGTCTAAGGGTAAAGTGACATTTATTATTGTGGTTCATCTGGTGGCCAAGGGTAAAGTGACATTTATTGTTGTGGTTCATCTGGTGGCTAAGGGAAAGTGGCATTTATTATTGTGGTTCATCTGGTGGCTAAGGGTAAAGTGACATTTATTATTGTGGCTCATCTGGTGGCTAAGGGTAAAGTGACATTTATTATTGTGGTTCATCTGGCGGCTAAGGGTAAAGTGACATTTATTATTGTGGTTCATCTGGTGGCTAAGGGTAAAGTGACATTTATTATTGTGGTTCATCTGGTGGCTAAGGGTGAAGTGACATTTATTGTTGTGGTTCATCTGGTGGCTAAGGGTGAAGTGGCATTTATTGTTGTGGTTCATCTGGTGGCTAATGGGTAAAGTGGCATTTATTGTTGTGGTTCATCTGGTGGCTAAGGGAAAAGTGACATTTATTGTTTAGGTTGATCTGGTGGCCAAGGGTAAAGTGACATTTATTGTTGTGGTTCATCTGGTGTCTAAGGGTAAAGTGACATTTATAATTGTGGTTCATCTGGTGGCCAAGGGTAAAGTGACATTTATTGTTGTGGTTCATCTGGTGGCTAAGGGAAAGTGGCATTTATTATTGTGGTTCATCTGGTGGCTAAGGGTAAAGTGACATTTATTATTGTGGTTCATCTGGTGGCTAAAGGTAAAGTGACATTTATTATTGTGGTTCATCTGGTGGCTAAGGGAAAGTAGCATTTATTATTGTGGTTCATCTGGTGGCTAAGGGTAAAGTGACATTTATTATTGTGGTTCATCTGGTGGCTAAGGGTAAGGTGACATTTATAATTGTGGTTCATCTGGTGGCTAAGGGTAAAGTGACATTTATTATTGTGGTTCATCTGGTGGCTAAGGGTAAAGTGACATTTATTATTGTGGTTCATCTGGTGGCTGAGGGAAAAGTGACATTTATTGTTGTGGTTCATCTGGTGGCTAAGGGTGAAGTGACATTTATTGTTGTGGTTCATCTGGTGGCTAATGGGTAAAGTGGCATTTATTGTTGTGGTTCATCTGGTGGTTAAGGATAAAGTGACATTTATTATTGTGGTTCATCTGGTGGCTAAGGGTGAAGTGACATTTATTGTTGTGGTTCATCTGGTGGCTAAGGGTGAAGTGACATTTATTGTTGTGGTTCATCTGGTGGTTAAGGATAAAGTGACATTTAGTATTGTGGTTCATCTGGTGGCTAAGGGTGAAGTGACATTTATTGTTGTGGTTCATCTGGTGGCTAAGGGTGAAGTGACATTTATTGTTGTGGTTCATCTGGTGGTTAAGGATAAAGTGACATTTAGTATTGTGGTTCATCTGGTGGCTAAGGATAAAGTGACATTTATTATTGTGGTTCATCTGGTGGCTAAGGGTAAAGTGACATTTATTGTTGTGGTTCATCTGGTGGTTAAGGATAAAGTGACATTTATTATTGTGGTTCATCTGGTGGCTATGGGTGAAGTGACATTTATTGTTGTGGTTCATCTGGTGGCTAAGGGTGAAGTGGCATTTATTGTTGTGGTTCATCTGGTGGCTAATGGGTAAAGTGGCATTTATTGTTGAAGTTCATCTGGTGGCTAAGGGTAAAGTGACATTTATTGTTGTGGTTCATCTGGTGGCTAAGGGTAAAGTGACATTTATTAATAAGGTTGATCTGGTGGCCAAGGGTAAAGTGACATTTATTGTTGTGGTTCATCTGGTGTCTAAGGGTAAAGTGACATTTATTATTGTGGTTCATCTGGTGGCCAAGGGTAAAGTGACGTTTATTGTTGTGGTTCATCTGGTGGCTAAGGGAAAGTGGCATTTATTATTGTGGTTCATCTGGTGGCTAAGGGTAAAGTGACATTTATTATTGTGGTTCATCTGGTGGCTAAGGGTAAAGTGACATTTATTATTGTGGTTCATCTGGTGGCTAAGGGTAAAGTGACATTTATTATTGTGGTTCATCTGGTGGCTAAGGGTAAAGTGACATTTATTATTGTGGTTCATCTGGTGGCTAAGGGTGAAGTGACATTTATTGTTGTGGTTCATCTGGTGGCTAAGGGTGAAGTGGCATTTATTGTTGTGGTTCATCTGGTGGCTAATGGGTAAAGTGGCATTTATTGTTGTGGTTCATCTGGTGGCTAAGGGAAAAGTGACATTTATTGTTGTGGTTCATCTGGTGGCTAAGGGTGAAGTGACATTTATTGTTGTGGTTCATCTGGTGGCTAATGGGTAAAGTGGCATTTATTGTTGTGGCTCATCTGGTGGCTAAGGGTAAAGTGGCATTTATTGTTGTGGTTCATCTGGTGGCTAAGGGTAAAATGACATTTATTGTTGTGGTTCATCTGGTGGCTAAGGGTGAAGTGGCATTTATTGTTGTGGTTCATCTGGTGGCTAATGGGTAAAGTGACATTTATTGTTGTGGTTCATCTGGTGGCTAAGGGTAAAGTGACATTTATTGTTGTGGTTCATCTGGTGGCTAAGGGTGAAGTGACATTTATTGTTGTGGTTCATCTGGTGGTTAAGGATAAAGTGACATTTATTATTGTGGTTCATCTGGTGGCTAAGGGTAAAGTGACATTTATTGTTGTGGTTCATCTGGTGGTTAAGGATAAAGTGACATTTAATATTGTAGTTCATCTGGTGGCTAAGGGTGAAGTGACATTTATTGTTGTGGTTCATCTGGTGGCTAAGGGTGAAGTGGCATTTATTGTTGTGGTTCATCTGGTGGCTAATGGGTAAAGTGGCATTTATTGTTGAGGTTCATCTGGTGGCTAAGGGTAAAGTGACATTTATTGTTGTGGTTCATCTGGTGGCTAAGGGTAAAGTGACATTTATTAATTAGGTTGATCTGGTGGCCAAGGGTAAAGTGACATTTATTGTTGTGGTTCATCTGGTGTCTAAGGGTAAAGTGACATTTATTATTGTGGTTCATCTGGTGGCCAAGGGTAAAGTGACATTTATTATTGTGGTTCATCTGGTGGCTAAGGGAAAGTGGCATTTATTATTGTGGTTCATCTGGTGGCTAAGGGTAAAGTGACATTTATTATTGTGGTTCATCTGGTGGCTAAGGGTAAAGTGACATTTATTATTGTGGTTCATCTGGCGGCTAAGGGTAAAGTGACATTTATTATTGTGGTTCATCTGGTGGCTAAGGGTAAAGTGACATTTATTATTGTGGTTCATCTGGTGGCTAAGGGTGAAGTGACATTTATTGTTGTGGTTCATCTGGTGGCTAAGGGTGAATTGGCATTTATTGTTGTGGTTCATCTGGTGGCTAATGGGTAAAGTGGCATTTATTGTTGTGGTTCATCTGGTGGCTAAGGGAAAAGTGACATTTATTGTTTAGGTTGATCTGGTGGCCAAGGGTAAAGTGACATTTATTGTTGTGGTTCATCTGGTGTCTAAGGGTAAAGTGACATTTATAATTGTGGTTCATCTGGTGGCCAAGGGTAAAGTGACATTTATTGTTGTGGTTCATCTGGTGGCTAAGGGAAAGTGGCATTTATTATTGTGGTTCATCTGGTGGCTAAGGGTAAAGTGACATTTATTATTGTGGTTCATCTGGTGGCTAAAGGTAAAGTGACATTTATTATTGTGGTTCATCTGGTGGCTAAGGGAAAGTGGCATTTATTATTGTGGTTCATCTGGTGGCTAAGGGTAAAGTGACATTTATTATTGTGGTTCATCTGGTGGCTAAGGGTAAGGTGACATTTATTATTGTGGTTCATCTGGTGGCTAAGGGTAAAGTGACATTTATTATTGTGGTTCATCTGGTGGCTAAGGGTAAAGTGACATTTATTATTGTGGTTCATCTGGTGGCTGAGGGAAAAGTGACATTTATTGTTGTGGTTCATCTGGTGGCTAAGGGTGAAGTGACATTTATTGTTGTGGTTCATCTGGTGGCTAATGGGTAAAGTGGCATTTATTGTTGTGGTTCATCTGGTGGTTAAGGATAAAGTGACATTTATTGTTGTGGTTCATCTGGTGGCTAAGGGTGAAGTGACATTTATTGTTGTGGTTCATCTGGTGGCTAAGGGTGAAGTGACATTTATTGTTGTGGTTCATCTGGTGGTTAAGGATAAAGTGACATTTAGTATTGTGGTTCATCTGGTGGCTAAGGGTGAAGTGACATTTATTGTTGTGGTTCATCTGGTGGCTAATGGGTAAAGTGGCATTTATTGTTGTGGTTCATCTGGTGGCTAAGGGAAAAGTGACATTTATTGTTGTGGTTCATCTGGTGGCTAAGGGTGAAGTGACATTTATTGTTGTGGTTCATCTGGTGGCTAATGGGTAAAGTGGCATTTATTGTTGTGGCTCATCTGGTGGCTAAGGGTAAAGTGACATTTATTATTGTGGTTCATCTGGTGGCTAAAGGTAAAGTGACATTTATTATTGTGGTTCATCTGGTGGCTAAGGGAAAGTGGCATTTATTATTGTGGTTCATCTGGTGGCTAAGGGTAAAGTGACATTTATTATTGTGGTTCATCTGGTGGCTAAGGGTAAGGTGACATTTATTATTGTGGTTCATCTGGTGGCTAAGGGTAAAGTGACATTTATTATTGTGGTTCATCTGGTGGCTAAGGGTAAAGTGACATTTATTATTGTGGCTCATCTGGTGGCTGAGGGAAAAGTGACATTTATTGTTGTGGTTCATCTGGTGGCTAAGGGTGAAGTGACATTTATTGTTGTGGTTCATCTGGTGGCTAATGGGTAAAGTGGCATTTATTGTTGTGGTTCATCTGGTGGTTAAGGATAAAGTGACATTTATTATTGTGGTTCATCTGGTGGCTAAGGGTAAAGTGACATTTATTATTGTGGTTCATCTGGTGGCTAAGGGTGAAGTGACATTTATTTTTGTGGTTCATCTGGTGGCTAAGGGTGAAGTGACATTTATGGTTGTGGTTCATCTGGTGGTTAAGGATAAAGTGACATTTAGTATTGTGGTTCATCTGGTGGCTAAGGATAAAGTGACATTTATTATTGTGGTTCATCTGGTGGCCAAGGGTAAAGTGACATTTATTGTTGTGGTTCATCTGGTGGTTAAGGATAAAGTGACATTTATTATTGTGGTTCATCTGGTGGCTAAGGGTGAAGTGACATTTATTGTTGTGGTTCATCTGGTGGCTAAGGGTGAAGTGGCATTTATTGTTGTGGTTCATCTGGTGGCTAATGGGTAAAGTGGCATTTATTGTTGAGGTTCATCTGGTGGCTAAGGGTAAAGTGACATTTATTGTTGTGGTTCATCTGGTGGCTAAGGGTAAAGTGACATTTATTAATTAGGTTGATCTGGTGGCCAAGGGTAAAGTGACATTTATTGTTGTGGTTCATCTGGTGTCTAAGGGTAAAGTGACATTTATTATTGTGGTTCATCTGGTGGCCAAGGGTAAAGTGACGTTTATTGTTGTGGTTCATCTGGTGGCTAAGGGAAAGTGGCATTTATTATTGTGGTTCATCTGGTGGCTAAGGGTAAAGTGACATTTATTATTGTGGTTCATCTGGTGGCTAAGGGTAAAGTGACATTTATTATTGTGGTTCATCTGGTGGCTAAGGGTAAAGTGACATTTATTATTGTGGTTCATCTGGTGGCTAAGGGTAAAGTGACATTTATTATTGTGGTTCATCTGGTGGCTAAGGGTGAAGTGACATTTATTGTTGTGGTTCATCTGGTGGCTAAGGGTGAAGTGGCATTTATTGTTGTGGTTCATCTGGTGGCTAATGGGTAAAGTGGCATTTATTGTTGTGGTTCATCTGGTGGCTAAGGGAAAAGTGACATTTATTGTTGTGGTTCATCTGGTGGCTAAGGGTGAAGTGACATTTATTGTTGTGGTTCATCTGGTGGCTAATGGGTAAAGTGGCATTTATTGTTGTGGCTCATCTGGTGGCTAAGCGTAAAGTGGCATTTATTGTTGTGGTTCATCTGGTGGCTAAGGGTAAAATGACATTTATTGTTGTGGTTCATCTGGTGGCTAAGGGTGAAGTGGCATTTATTGTTGTGGTTCATCTGGTGGCTAATGGGTAAAGTGACATTTATTGTTGTGGTTCATCTGGTGGCTAAGGGTAAAGTGACATTTATTGTTGTGGTTCATCTGGTGGCTAAGGGTGAAGTGACATTTATTGTTGTGGTTCATCTGGTGGTTAAGGATAAAGTGACATTTATTATTGTGGTTCATCTGGTGGCTAAGGGTGAAGTGACATTTATTGTTGTGGTTCATCTGGTGGTTAAGGATAAAGTGACATTTATCATTGTGGTTCATCTGGTGGCTAAGGGTGAAGTGACATTTATTGTTTTAGTTCATCTGGTGGCTAAGGGTAAAGTGGCATTTATTGTTGTGGTTTATTTGGTGGCTAATGGGTAAAGTGGCATTTATTGTTGTGGTTCATCTGGTGGCTAAGGGTAAAGTGACATTTATTGTTGTGGTTCATCTGGTGGCTAAGGGTAAAGTGACATTTATTGTTTAGGTTGATCTGGTGGCCAAGGGTAAAGTTACATTTATTATTGTGGTTCATCTGGTGGCTAAGGGTAAAGTGACATTTATTATTGTGGTTCATCTGGTGGCTAAGGGTGAAGTGACATTTATTGTTGTGGTTCATCTGGTGGCTAAGGATGAAGTGGCATTTATTGTTGTGGTTCATCTGGTGGCTAATGGGTAAAGTGGCATTTATTGTTGTGGTTCATCTGGTGGCTAAGGGAAAAGTGACATTTATTGTTGTGGTTCATCTGGTGGCTAAGGGTGAAGTGACATTTATTGTTGTGGTTCATCTGGTGGCTAATGGGTAAAGTGGCATTTATTGTTGTGGCTCATCTGGTGGCTAAGGGTAAAGTGGCATTTATTGTTGTGGTTCATCTGGTGGCTAAGGGTAAAATGACATTTATTGTTGTGGTTCATCTGGTGGCTAAGGGTGAAGTGGCATTTATTGTTGTGGTTCATCTGGTGGCTAATGGGTAAAGTGACATTTATTGTTGTGGTTCATCTGGTGGCTAAGGGTAAAATGACATTTATTGTTGTGGTTCATCTGGTGGCTAAGGGTGAAGTGACATTTATTGTTGTGGTTCATCTGGTGGTTAAGGATAAAGTGACATTTATTATTGTGGTTCATCTGGTGGCTAAGGGTAAAGTGACATTTATTGTTGTGGTTCATCTGGTGGTTAAGGATAAAGTGACATTTATTATTGTGGTTCATCTGGTGGCTAAGGGTGAAGTGACATTTATTGTTGTGGTTCATCTGGTGGCTAAGGGTGAAGTGGCATTTATTGTTGTGGTTCATCTGGTGGCTAATGGGTAAAGTGGCATTTATTGTTGAGGTTCATCTGGTGGCTAAGGGTAAAGTGACATTTATTGTTGTGGTTCATCTGGTGGCTAAGGGTAAAGTGACATTTATTAATTAGGTTGATCTGGTGGCCAAGGGTAAAGTGACATTTATTGTTGGGGTTCATCTGGTGTCTAAGGGTAAAGTGACATTTATTATTGTGGTTCATCTGGTGGCCAAGGGTAAAGTGACATTTATTATTGTGGTTCATCTGGTGGCTAAGGGAAAGTGGCATTTATTATTGTGGTTCATCTGGTGGCTAAGGGTAAAGTGACATTTATTATTGTGGTTCATCTGGTGGCTAAGGGTAAAGTGACATTTATTATTGTGGTTCATCTGGCGGCTAAGGGTAAAGTGACATTTATTATTGTGGTTCATCTGGTGGCTAAGGGTAAAGTGACATTTATTATTGTGGTTCATCTGGTGGCTAAGGGTGAAGTGACATTTATTGTTGTGGTTCATCTGGTGGCTAAGGGTGAAGTGGCATTTATTGTTGTGGTTCATCTGGTGGCTAATGGGTAAAGTGGCATTTATTGTTGTGGTTCATCTGGTGGCTAAGGGAAAAGTGACATTTATTGTTTAGGTTGATCTGGTGGCCAAGGGTAAAGTGACATTTATTGTTGTGGTTCATCTGGTGTCTAAGGGTAAAGTGACATTTATAATTGTGGTTCATCTGGTGGCCAAGGGTAAAGTGACATTTATTGTTGTGGTTCATCTGGTGGCTAAGGGAAAGTGGCATTTATTATTGTGGTTCATCTGGTGGCTAAGGGTAAAGTGACATTTATTATTGTGGTTCATCTGGTGGCTAAAGGTAAAGTGACATTTATTATTGTGGTTCATCTGGTGGCTAAGGGAAAGTGGCATTTATTATTGTGGTTCATCTGGTGGCTAAGGGTAAAGTGACATTTATTATTGTGGTTCATCTGGTGGCTAAGGGTAAGGTGACATTTATTATTGTGGTTCATCTGGTGGCTAAGGGTAAAGTGACATTTATTATTGTGGTTCATCTGGTGGCTAAGGGTAAAGTGACATTTATTATTGTGGTTCATCTGGTGGCTGAGGGAAAAGTGACATTTATTGTTGTGGTTCATCTGGTGGCTAAGGGTGAAGTGACATTTATTGTTGTGGTTCATCTGGTGGCTAATGGGTAAAGTGGCATTTATTGTTGTGGTTCATCTGGTGGTTAAGGATAAAGTGACATTTATTGTTGTGGTTCATCTGGTGGCTAAGGGTGAAGTGACATTTATTGTTGTGGTTCATCTGGTGGCTAAGGGTGAAGTGACATTTATTGTTGTGGTTCATCTGGTGGTTAAGGATAAAGTGACATTTAGTATTGTGGTTCATCTGGTGGCTAAGGGTGAAGTGACATTTATTGTTGTGGTTCATCTGGTGGCTAAGGGTGAAGTGACATTTATTGTTGTGGTTCATCTGGTGGTTAAGGATAAAGTGACATTTAGTATTGTGGTTCATCTGGTGGCTAAGGATAAAGTGACATTTATTATTGTGGTTCATCTGGTGGCTAAGGGTAAAGTGACATTTATTGTTGTGGTTCATCTGGTGGTTAAGGATAAAGTGACATTTATTATTGTGGTTCATCTGGTGTCTAAGGGTGAAGTGACATTTATTGTTGTGGTTCATCTGGTGGCTAAGGGTGAAGTGGCATTTATTGTTGTGGTTCATCTGGTGGCTAATGGGTAAAGTGGCATTTATTGTTGAGGTTCATCTGGTGGCTAAGGGTAAAGTGACATTTATTGTTGTGGTTCATCTGGTGGCTAAGGGTAAAGTGACATTTATTAATTAGGTTGATCTGGTGGCCAAGGGTAAAGTGACATTTATTGTTGTGGTTCATCTGGTGTCTAAGGGTAAAGTGACATTTATTATTGTGGTTCATCTGGTGGCCAAGGGTAAAGTGACGTTTATTGTTGTGGTTCATCTGGTGGCTAAGGGAAAGTGGCATTTATTATTGTGGTTCATCTGGTGGCTAAGGGTAAAGTGACATTTATTATTGTGGTTCATCTGGTGGCTAAGGGTAAAGTGACATTTATTATTGTGGTTCATCTGGTGGCTAAGGGTAAAGTGACATTTATTATTGTGGTTCATCTGGTGGCTAAGGGTAAAGTGACATTTATTATTGTGGTTCATCTGGTGGCTAAGGGTGAAGTGACATTTATTGTTGTGGTTCATCTGGTGGCTAAGGGTGAAGTGGCATTTATTGTTGTGGTTCATCTGGTGGCTAATGGGTAAAGTGGCATTTATTGTTGTGGTTCATCTGGTGGCTATGGGAAAAGTGACATTTATTGTTGTGGTTCATCTGGTGGCTAAGGGTGAAGTGACATTTATTGTTGTGGTTCATCTGGTGGCTAATGGGTAAAGTGGCATTTATTGTTGTGGCTCATCTGGTGGCTAAGGGTAAAGTGGCATTTATTGTTGTGGTTCATCTGGTGGCTAAGGGTAAAATGACATTTATTGTTGTGGTTCATCTGGTGGCTAAGGGTGAAGTGGCATTTATTGTTGTGGTTCATCTGGTGGCTAAGGGTGAAGTGGCATTTATTGTTGTGGTTCATCTGGTGGCTAATGGGTAAAGTGGCATTTATTGTTGAGGTTCATCTGGTGGCTAAGGGTAAAGTGACATTTATTGTTGTGGTTCATCTGGTGGCTAAGGGTAAAGTGACATTTATTAATTAGGTTGATCTGGTGGCCAAGGGTAAAGTGACATTTATTGTTGTGGTTCATCTGGTGTCTAAGGGTAAAGTGACATTTATTATTGTGGTTCATCTGGTGGCCAAGGGTAAAGTGACGTTTATTGTTGTGGTTCATCTGGTGGCTAAGGGAAAGTGGCATTTATTATTGTGGTTCATCTGGTGGCTAAGGGTAAAGTGACATTTATTATTGTGGTTCATCTGGTGGCTAAGGGTAAAGTGACATTTATTATTGTGGTTCATCTGGTGGCTAAGGGTAAAGTGACATTTATTATTGTGGTTCATCTGGTGGCTAAGGGTAAAGTGACATTTATTATTGTGGTTCATCTGGTGGCTAAGGGTGAAGTGACATTTATTGTTGTGGTTCATCTGGTGGCTAAGGGTGAAGTGGCATTTATTGTTGTGGTTCATCTGGTGGCTAATGGGTAAAGTGGCATTTATTGTTGTGGTTCATCTGGTGGCTATGGGAAAAGTGACATTTATTGTTGTGGTTCATCTGGTGGCTAAGGGTGAAGTGACATTTATTGTTGTGGTTCATCTGGTGGCTAATGGGTAAGGTGGCATTTATTGTTGTGGCTCATCTGGTGGCTAAGGGTAAAGTGGCATTTATTGTTGTGGTTCATCTGGTGGCTAAGGGTAAAATGACATTTATTGTTGTGGTTCATCTGGTGGCTAAGGGTGAAGTGGCATTTATTGTTGTGGTTCATCTGGTGGCTAATGGGTAAAGTGACATTTATTGTTGTGGTTCATCTGGTGGCTAAGGGTAAAGTGACATTTATTGTTGTGGTTCATCTGGTGGCTAAGGGTGAAGTGACATTTATTGTTGTGGTTCATCTGGTGGTTAAGGATAAAGTGACATTTATTATTGTGGTTCATCTGGTGGCTAAGGGTGAAGTGACATTTATTGTTGTGGTTCATCTGGTGGTTAAGGATAAAGTGACATTTATTATTGTGGTTCATCTGGTGGCTAAGGGTGAAGTGACATTTATTGTTTTGGTTCATCTGGTGGCTAAGGGTAAAGTGGCATTTATTGTTGTGGTTTATTTGGTGGCTAATGGGTAAAGTGGCATTTATTGTTGTGGTTCATCTGGTGGCTAAGGGTAAAGTGACATTTATTGTTGTGGTTCATCTGGTGGCTAAGGGTAAAGTGACATTTATTGTTTAGGTTGATCTGGTGGCCAAGGGTAAAGTTACATTTATTGTTGTGGTTCATCTGGTGGCTAAGGGTAAAGTGACATTTATTGTTTAGGTTGATCTGGTGGCCAAGGGTAAAGTGACATTTATTGTTGTGGTTCATCTGGTGTCTAAGGGTAAAGTGACATTTATAATTGTGGTTCATCTGGTGGCTAAGGGTGAAGTGACATTTATTGTTGTGGTTCATCTGGTGGTTAAGGATAAAGTGACATTTATTATTGTGGTTCATCTGGTGGCTAAGGGTAAAGTGACATTTATTGTTGTGGTTCATCTGGTGGTTAAGGATAAAGTGACATTTATTATTGTGGTTCATCTGGTGGCTAAGGGTGAAGTGACATTTATTGTTTTGGTTCATCTGGTGGCTAAGGGTGAAGTGGCATTTATTGTTGTGGTTCATCTGGTGGCTAATGGGTAAAGTGGCATTTATTGTTGTGGTTCATCTGGTGGCTAAGGGTAAAGTGACATTTATTGTTGTGGTTCATCTGGTGGCTAAGGGTAAAGTGACATTTATTGTTTAGGTTGATCTGGTGGCCAAGGGTAAAGTTACATTTATTGTTGTGGTTCATCTGGTGGCTAAGGGTAAAGTGACATTTATTGTTTAGGTTGATCTGGTGGCCAAGGGTAAAGTGACATTTATTGTTGTGGTTCATCTGGTGTCTAAGGGTAAAGTGACATTTATAATTGTGGTTCATCTGGTGGCCAAGGGTAAAGTGACATTTATTGTTGTGGTTCATCTGGTGGCTAAGGGAAAGTGGCATTTATTATTGTGGTTCATCTGGTGGCTAAGGGTAAAGTGACATTTATTATTGTGGTTCATCTGGTGGCTAAAGGTAAAGTGACATTTATTATTGTGGTTCATCTGGTGGCTAAAGGAAAGTGGCATTTATTATTGTGGTTCATCTGGTGGCTAAGGGTAAAGTGACATTTATTATTGTGGTTCATCTGGTGGCTAAGGGTAAGGTGACATTTATTATTGTGGTTCATCTGGTGGCTAAGGGTAAAGTGACATTTATTATTGTGGTTCATCTGGTGGCTAAGGGTAAAGTGACATTTATTATTGTGGTTCATCTGGTGGCTAAGGGAAAAGTGACATTTATTGTTGTGGTTCATCTGGTGGCTAAGGGTGAAGTGACATTTATTGTTGTGGTTCATCTGGTGGCTAATGGGTAAAGTGGCATTTATTGTTGTGGTTCATCTGGTGGTTAAGGATAAAGTGACATTTATTATTGTGGCTCATCTGGTGGCTAAGGGTGAAGTGACATTTATTGTTGTGGTTCATCTGGTGGCTAAGGGTGAAGTGACATTTATTGTTGTGGTTCATCTGGTGGTTAAGGATAAAGTGACATTTAGTATTGTGGTTCATCTGGTGGCTAAGGGTGAAGTGACATTTATTGTTGTGGTTCATCTGGTGGCTAAGGGTGAAGTGACATTTATTGTTGTGGTTCATCTGGTGGTTAAGGATAAAGTGACATTTAGCATTGTGGTTCATCTGGTGGCTAAGGATAAAGTGACATTTATTATTGTGGTTCATCTGGTGGCTAAGGGTAAAGTGACATTTATTGTTGTGGTTCATCTGGTGGTTAAGGACAAAGTGACATTTATTATTGTGGTTCATCTGGTGGCTAAGGGTGAAGTGACATTTATTGTTGTGGTTCATCTGGTGGCTAAGGGTGAAGTGGCATTTATTGTTGTGGTTCATCTGGTGGCTAATGGGTAAAGTGGCATTTATTGTTGAGGTTCATCTGGTGGCTAAGGGTAAAGTGACATTTATTGTTGTGGTTCATCTGGTGGCTAAGGGTAAAGTGACATTTATTAATTAGGTTGATCTGGTGGCCAAGGGAAAAGTGACATTTATTGTTGTGGTTCATCTGGTGTCTAAGGGTAAAGTGACATTTATTATTGTGGTTCATCTGGTGGCCAAGGGTAAAGTGACATTTATTGTTGTGGTTCATCTGGTGGTTAAGGGAAAGTGGCATTTATTATTGTGGTTCGTCTGGTGGCTAAGGGTAAAGTGACATTTATTATTGTGGTTCATCTGGTGGCTAAGGGTAAAGGACATTTATTATTGTGGTTCATCTGGTGGCTAAGGGTAAAGTGACATTTATTATTGTGGTTCATCTGGTGGCTAAGAGTAAAGTGACATTTATTATTGTGGTTCATCTGGTGGCTAAGGGTGAAGTGACATTTATTGTTGTGGTTCATCTGGTGGCTAAGGGTGAAGTGGCATTTATTGTTGTGGTTCATCTGGTGGCTAATGGGTAAAGTGGCATTTATTGTTGTGGTTCATCTGGTGGCTAAGGGAAAAGTGACATTTATTGTTGTGGTTCATCTGGTGGCTAAGGGTGAAGTGACATTTATTGTTGTGGTTCATCTGGTGGCTAATGGGTAAAGTGGCATTTATTGTTGTGGTTCATCTGGTGGCTAAGGGTAAAGTGGCATTTATTGTTGTGGTTCATCTGGTGGCTAAGGGTAAAATGACATTTATTGTTGTGGTTCATCTGGTGGCTAAGGGTGAAGTGGCATTTATTGTTGTGGTTCATCTGGTGGCTAATGGGTAAAGTGACATTATTTGTTGTGGTTCATCTGGTGGCTAAGGGCAAAGTGACATTTATTGTTGTGGTTCATCTGGTGGCTAAGGGTGAAGTGACATTTATTGTTGTGGTTCATCTGGTGGTTAAGGATAAAGTGACATTTATTATTGTGGTTCATCTGGTGGCTAAGGGTGAAGTGACATTTATTGTTTTGGTTCATCTGGTGGCTAAGGGTGAAGTGGCATTTATTGTTGAGGTTCATCTGGTGACTAATGGGTAAAGTGGCATTTATTGTTGTGGTTCATCTGGTGGCTAAGGGTAAAGTGACATTTATTGTTGTGGTTCATCTGGTGGCTAAGGGTAAAGTGACATTTATTGTTTAGGTTGATCTGGTGGCCAAGGGTAAAGTTACATTTATTGTTGTGGTTCATCTGGTGGCTAAGGGTAAAGTGACATTTATTGTTTAGGTTGATCTGGTGGCCAAGGGTAAAGTGACATTTATTGTTGTGGTTCATCTGGTGTCTAAGGGTAAAGTGACATTTATAATTGTGGTTCATCTGGTGGCCAAGGGTAAAGTGACATTTATTGTTGTGGTTCATCTGGTGGCTAAGGGAAAGTGGCATTTATTATTGTGGTTCATCTGGTGGCTAAGGGTAAAGTGACATTTATTATTGTGGTTCATCTGGTGGCTAAAGGTAAAGTGACATTTATTATTTTGGTTCATCTGGTGGCTAAGGGAAAGTGGCATTTATTATTGTGGTTCATCTGGTGGCTAAGGGTAAAGTGACATTTATTATTGTGGTTCATCTGGTGGCTAAGGGTAAGGTGACATTTATTATTGTGGTTCATCTGGTGGCTAAGGGTAAAGTGACATTTATTATTGTGGTTCATCTGGTGGCTAAGGGTAAAGTGACATTTATTATTGTGGTTCATCTGGTGGCTAAGGGTAAAGTGACATTTATTGTTGTGGTTCATCTGGTGGCTAAGGGTGAAGTTGCATTTATTGTTGTGGTTCATCTGGTGGCTAATGGGTAAAGTGGCATTTATTGTTGTGGTTCATCTGGTGGCTAAGGGAAAAGTGACTTTTATTGGTGTGGTTCATCTGGTGGCTAAGGGTGAAGTGACATTTATTGTTGTGGTTCATCTGGTGGCTAATGGGTAAAGTGGCATTTATTGTTGTGGTTCATCTGGTGGCTAAGGGTAAAGTGGCATTTATTGTTGTGGTTCATCTGGTGGCTAGAGGTAAAATGACATTTATTGTTGTGGTTCATCTGGTGGCTAAGGGTGGAGTGGCATTTATTGTTGTGGTTCATCTGGTGGCTAATGGGTAAAGTGACATTTATTGTTGTGGTTCATCTGGTGGCTAAGGGTAAAGTGACATTTATTGTTGTGGTTCATCTGGTGGCTAAGGGTGAAGTTGCATTTATTGTTGTGGTTCATCTGGTGGCTAATGGGTAAAGTGGCATTTATTGTTGTGGTTCATCTGGTGGCTAAGGGAAAAGTGACTTTTATTGGTGTGGTTCATCTGGTGGCTAAGGGTGAAGTTGCATTTATTGTTGTGGTTCATCTGGTGGCTAATGGGTAAAGTGGCATTTATTGTTGTGGTTCATCTGGTGGCTAAGGGAAAAGTGACTTTTATTGGTGTGGTTCATCTGGTGGCTAAGGGTGAAGTGACATTTATTGTTGTGGTTCATCTGGTGGCTAAGGGTGGAGTGGCATTTATTGTTGTGGTTCATCTGGTGGCTAATGGGTAAAGTGACATTTATTGTTGTGGTTCATCTGGTGGCTAAGGGTAAAGTGACATTTATTGTTGTGGTTCATCTGGTGGCTAAGGGTGAAGTTGCATTTATTGTTGTGGTTCATCTGGTGGCTAATGGGTAAAGTGGCATTTATTGTTGTGGTTCATCTGGTGGCTAAGGGAAAAGTGACTTTTATTGGTGTGGTTCATCTGGTGGCTAAGGGTGAAGTGACATTTATTGTTGTGGTTCATCTGGTGTCTAAGGGTAAAGTGACATTTATAATTGTGGTTCATCTGGTGGCCAAGGGTAAAGTGACATTTATTGTTGTGGTTCATCTGGTGGCTAAGGGAAAGTGGCATTTATTATTGTGGTTCATCTGGTGGCTAAGGGTAAAGTGACATTTATTATTGTGGTTCATCTGGTGGCTAAAGGTAAAGTGACATTTATTATTGTGGTTCATCTGGTGGCTAAGGGAAAGTGGCATTTATTATTGTGGTTCATCTGGTGGCTAAGGGTAAAGTGACATTTATTATTGTGGTTCATCTGGTGGCTAAGGGTAAGGTGACATTTATTATTGTGGTTCATCTGGTGGCTAAGGGTAAAGTGACATTTATTATTGTGGTTCATCTGGTGGCTAAGGGTAAAGTGACATTTATTATTGTGGTTCATCTGGTGGCTAAGGGTAAAGTGACATTTATTGTTGTGGTTCATCTGGTGGCTAAGGGTGAAGTTGCATTTATTGTTGTGGTTCATCTGGTGGCTAATGGGTAAAGTGGCATTTATTGTTGTGGTTCATCTGGTGGCTAAGGGAAAAGTGACTTTTATTGGTGTGGTTCATCTGGTGGCTAAGGGTGAAGTGACATTTATTGTTGTGGTTCATCTGGTGGCTAATGGGTAAAGTGGCATTTATTGTTGTGGTTCATCTGGTGGCTAAGGGTAAAGTGGCATTTATTGTTGTGGTTCATCTGGTGGCTAAGGGTAAAATGACATTTATTGTTGTGGTTCATCTGGTGGCTAAGGGTGGAGTGGCATTTATTGTTGTGGTTCATCTGGTGGCTAATGGGTAAAGTGACATTTATTGTTGTGGTTCATCTGGTGGCTAAGGGTAAAGTGACATTTATTGTTGTGGTTCATCTGGTGGCTAAGGGTGAAGTGACATTTATTGTTGTGGTTCATCTGGTGGTTAAGGATAAAGTGACATTTATTATTGTGGTTCATCTGGTGGCTAAGGGTAAAGTGACATTTATTGTTGTGGTTCATCTGGTGGTTAAGGATAAAGTGACATTTATTATTGTGGTTCATCTGGTGGCTAAGGGTGAAGTGACATTTATTGTTGTGGTTCATCTGGTGGCTAAGGGTGAAGTGGCATTTATTGTTGTGGTTCATCTGGTGGCTAATGGGTAAAGTGGCATTTATTGTTGAGGTTCATCTGGTGGCTAAGGGTAAAGTGACATTTATTGTTGTGGTTCATCTGGTGGCTAAGGGTAAAGTGACATTTATTAATTAGGTTGATCTGGTGGCCAAGGGAAAAGTGACATTTGTTGTTGTGGTTCATCTGGTGTCTAAGGGTAAAGTGACATTTATTATTGTGGTTCATCTGGTGGCCAAGGGTAAAGTGACATTTATTGTTGTGGTTCATCTGGTGGTTAAGGGAAAGTGGCATTTAATATTGTGGTTCGTCTGGTGGCTAAGGGTAAAGTGACATTTATTATTGTGGTTCATCTGGTGGCTAAGGGTAAAGGACATTTATTATTGTGGTTCATCTGGTGGCTAAGGGTAAAGTGACATTTATTATTGTGGTTCATCTGGTGGCTAAGGGTAAAGTGACATTTATTATTGTGGTTCATCTGGTGGCTAAGGGTGAAGTGACATTTATTGTTGTGGTTCATCTGGTGGCTAAGGGTGAAGTGGCATTTATTGTTGTGGTTCATCTGGTGGCTAATGGGTAAAGTGGCATTTATTGTTGTGGTTCATCTGGTGGCTAAGGGAAAAGTGACATTTATTGTTGTGGTTCATCTGGTGGCTAAGGGTGAAGTGACATTTATTGTTGTGGTTCATCTGGTGGCTAATGGGTAAAGTGGCATTTATTGTTGTGGTTCATCTGGTGGCTAAGGGTAAAGTGGCATTTATTGTTGTGGTTCATCTGGTGGCTAAGGGTAAAATGACATTTATTGTTGTGGTTCATCTGGTGGCTAAGGGTGAAGTGGCATTTATTGTTGTGGTTTATCTGGTGGCTAATGGGTAAAGTGACATTTATTGTTGTGGTTCATCTGGTGGCTAAGGGTAAAGTGACATTTATTGTTGTGGTTCATCTGGTGGCTAAGGGTGAAGTGACATTTATTGTTGTGGTTCATCTGGTGGTTAAGGATAAAGTGACATTTATTATTGTGGTTCATCTGGTGGCTAAGGGTAAAGTGACATTTATTGTTGTGGTTCATCTGGTGGTTAAGGATAAAGTGACATTTATTATTGTGGTTCATCTGGTGGCTAAGGGTGAAGTGACATTTATTGTTTTGGTTCATCTGGTGGCTAAGGGTGAAGTGGCATTTATTGTTGAGGTTCATCTGGTGACTAATGGGTAAAGTGGCATTTATTGTTGTGGTTCATCTGGTGGCTAAGGGTAAAGTGACATTTATTGTTGTGGTTCATCTGGTGGCTAAGGGTAAAGTGACATTTATTGTTTAGGTTGATCTGGTGGCCAAGGGTAAAGTTACATTTATTGTTGTGGTTCATCTGGTGGCTAAGGGTAAAGTGACATTTATTGTTTAGGTTGATCTGGTGGCCAAGGGTAAAGTGACATTTATTGTTGTGGTTCATCTGGTGTCTAAGGGTAAAGTGACATTTATAATTGTGGTTCATCTGGTGGCCAAGGGTAAAGTGACATTTATTGTTGTGGTTCATCTGGTGGCTAAGGGAAAGTGGCATTTATTATTGTGGTTCATCTGGTGGCTAAGGGTAAAGTGACATTTATTATTGTGGTTCATCTGGTGGCTAAAGGTAAAGTGACATTTATTATTGTGGTTCATCTGGTGGCTAAGGGAAAGTGGCATTTATTATTGTGGTTCATCTGGTGGCTAAGGGTAAAGTGACATTTATTATTGTGGTTCATCTGGTGGCTAAGGGTAAGGTCACATTTATTATTGTGGTTCATCTGGTGGCTAAGGGTAAAGTGACATTTATTATTGTGGTTCATCTGGTGGCTAAGGGTAAAGTGACATTTATTATTGTGGTTCATCTGGTGGCTAAGGGTAAAGTGACATTTATTGTTGTGGTTCATCTGGTGGCTAAGGGTGAAGTTGCATTTATTGTTGTGGTTCATCTGGTGGCTAATGGGTAAAGTGGTATTTATTGCTGTGGTTCATCTGGTGGCTAAGGGAAAAGTGACTTTTATTGGTGTGGTTCATCTGGTGGCTAAGGGTGAAGTGACATTTATTGTTGTGGTTCATCTGGTGGCTAATGGGTAAAGTGGCATTTATTGTTGTGGTTCATCTGGTGGCTAAGGGTAAAGTGGCATTTATTGTTGTGGTTCATCTGGTGGCTAAGGGTGAAGTGGCATTTATTGTTGTGGTTCATCTGGTGGCTAATGGGTAAAGTGACATTTATTGTTGTGGTTCATCTGGTGGCTAAGGGTAAAGTGACATTTATTGTTGTGGTTCATCTGGTGGCTAAGGGTGAAGTGACATTTATTGTTGTGGTTCATCTGGTGGTTAAGGATAAAGTGACATTTATTATTGTGGTTCATCTGGTGGCTAAGGGTGAAGTGACATTTATTGTTGTGGTTCATCTGGTGGTTAAGGATAAAGTGACATTTATTATTGTGGTTCATCTGGTGGCTAAGGGTGAAGTGACATTTATTGTTTTGGTTCATCTGGTGGCTAAGGGTAAAGTGGCATTTATTGTTGTGGTTTATTTGGTGGCTAATGGGTAAAGTGGCATTTATTGTTGTGGTTCATCTGGTGGCTAAGGGTAAAGTGACATTTATTGTTGTGGTTCATCTGGTGGCTAAGGGTAAAGTGACATTTATTGTTTAGGTTGATCTGGTGGCCAAGGGTAAAGTTACATTTATTGTTGTGGTTCATCTGGTGGCTAAGGGTAAAGTGACATTTATTGTTCAGGTTGATCTGGTGGCCAAGGGTAAAGTGACATTTATTGTTGTGGTTCATCTGGTGTCTAAGGGTAAAGTGACATTTATAATTGTGGTTCATCTGGTGGCTAAGGGTGAAGTGACATTTATTGTTGTGATTCATCTGGTGGCTAAGAGTAAAGTGACATTTATTATTGTGGTTCATCTGGTGGCTAAGGGTAAAGTGACATTTATTATTGTGGTTCATCTGGTGGCTAAGGGTGAAGTGACATTTATTGTTGTGGTTCATCTGGTGGCTAAGGGTGAAGTGGCATTTATTGTTGTGGTTCATCTGGTGGCTAATGGGTAAAGTGGCATTTATTGTTGTGGTTCATCTGGTGGCTAAGGGAAAAGTGACATTTATTGTTGTGGTTCATCTGGTGGCTAAGGGTGAAGTGACATTTATTGTTGTGGTTCATCTGGTGGCTAATGGGTAAAGTGGCATTTATTGTTGTGGCTCATCTGGTGGCTAAGGGTAAAGTGGCATTTATTGTTGTGGTTCATCTGGTGGCTAAGGGTAAAATGACATTTATTGTTGTGGTTCATCTGGTGGCTAAGGGTGAAGTGGCATTTATTGTTGTGGTTCATCTGGTGGCTAATGGGTAAAGTGACATTTATTGTTGTGGTTCATCTGGTGGCTAAGGGTAAAGTGACATTTATTGTTGTGGTTCATCTGGTGGCTAAGGGTGAAGTGACATTTATTGTTGTGGTTCATCTGGTGGTTAAGGATAAAGTGACATTTATTATTGTGGTTCATCTGGTGGCTAAGGGTGAAGTGACATTTATTGTTGTGGTTCATCTGGTGGTTAAGGATAAAGTGACATTTATTATTGTGGTTCATCTGGTGGCTAAGGGTGAAGTGACATTTATTGTTTTGGTTCATCTGGTGGCTAAGGGTAAAGTGGCATTTATTGTTGTGGTTTATTTGGTGGCTAATGGGTAAAGTGGCATTTATTGTTGTGGTTCATCTGGTGGCTATGGGTAAAGTGACATTTATTGTTGTGGTTCATCTGGTGGCTAAGGGTAAAGTGACATTTATTGTTTAGGTTGATCTGGTGGCCAAGGGTAAAGTTACATTTATTGTTGTGGTTCATCTGGTGGCTAAGGGTAAAGTGACATTTATTGTTCAGGTTGATCTGGTGGCCAAGGGTAAAGTGACATTTATTGTTGTGGTTCATCTGGTGTCTAAGGGTAAAGTGACATTTATAATTGTGGTTCATCTGGTGGCTAAGGGTGAAGTGACATTTATTGTTGTGGTTCATCTGGTGGTTAAGGATAAAGTGACATTTATTATTGTGGTTCATCTGGTGGCTAAGGGTAAAGTGACATTTATTGTTGTGGTTCATCTGGTGGTTAAGGATAAAGTGACATTTATTATTGTGGTTCATCTGGTGGCTAAGGGTGAAGTGACATTTATTGTTTTGGTTCATCTGGTGGCTAAGGGTGAAGTGGCATTTATTGTTGTGGTTCATCTGGTGGCTAATGGGTAAAGTGGCATTTATTGTTGTGGTTCATCTGGTGGCTAAGGGTAAAGTGACATTTATTGTTGTGGTTCATCTGTTGGCTAAGGGTAAAGAGACATTTATTGTTTAGGTTGATCTGGTGGCCAAGGGTAAAGTTACATTTATTGTTGTGGTTCATCTGGTGGCTAAGGGTAAAGTGACATTTATTGTTTAGGTTGATCTGGTGGCCAAGGGTAAAGTGACATTTATTGTTGTGGTTCATCTGGTGTCTAAGGGTAAAGTGACATTTATAATTGTGGTTCATCTGGTGGCCAAGGGTAAAGTGACATTTATTGTTGTGGTTCATCTGGTGGCTAAGGGAAAGTGGCATTTATTATTGTGGTTCATCTGGTGGCTAAGGGTAAAGTGACATTTATTATTGTGGTTCATCTGGTGGCTAAAGGTAAAGTGACATTTATTATTGTGGTTCATCTGGTGGCTAAAGGAAAGTGGCATTTATTATTGTGGTTCATCTGGTGGCTAAGGGTAAAGTGACATTTATTATTGTGGTTCATCTGGTGGCTAAGGGTAAGGTGACATTTATTATTGTGGTTCATCTGGTGGCTAAGGGTAAAGTGACATTTATTATTGTGGTTCATCTGGTGGCTAAGGGTAAAGTGACATTTATTATTGTGGTTCATCTGGTGGCTAAGGAAAAAGTGACATTTATTGTTGTGGTTCATCTGGTGGCTAAGGGTGAAGTGACATTTATTGTTGTGGTTCATCTGGTGGCTAATGGGTAAAGTGGCATTTATTGTTGTGGTTCATCTGGTGGTTAAGGATAAAGTGACATTTATTATTGTGGCTCATCTGGTGGCTAAGGGTGAAGTGACATTTATTGTTGTGGTTCATCTGGTGGCTAAGGGTGAAGTGACATTTATTGTTGTGGTTCATCTGGTGGTTAAGGATAAAGTGACATTTAGTATTGTGGTTCATCTGGTGGCTAAGGGTGAAGTGACATTTATTGTTGTGGTTCATCTGGTGGCTAAGGGTGAAGTGACATTTATTGTTGTGGTTCATCTGGTGGTTAAGGATAAAGTGACATTTAGCCTTGTGGTTCATCTGGTGGCTAAGGATAAAGTGACATTTATTATTGTGGTTCATCTGGTGGCTAAGGGTAAAGTGACATTTATTGTTGTGGTTCATCTGGTGGTTAAGGA
Organism: Flabesymbios commensalis; assembly: GCA_964017125.1. Taxonomy (NCBI): domain Eukaryota; kingdom Metazoa; phylum Annelida; class Polychaeta; order Terebellida; family Flabelligeridae; genus Flabesymbios; species Flabesymbios commensalis. The sequence goes on from OZ024917.1 coordinate 48,860,348, forward strand.
CAAAGTGACATTTATTATTGTGGTTCATCTGGTGGCTAAGGGTGAAGTGACATTTATTGTTGTGGTTCATCTGGTGGCTAAGGGTGAAGTGGCATTTATTGTTGTGGTTCATCTGGTGGCTAATGGGTAAAGTGGCATTTATTGTTGAGGTTCATCTGGTGGCTAAGGGTAAAGTGACATTTATTGTTGTGGTTCATCTGGTGGCTAAGGGTAAAGTGACATTTATTAATTAGGTTGATCTGGTGGCCAAGGGTAAAGTGACATTTATTGTTGTGGTTCATCTGGTGTCTAAGGGTAAAGTGACATTTATTATTGTGGTTCATCTGGTGGCCAAGGGTAAAGTGACATTTATTGTTGTGGTTCATCTGGTGGTTAAGGGAAAGTGGCATTTATTATTGTGGTTCGTCTGGTGGCTAAGGGTAAAGTGACATTTATTATTGTGGTTCATCTGGTGGCTAAGGGTAAAGGACATTTATTATTGTGGTTCATCTGGTGGCTAAGGGTAAAGTGACATTTATTATTGTGGTTCATCTGGTGGCTAAGGGTAAAGTGACATTTATTATTGTGGTTCATCTGGTGGCTAAGTGCGAAGTGACATTTATTGTTGTGGTTCATCTGGTGGCTAAGGGTGAAGTGGCATTTATTGTTGTGGTTCATCTGGTGGCTAATGGGTAAAGTGGCATTTATTGTTGTGGTTCATCTGGTGGCTAAGGGAAAAGTGACATTTATTGTTGTGGTTCATCTGGTGGCTAAGGGTGAAGTGACATTTATTGTTGTGGTTCATCTGGTGGCTAATGGGTAAAGTGGCATTTATTGTTGTGGTTCATCTGGTGGCTAAGGGTAAAGTGGCATTTATTGTTGTGGTTCATCTGGTGGCTAAGGGTAAAATGACATTTATTGTTGTGGTTCATCTGGTGGCTAAGGAAAAAGTGACATTTATTGTTGTGGTTCATCTGGTGGCTAAGGGTGAAGTGACATTTATTGTTGTGGTTCATCTGGTGGCTAATGGGTAAAGTGGCATTTATTGTTGTGGTTCATCTGGTGGTTAAGGATAAAGTGACATTTATTATTGTGGCTCATCTGGTGGCTAAGGGTGAAGTGACATTTATTGTTGTGGTTCATCTGGTGGCTAAGGGTGAAGTGACATTTATTGTTGTGGTTCATCTGGTGGTTAAGGATAAAGTGACATTTAGTATTGTGGTTCATCTGGTGGCTAAGGGTGAAGTGACATTTATTGTTGTGGTTCATCTGGTGGCTAAGGGTGAAGTGACATTTATTGTTGTGGTTCATCTGGTGGTTAAGGATAAAGTGACATTTAGCCTTGTGGTTCATCTGGTGGCTAAGGATAAAGTGACATTTATTATTGTGGTTCATCTGGTGGCTAAGGGTAAAGTGACATTTATTGTTGTGGTTCATCTGGTGGTTAAGGACAAAGTGACATTTATTATTGTGGTTCATCTGGTGGCTAAGGGTGAAGTGACATTTATTGTTGTGGTTCATCTGGTGGCTAAGGGTGAAGTGGCATTTATTGTTGTGGTTCATCTGGTGGCTAATGGGTAAAGTGGCATTTATTGTTGAGGTTCATCTGGTGGCTAAGGGTAAAGTGACATTTATTGTTGTGGTTCATCTGGTGGCTAAGGGTAAAGTGACATTTATTAATTAGGTTGATCTGGTGGCCAAGGGTAAAGTGACATTTATTGTTGTGGTTCATCTGGTGTCTAAGGGTAAAGTGACATTTATTATTGTGGTTCATCTGGTGGCCAAGGGTAAAGTGACATTTATTGTTGTGGTTCATCTGGTGGTTAAGGGAAAGTGGCATTTATTATTGTGGTTCGTCTGGTGGCTAAGGGTAAAGTGACATTTATTATTGTGGTTCATCTGGTGGCTAAGGGTAAAGGACATTTATTATTGTGGTTCATCTGGTGGCTAAGGGTAAAGTGACATTTATTATTGTGGTTCATCTGGTGGCTAAGGGTAAAGTGACATTTATTATTGTGGTTCATCTGGTGGCTAAGTGCGAAGTGACATTTATTGTTGTGGTTCATCTGGTGGCTAAGGGTGAAGTGGCATTTATTGTTGTGGTTCATCTGGTGGCTAATGGGTAAAGTGGCATTTATTGTTGTGGTTCATCTGGTGGCTAAGGGAAAAGTGACATTTATTGTTGTGGTTCATCTGGTGGCTAAGGGTGAAGTGACATTTATTGTTGTGGTTCATCTGGTGGCTAATGGGTAAAGTGGCATTTATTGTTGTGGTTCATCTGGTGGCTAAGGGTAAAGTGGCATTTATTGTTGTGGTTCATCTGGTGGCTAAGGGTAAAATGACATTTATTGTTGTGGTTCATCTGGTGGCTAAGGGTGAAGTGGCATTTATTGTTGCGGTTCATCTGGTGGCTAATGGGTAAAGTGACATTTATTGTTGTGGTTCATCTGGTGGCTAAGGGTAAAGTGACATTTATTGTTGTGGTTCATCTGGTGGCTAAGGGTGAAGTGACATTTATTGTTGTGGTTCATCTGGTGGTTAAGGATAAAGTGACATTTATTATTGTGGTTCATCTGGTGGCTAAGGGTAAAGTGACATTTATTGTTGTGGTTCATCTGGTGGTTAAGGATAAAGTGACATTTATTATTGTGGTTCATCTGGTGGCTAAGGGTGAAGTGACATTTATTGTTTTGGTTCATCTGGTGGCTAAGGGTGAAGTGGCATTTATTGTTGAGGTTCATCTGGTGACTAATGGGTAAAGTGGCATTTATTGTTGTGGTTCATCTGGTGGCTAAGGGTAAAGTGACATTTATTGTTGTGGTTCATCTGGTGGCTAAGGGTAAAGTGACATTTATTGTTTAGGTTGATCTGGTGGCCAAGGGTAAAGTTACATTTATTGTTGTGGTTCATCTGGTGGCTAAGGGTAAAGTGACATCTATTGTTTAGGTTGATCTGGTGGCCAAGGGTAAAGTGACATTTATTGTTGTGGTTCATCTGGTGTCTAAGGGTAAAGTGACATTTATAATTGTGGTTCATCTGGTGGCCAAGGGTAAAGTGACATTTATTGTTGTGGTTCATCTGGTGGCTAAGGGAAAGTGGCATTTATTATTGTGGTTCATCTGGTGGCTAAGGGTAAAGTGACATTTATTATTGTGGTTCATCTGGTGGCTAAAGGTAAAGTGACATTTATTATTGTGGTTCATCTGGTGGCTAAGGGAAAGTGGCATTTATTATTGTGGTTCATCTGGTGGCTAAGGGTAAAGTGACATTTATTATTGTGGTTCATCTGGTGGCTAAGGGTAAGGTGACATTTATTATTGTGGTTCATTTGGTGGCTAAGGGTAAAGTGACATTTATTATTGTGGTTCATCTGGTGGCTAAGGGTAAAGTGACATTTATTATTGTGGTTCATCTGGTGGCTAAGGGTAAAGTGACATTTATTGTTGTGGTTCATCTGGTGGCTAAGGGTGAAGTTGCATTTATTGTTGTGGTTCATCTGGTGGCTAATGGGTAAAGTGGCATTTATTGTTGTGGTTCATCTGGTGGCTAAGGGAAAAGTGACTTTTATTGGTGTGGTTCATCTGGTGGCTAAGGGTGAAGTGACATTTATTGTTGTGGTTCATCTGGTGGCTAATGGGTAAAGTGGCATTTATTGTTGTGGTTCATCTGGTGGCTAAGGGTGAAGTTGCATTTATTGTTGTGGTTCATCTGGTGGTTAAGGATAAAGTGACATTTAGTATTGTGGTTCATCTGGTGGCTAAGGGTGAAGTGACATTTATTGTTGTGGTTCATCTGGTGGCTAAGGGTGAAGTGACATTTATTGTTGTGGTTCATCTGGTGGTTAAGGATAAAGTGACATTTAGCATTGTGGTTCATCTGGTGGCTAAGGGTAAAGTGGCATTTATTGTTGTGGTTCATCTGGTGGCTAAGGGTAAAATGACATTTATTGTTGTGGTTCATCTGGTGGCTAAGGGTGGAGTGGCATTTATTGTTGTGGTTCATCTGGTGGCTAATGGGTAAAGTGACATTTATTGTTGTGGTTCATCTGGTGGCTAAGGGTAAAGTGACATTTATTGTTGTGGTTCATCTGGTGGCTAAGGGTGAAGTGACATTTATTGTTGTGGTTCATCTGGTGGTTAAGGATAAAGTGACATTTATTATTGTGGTTTATCTGGTGACTAAGGGTAAAGTGACATTTATTGTTGTGGTTCATCTGGTGGTTAAGGATAAAGTGACATTTATTATTGTGGTTCATCTGGTGGCTAAGGGTGAAGTGACATTTATTGTTGTGGTTCATCTGGTGGCTAAGGGTGAAGTGGCATTTATTGTTGTGGTTCATCTGGTGGCTAATGGGTAAAGTGACATTTATTGTTGTGGTTCATCTGGTGGCTAAGGGTAAAGTGACATTTATTGTTGTGGTTCATCTGGTGGCTAAGGGTAAAGTGACATTTATTGTTTAGGTTGATCTGGTGGCCAAGGGTAAAGTGACATTTATTGTTGTGGTTCTTCTGGTGGCTAATGGGTAAAGTGGCATTTATTGTTGTGGTTCATCTGGTGGCTAAGGGTAAAGTGGCATTTATTGTTGTGGTTCATCTGGTGGCTAAGGGTAAAGTGACATTTCTTGTTGTGGTTCATCTGGTGGCTAAGGGTGAAGTGGCATTTATTGTTGTGGTTCATCTGGTGGCTAATGGGTAAAGTGACATTTATTGTTGTGGTTCATCTGGTGGCTAAGGGTAAAGTGACATTTATTGTTGTGGTTCATCTGGTGGCTAAGGGTGAAGTGACATTTATTGTTGTGGTTCATCTGGTGGTTAAGGATAAAGTGACATTTATTATTGTGGTTCATCTGGTGGCTAAGGGTTAAGTGACATTTATTGTTGTGTATCATCTGGTGGTTAAGGATAAAGTGACATTTATTATTGTGGTTCATCTGGTGGCTAAGGGTGAAGTGACATTTATTGTTGTGGTTCATCTGGTGGCTAAGGGTGAAGTGGCATTTATTGTTTTGGTTCATCTGGTGGCTAATGGGTAAAGTGGCATTTATTGTTGTGGTTCATCTGGTGGCTAAGGGTAAAGTGACATTTATTGTTGTGATTCATCTGGTGGCTAAGGGTAAAGTGACATTTATTGTTTAGGTTGATCTGGTGGCCAAGGGTAAAGTGACATTTATTGTTGTGGTTCATCTGGTGTCTAAGGGTAAAGTGACATTTATTATTGTGGTTCATCTGGTGGCTAAGGGTAAAGTGACATTTATTGTTGTGGTTCATCTGGTGGTTAAGGATAAAGTGACATTTATTATTGTGGTTCATCTGGTGGCTAAGGGTAAAGTGACATTTATTGTTGTGGTTCATCTGGTGGCTAAGGGTAAAGTGACATTTATTGTTTAGGTTGATCTGGTGGCCAAGGGTAAAGTGACATTTATTGTTGTGGTTCTTCTGGTGGCTAATGGGTAAAGTGGCATTTATTGTTGTGGTTCATCTGGTGGCTAAGGGTAAAGTGGCATTTATTGTTGTGGTTCATCTGGTGGCTAAGGGTAAAGTGACATTTATTGTTGTGGTTCATCTGGTGGCTAAGGGTGAAGTGGCATTTATTGTTGTGGTTCATCTGGTGGCTAATGGGTAAAGTGGCATTTATTATTGTGGTTCATCTGGTGGCTAAGGGTAAAGTGACATTTATTATTGTGGTTCATCTGGTGGCCAAGGGTAAAGTGACATTTATTGTTGTGGTTCATCTGGTGGCCAAGGGTAAAGTGACATTTATTGTTGTGGTTCATCTGGTGGCTAAGGGAAAGTGGCATTTATTATTGTTGTTCATCTGGTGGCTAAGGGTAAAGTGACATTTATTATTGTGGTTCATCTGGTGGCTAAGGGTAAAGTGACATTTATTATTGTGGTTCATCTGGTGGCTAAGGGTAAAGTGAAATTTATTGTTGTGGTTCATCTGATGGCTAAGGGTGAAGTGGCATTTATTGTTGTGGTTCATCTGGTGGTTAAGGATAAAGTGACATTTATTATTGTGGTTCATCTGGTGGCTAAGGGTGAAGTGACATTTATTGTTGTGGTTCATCTGGTGGCTAAGGGTGAAGTGGCATTTATTGTTGTGGTTCATCTGGTGGCTAATGGGTAAAGTGGCATTTATTGTTGTGGTTCATCAGGTGGCTAAGGGTAAAGTGACATTTATTGTTGTGGTTCATCTGGTGGCTAAGGGTAAATTTACATTTATTGTTTAGGTTGATCTGGTGGCCAAGGGTAAAGTGACATTTATTGTTGTGGTTCATCTGGTGGTTAAGGATAAAGTGAAATTTATTATTGTGGTTCATCTGGTGGCTAAGGGTAAAGTGACATTTATTGTTGTGGTTCATCTGGTGGCTAAGGGTAAAGTGACATTTATTGTTTAGGTTGATCTGGTGGCCAAGGGTAAAGTGACATTTATTGTTGTGGTTCTTCTGGTGGCTAATGGGTAAAGTGGCATTTATTGTTGTGGTTCATCTGGTGGCTAAGGGTAAAGTGGCATTTATTGTTGTGGTTCATCTGGTGGCTAAGGGTAAAGTGACATTTATTGTTGTGGTTCATCTGGTGGCTAAGGGTGAAGTGGCATTTATTGTTGTGGTTCATCTGGTGGCTAATGGGTAAAGTGGCATTTATTATTGTGGTTCATCTGGTGGCTAAGTGTAAAGTGACATTTATTATTGTGGTTCATCTGGTGGCCAAGGGTAAAGTGACATTTATTGTTGTGGTTCATCTGGTGGCCAAGGGTAAAGTGACATTTATTGTTGTGGTTCATCTGGTGGCTAAGGGAAAGTGGCATTTATTATTGTTGTTCATCTGGTGGCTAAGGGTAAAGTGACATTTATTATTGTGGTTCATCTGGTGGCTAAGGGTAAAGTGACATTTATTATTGTGGTTCATCTGGTGGCTAAGGGTAAAGTGAAATTTATTGTTGTGGTTCATCTGATGGCTAAGGGTGAAGTGGCATTTATTGTTGTGGTTCATCTGGTGGTTAAGGATAAAGTGACATTTATTATTGTGGTTCATCTGGTGGCTAAGGGTGAAGTGACATTTATTGTTGTGGTTCATCTGGTGGCTAAGGGTGAAGTGGCATTTATTGTTGTGGTTCATCTGGTGGCTAATGGGTAAAGTGGCATTTATTGTTGTGGTTCATCAGGTGGCTAAGGGTAAAGTGACATTTATTGTTGTGGTTCATCTGGTGGCTAAGGGTAAATTTACATTTATTGTTTAGGTTGATCTGGTGGCCAAGGGTAAAGTGACATTTATTGTTGTGGTTCATCTGGTGGTTAAGGATAAAGTGAAATTTATTATTGTGGTTCATCTGGTGGCTAAGGGTAAAGTGACATTTATTGTTGTGGTTCATCTGGTGGCTAAGGGTAAAGTGACATTTATTGTTTAGGTTGATCTGGTGGCCAAGGGTAAAGTGACATTTATTGTTGTGGTTCTTCTGGTGGCTAATGGGTAAAGTGGCATTTATTGTTGTGGTTCATCTGGTGGCTAAGGGTAAAGTGGCATTTATTGTTGTGGTTCATCTGGTGGCTAAGGGTAAAGTGACATTTATTGTTGTGGTTCATCTGGTGGCTAAGGGTGAAGTGGCATTTATTGTTGTGGTTCATCTGGTGGCTAATGGGTAAAGTGGCATTTATTATTGTGGTTCATCTGGTGGCTAAGTGTAAAGTGACATTTATTATTGTGGTTCATCTGGTGGCCAAGGGTAAAGTGACATTTATTGTTGTGGTTCATCTGGTGGCCAAGGGTAAAGTGACATTTATTGTTGTGGTTCATCTGGTGGCTAAGGAAAAGTGGCATTTATTATTGTGGTTCATCTGGTGGCTAAGGGTAAAGTGACATTTATTATTGTGGTTCATCTGGTGGCTAAGGGTAAAGTGACATTTATTATTGTGGTTCATCTGGTGGCTAAGGGTAAAGTGACATTTATTGTTGTGGTTCATCTGGTGGCTAAGGGTGAAGTGGCATTTATTGTTGTGGTTCATCTGGTGGCTAATTGGTAAAGTGGCATTTATTGTTGTGGTTCATCTGGTGGCTAAGGGTAAAGTGACATTTATTGTTGTGGTTCATCTGGTGGCTAAAGGTGAAGTGACATTTATTGTTGTGGTTCATCTGGTGGCTAATGGGTGAAGTGGCATTTATTGTTGTGGTTCATCTGGTGGCTAAGGGTAAAGTGGCATTTATTGTTGTGGTTCATCTGGTGGCTAAGGGTAAAGTGACATTTATTGTTGTGGTTCATCTGGTGGCTAAGGGTGAAGTGGCATTTATTGTTGTGGTTCATCTGGTGGCTAATGGGTAAAGTGACATTTATTGTTGTGGTTCATCTGGTGGCTAAGGTTAAAGTGACATTTATTGTTGTGGTTCATCTGTTGGCTAAGGGTAAAGTGACATTTATTGTTGTGGTACATCTGGTGGCTAATTTGATAAAGTGGCATTTATTATTGTGGTTCATCTTGTGGCTAAGGGTAAAGTGACATTTATTATTGTGGTTCATCTGGTGGCTAAGGGTGAAGTGACATTTATTGTTGTGGCTCATCTGGTGGCTAAGGGTAAAGTGGCATTTATTGCTGTGGTTCATCTGGTGGCTAATGGGTAAAGTGGCATTTATTATTGTGGTTCATCTGGTGGCTAAGGGTAAAGTGACATTTATTATTGTGGTTCATCTGGTGGCCAAGGGTAAAGTGACATTTATTGTTGTGGTTCATCTGGTGGCCAAGGGTAAAGTGACATTTATTGTTGTGGTTCATCTGGTGGCTAAGGGAAAGTGGCATTTATTATTGTGGTTCATCTGGTGGCTAAGGGTAAAGTGACATTTATTATTGTGGTTCATCTGGTGGCTAAGGGTAAAGTGACATTTATTATTGTGGTTCATCTGGTGGCCAAGGGTAAAGTGACATTTATTGTTGTGGTTCATCTGGTGGCTAAGGGTGAAGTGACATTTATTGTTGTGGTTCATCTGGTGGCTAATGGGTGAAGTGGCATTTATTGTTGTGGTTCATCTGGTGGCTAAGGGTAAAGTGGCATTTATTGTTGTGGTTCATCTGGTGGCTAAGGGTAAAGTGACATTTATTGTTGTGGTTCATCTGGTGGCTAAGGGTGAAGTGGCATTTATTGTTGTGGTTCATCTGGTGGCTGATGGGTAAAGTGACATTTATTGTTGTGGTTCATCTGGTGGCTAAGGTTAAAGTGACATTTATTGTTGTGGTTCATCTGGTGGCTAAGGGTAAAGTGACATTTATTGTTGTGGTACATCTGGTGGCTAATTTGATAAAGTGGCATTTATTATTGTGGTTCATCTGGTGGCTAAGGGTAAAGTGACATTTATTATTGTGGTTCATCTGGAGGCTAAGGGTGAAGTGACATTTATTGTTGTGGTTCATCTGGTGGCTAAGGGTAAAGTGGCATTTATTGTTGTGGTTGATCTGGTGGCTAAAGGTAAAGTGACATTTATTGTTGTGATTCATCTGGTGGCTAAGGGTAAAGTGACATTTATTGTTGTGGTTCATCTGGTGGCTCAGGGTAAAGTGACATTTATTGTTGTGATTCATCTGGTGGCTAAGGGTAAAGTGACATTTATTGTTGTGATTCATCTGCAGGCTAAGGGTAAAGTGACATTTATTGTTGTGATTCATCTGGTGGCTAAGGGTGAAGTGACATTTATTGTTGTGGTTCATCTGGTGGCTAAGGGTAAAGTGGCATTTATTGTTGTGGTTAATCTGGTGGCTAAAGGTAAAGTGACATTTATTGTTGTGATTCATCTGGTGGCTAAGGGTAAAGTGACATTTATTGTTGTGGTTCATCTGATGGCTAAGGGTAAAGTGACATTTATTGTTGTGATTCATCTGCAGGCTAAGGGTAAAGTGACATTTATTGTTGTGATTCATCTGGTGGCTAAGGGTAAAGTGACATTTATTGTTGTGATTCTTCTGGTGGCTAAGGGTAAAGTGACATTTATTGTTGTGACTCATCTGGTGGCTAAGGGTAAAGTGACATTTATTGTTTAGGTTGATTTGGTGGCCAAGGGTAAAGTGACATTTATTGTTGTGGTTCATCTGGTGTCTAAGGGTAAAGTGACATTTATTATTGTGGTTCATCTGGTGGCTAAGGGTAAAGTGACATTTATTGTTGTGGTTCATCTGGTGGTTAGGGATAAAGTGACATTTATTATTGTGGTTCATCTGGTGGCTAAGGTTAAAGTGACATTTATTGATGTGGTTCATCTGGTGGCTAAGGGTAAAGTGAAGTTTATTGCTTAGGTTGATCTGGTGGCCAAGGGTAAAGTGACATTTATTGTTGTGGTTCATCTGGTGGCTAAGGGTGAAGTGACATTTATTGTTGTGGTTCATCTGGTGGCTAATGGGTGAAGTGGCATTTATTGTTGTGGTTCATCTGGTGGCTAAGGGTAAAGTGACATTTATTGTTTAGGTTGATCTGGTGGCCAAGGGTAAAGTGACATTTATTATTGTGGTTCATCTGGTGGCTAAGGGTAAAGTGACATTTATTATTGTGGTTCATCTGGTGGCTAAGGGTAAAGTGACATTTATTATTGTGGTTCATCTGGTGGCTAAGGGTAAAGTGACATTTATTATTGTGGTTTATCTGGGGGCCGAGAGTAAAGTGACATTTATTATTGTGGTTCATCTGGTGGCTAAGGGTAAAGTGGCATTTATTGTGTGTGATTCATCTGGTGGCTAAGGGTGAAGTGGCATTTATTGTTGTGGTTCATTTGGTGGCTACGGGTGAAGTGACATTTATTATTGTGGCTCATCTGGTGGTTAAGGGTAAAGTGACATTTATTGTTGTGGTTCATCTGGTGGTTAAGGATAAAGTGACATTTATTATTGTGGTTCATCTGGTGGCTAAGGGTGAAGTGACATTTATTGTTGTGGTTCATCTGGTGGCTAAGGGTGAAGTGACATTTATTGTTGTGGTTCATCTGGTGGTAAAGATAAAGTGACATTTAGTATTGTGGTTCATCTGGTGGCTAAGGGTAAAGTGACATTTATTGTTGTGGTTCATCTGGTGGCTAAGGGTGAAGTGACATTTATTGTTGTGGTTCATCTGGTGGCTAAGGGTAAAGTGACATTTACTATTGTGGTTCATCTGGTGGCTAAGGGTGAAGTGACATTTATTGTTGTGGTTCATCTGGTGGCTAAGGGTGAAGTGACATTTATTGTTGTGGTTCATCTGGTGGTTAAGGATAAAGTGACATTTAGTATTGTGGTTCATCTGGTGGCTAAGGATAAAGTGACATTTATTATTGTGGTTCATCTGGTGGCTAAGGGTAAAGTGACATTTATTGTTGTGGTTCATCTGGTGGCTAAGGGTGAAGTGACATTTATTGTTGTGGTTCATCTGGTGGCTAAGGGTGAAGTGACATTTATTGTTGTGGTTCATCTGGTGGTAAAGATAAAGTGACATTTAGTATTGTGGTTCATCTGGTGGCTAAGGGTAAAGTGACATTTATTGTTGTGGTTCATCTGATGGCTAAGGGTAAAGTGACCTTTATTGTTGTGATTCATCTGCAGGCTAAGGGTAAAGTGACATTTATTGTTGTGATTCATCTGGTGGCTAAGGGTAAAGTGACATTTATTGTTGTGATTCTTCTGGTGGCTAAGGGTAATGTGACATTTATTGTTGTGACTCATCTGGTGGCTAAGGGTGAAGTGACATTTATTGTTGTGGTTCATCTGGTGGTTAAGGATAAAGTGACATTTAGTATTGTGGTTCATCTGGTGGCTAAGGATAAAGTGACATTTATTATTGTGGTTCATCTGGTGGCTAAGGGTAAAGTGACATTTATTGTTGTGGTTCATCTGGTGGCTAAGGGTGAAGTGACATTTATTGTTGTGGTTCATCTGGTGGCTAAGGGTGAAGTGACATTTATTGTTGTGGTTCATCTGGTGGTAAAGATAAAGTGACATTTAGTATTGTGGTTCATCTGGTGGCTAAGGGTAAAGTGACATTTATTGTTGTGGTTCATCTGATGGCTAAGGGTAAAGTGACATTTATTGTTGTGATTCATCTGCAGGCTAAGGGTAAAGTGACATTTATTGTTGTGATTCATCTGGTGGCTAAGGGTAAAGTGACATTTATTGTTGTGATTCTTCTGGTGGCTAAGGGTAAAGTGACATTTATTGTTGTGACTCATCTGGTGGCTAAGGGTAAAGTGACATTTATTGTTTAGGTTGATTTGGTGGCCAAGGGTAAAGTGACATTTATTGTTGTGGTTCATCTGGTGTCTAAGGGTAAAGTGACATTTATTATTGTGGTTCATCTGGTGGCTAAGGGTAAAGTGACATTTATTGTTGTGGTTCATCTGGTGGTTAGGGATAAAGTGACATTTATTATTGTGGTTCATCTGGTGGCTAAGGTTAAAGTGACATTTATTGATGTGGTTCATCTGGTGGCTAAGGGTAAAGTGAAGTTTATTGTTTAGGTTGATCTGGTGGCCAAGGGTAAAGTGACATTTATTGTTGTGGTTCATCTGGTGGCTAAGGGTGAAGTGACATTTATTGTTGTGGTTCATCTGGTGGCTAATGGGTGAAGTGGCATTTATTGTTGTGGTTCATCTGGTGGCTAAGGGTAAAGTGACATTTATTGTTTAGGTTGATCTGGTGGCCAAGGGTAAAGTGACATTTATTATTGTGGTTCATCTGGTGGCTAAGGGTAAAGTGACATTTATTATTGTGGTTCATCTGGTGGCTAAGGGTAAAGTGACATTTATTATTGTGGTTCATCTGGTGGCTAAGGGTAAAGTGACATTTATTATTGTGGTTTATCTGGGGGCCGAGAGTAAAGTGACATTTATTATTGTGGTTCATCTGGTGGCTAAGGGTAAAGTGGCATTTATTGTGTGTGATTCATCTGGTGGCTAAGGGTGAAGTGGCATTTATTGTTGTGGTTCATTTGGTGGCTACGGGTGAAGTGACATTTATTATTGTGGCTCATCTGGTGGTTAAGGGTAAAGTGACATTTATTGTTGTGGTTCATCTGGTGGTTAAGGATAAAGTGACATTTATTATTGTGGTTCATCTGGTGGCTAAGGGTGAAGTGACATTTATTGTTGTGGTTCATCTGGTGGCTAAGGGTGAAGTGACATTTATTGTTGTGGTTCATCTGGTGGTAAAGATAAAGTGACATTTAGTATTGTGGTTCATCTGGTGGCTAAGGGTAAAGTGACATTTATTGTTGTGGTTCATCTGGTGGCTAAGGGTGAAGTGACATTTATTGTTGTGGTTCATCTGGTGGCTAAGGGTAAAGTGACATTTACTATTGTGGTTCATCTGGTGGCTAAGGGTGAAGTGACATTTATTGTTGTGGTTCATCTGGTGGCTAAGGGTGAAGTGACATTTATTGTTGTGGTTCATCTGGTGGTTAAGGATAAAGTGACATTTAGTATTGTGGTTCATCTGGTGGCTAAGGATAAAGTGACATTTATTATTGTGGTTCATCTGGTGGCTAAGGGTAAAGTGACATTTATTGTTGTGGTTCATCTGGTGGTTAAGGATAAAGTGACATTTATTATTGTGGTTCATCTGGTGGCTAAGGGTGAAGTGACATTTATTGTTGTGGTTCATCTGGTGGCTAAGGGTGAAGTGTCATTTATTGTTGTGGTTCATCTGGTGGCTAATGGGTAAAGTGGCATTTATTGTTGAGGTTCATCTGGTGGCTAAGGGTAAAGTGACATTTATTGTTGTGGTTCATCTGGTGGCTAAGGGTAAAGTGACATTTATTGTTTAGGTTGATCTGGTGGCCAAGGGTAAAGTGACATTTATTGTTGTGGTTCATCTGGTGTCTAAGGGTAAAGTGACATTTATTATTGTGGTTCATCTGGTGGCCAAGGGTAAAGTGACATTTATTGTTGTGGTTCATCTGGTGGCTAAGGGAAAGTGGCATTTATTATTGTGGTTCATCTGGTGGCTAAGGGTAAAGTGACATTTATTATTGTGGTTCATCTGGTGGCTAAGGGTAAAGTGACATTTATTATTGTGGTTCATCTGGTGGCTAAGGGTAAAGTGACATTTATTATTGTGGTTCATCTGGTGGCTAAGGGTAAAGTGACATTTATTATTGTGGTTCATCTGGTGGCTAAGGGTGAAGTGACATTTATTGTTGTGGTTCATTTGGTGGCTAAGGGTGAAGTAGCATTTATTGTTGTGGTTCATCTGGTGGCTAATGGGTAAAGTGGCATTTATTGTTGTGGTTCATCTGGTGGCTAAGGGAAAAGTGACATTTATTGTTGTGGTTCATCTGGTGGCTAAGGGTGAAGTGACATTTATTGTTGTGGTTCATCTGGTGGCTAATGGGTAAAGTGGCATTTATTGTTGTGGTTCATCTGGTGGGTAAGGATAAAGTGACATTTATTATTGTGGTTCATCTGGTGGCTAAGGGTGAAGTGACATTTATTGTTGTGGTTCATCTGGTGGCTAAGGGTGAAGTGACATTTATTGTTGTGGTTCATCTGGTGGTTAAGGATAAAGTGACATTTAGTATTGTGGTTCATCTGGTGGCTAAGGGTGAAGTGACATTTATTGTTGTGGTTCATCTGGTGGCTAAGGGTGAAGTGACATTTATTGTTGTGGTTCATCTGGTGGTTAAGGATAAAGTGACATTTAGTATTGTGGTTCATCTGGTGGCTAAGGATAAAGTGACATTTATTATTGTGGTTCATCTGGTGGCTAAGGGTAAAGTGACATTTATTGTTGTGGTTCATCTGGTGGTTAAGGATAAAGTGATATTTATCATTGTGGTTCATCTGGTGGCTAAGGGTGAAGTGACATTTATTGTTGTGGTTCATCTGGTGGCTAAGGGTGAAGTGGCATTTATTGTTGTGGTTCATCTGGTGGCTAATGGGTAAAGTGGCATTTATTGTTGAGGTTCATCTGGTGGCTAAGGGTAAAGTGACATTTATTGTTGTGGTTCATCTGGTGGCTAAGGGTGAAGTGACATTTATTGTTGTGGTTCATCTGGTGGCTAAGGGTGAAGTGACATTTATTGTTGTGGTTCATCTGGTGGTTAAGGATAAAGTGATATTTATCATTGTGGTTCATCTGGTGGCTAAGGGTGAAGTGACATTTATTGTTGTGGTTCATCTGGTGGCTAAGGGTGAAGTGGCATTTATTGTTGTGGTTCATCTGGTGGCTAATGGGTAAAGTGGCATTTATTGTTGAGGTTCATCTGGTGGCTAAGGGTAAAGTGACATTTATTGTTGTGGTTCATCTGGTGGCTAAGGGTAAAGTGACATTTATTATTGTGGTTCATCTGGTGGCTGAGGGAAAAGTGACATTTATTGTTGTGGTTCATCTGGTGGCTAAGGGTGAAGTGACATTTATTGTTGTGGTTCATCTGGTGGCTAAGGGTAAAGTGACATTTACTATTGTGGTTCATCTGGTGGCTAAGGGTGAAGTGACATTTATTGTTGTGGTTCATCTGGTGGCTAAGGGTGAAGTGACATTTATTGTTGTGGTTCATCTGGTGGTTAAGGATAAAGTGACATTTAGTATTGTGGTTCATCTGGTGGCTAAGGATAAAGTGACATTTATTATTGAGGTTCATCTGGTGGCTAAGGGTAAAGTGACATTTATTGTTGTGGTTCATCTGGTGGTTAAGGATAAAGTGACATTTATTATTGTGGTTCATCTGGTGGCTAAGGGTGAAGTGACATTTATTGTTGTGGTTCATCTGGTGGCTAAGGGTGAAGTGGCATTTATTGTTGTGGTTCATCTGGTGGCTAATGGGTAAAGTGGCATTTATTGTTGAGGTTCATCTGGTGGCTAAGGGTAAAGTGACATTTATTGTTGTGGTTCATCTGGTGGCTAAGGGTAAAGTGACATTTATTGTTTAGGTTGATCTGGTGGCCAAGGGTAAAGTGACATTTATTGTTGTGGTTCATCTGGTGTCTAAGGGTAAAGTGACATTTATTATTGTGGTTCATCTGGTGGCCAAGGGTAAAGTGACATTTATTGTTGTGGTTCATCTGGTGGCTAAGGGAAAGTGGCATTTATTATTGTGGTTCATCTGGTGGCTAAGGGTAAAGTGACATTTATTATTGTGGTTCATCTGGTGGCTAAGGGTAAAGTGACATTTATTATTGTGGTTCATCTGGTGGCTAAGGGTAAAGTGACATTTAATATTGTGGTTCATCTGGTGGCTAAGGGTAAAGTGACATTTATTATTGTGGTTCATCTGGTGGCTAAGGGTGAAGTGACATTTATTGTTGTGGTTCATCTGGTGGCTAAGGGTGAAGTAGCATTTATTGTTGTGGTTCATCTGGTGGCTAATGGGTAAAGTGACATTTATTGTTGTGGTTCATCTGGTGGCTAAGGGAAAAGTGACATTTATTGTTGTGGTTCATCTGGTGGCTAAGGGTGAAGTGACATTTATTGTTGTGGTTCATCTGGTGGCTAATGGGTAAAGTGGCATTTATTGTTGTGGTTCATCTGGTGGGTAAGGATAAAGTGACATTTATTATTGTGGTTCATCTGGTGGCTAAGGGTGAAGTGACATTTATTGTTGTGGTTCATCTGGTGGCTAAGGGTGAAGTGACATTTATTGTTGTGGTTCATCTGGTGGTTAAGGATAAAGTGACATTTAGTATTGTGGTTCATCTGGTGGCTAAGGGTGAAGTGACATTTATTGTTGTGGTTCATCTGGTGGCTAAGGGTGAAGTGACATTTATTGTTGTGGTTCATCTGGTGGTTAAGGATAAAGTGACATTTAGTATTGTGGTTCATCTGGTGGCTAAGGATAAAGTGACATTTATTATTGTGGTTCATCTGGTGGCTAAGGGTAAAGTGACATTTATTGTTGTGGTTCATCTGGTGGTTAAGGATGAAGTGATATTTATCATTGTGGTTCATCTGGTGGCTAAGGGTGAAGTGACATTTATTGTTGTGGTTCATCTGGTGGCTAAGGGTGAAGTGGCATTTATTGTTGTGGTTCATCTGGTGGCTAATGGGTAAAGTGGCATTTATTGTTGAGGTTCATCTGGTGGCTAAGGGTAAAGTGACATTTATTGTTGTGGTTCATCTGGTGGCTAAGGGTAAAGTGACATTTATTAATTAGGTTGATCTGGTGGCCAAGGGTAAAGTGACATTTATTGTTGTGGTTCATCTGGTGTCTAAGGGTAAAGTGACATTTATTATTGAGGTTCATCTGGTGGCCAAGGGTAAAGTGACATTTATTGTTGTGGTTCATCTGGTGGCTAAGGGAAAGTGGCATTTATTATTGTGGTTCATCTGGTGGCTAAGGGTAAAGTGACATTTATTATTGTGGTTCATCTGGTGGCTAAGGGTAAAGTGACATTTATTATTGTGGTTCATCTGGTGGCTAAGGGTAAAGTGACATTTATTATTGTGGTTCATCTGGTGGCTAAGGGTAAAGTGACATTTATTATTGTGGTTCATCTGGTGGCTAAGGGTGAAGTGACATTTATTGTTGTGGTTCATCTGGTGGCTAAGGGTGAAGTGGCATTTATTGTTGTGGTTCATCTGGTGGCTAATGGGTAAAGTGGCATTTATTGTTGTGGTTCATCTGGTGGCTAAGGGAAAAGTGACATTTATTGTTGTGGTTCATCTGGTGGCTAAGGGTGAAGTGACATTTATTGTTGTGGTTCATCTGGTGGCTAATGGGTAAAGTGGCATTTATTGTTGTGGTTCATCTGGTGGCTAAGGGTAAAGTGGCATTTATTGTTGTGGTTCATCTGGTGGCTAAGGGTAAAATGACATTTATTGTTGTGGTTCATCTGGTGGCTAAGGGTGAAGTGGCATTTATTGTTGTGGTTCATCTGGTGGCTAATGGGTAAAGTGACATTTATTGTTGTGGTTCATCTGGTGGCTAAGGGTAAAGTGACATTTATTGTTGTGGTTCATCTGGTGGCTAAGGGTGAAGTGACATTTATTGTTGTGGTTCATCTGGTGGTTAAGGATAAAGTGACATTTATTATTGTGGTTCATCTTGTGGCTAAGGGTAAAGTGACATTTATTGTTGTGGTTCATCTGGTGGTTAAGGATAAAGTGACATTTATTATTGTGGTTCATCTGGTGGCTAAGGGTGAAGTGACATTTATTGTTTTGGTTCATCTGGTGGCTAAGGGTGAAGTGGCATTTATTGTTGTGGTTCATCTGGTGGCTAATGGGTAAAGTGGAATTTATTGTTGTGGTTCATCTGGTGGCTAAGGGTAAAGTGACATTTATTGTTGTGGTTCATCTGGTGGCTAAGGGTAAAGTGACATTTATTGTTTAGGTTGATCTGGTGGCCAAGGGTAAAGTTACATTTATTGTTGTGGTTCATCTGGTGGCTAAGGGTAAAGTGACATTTATTGTTTAGGTTGATCTGGTGGCCAAGGGTAAAGTGACATTTATTGTTGTGGTTCATCTGGTGTCTAAGGGTAAAGTGACATTTATAATTGTGGTTCATCTGGTGGCCAAGGGTAAAGTGACATTTATTGTTGTGGTTCATCTGGTGGCTAAGGGAAAGTGGCATTTATTATTGTGGTTCATCTGGTGGCTAAGGGTAAAGTGACATTTATTATTGTGGTTCATCTGGTGGCTAAAGGTAAAGTGACATTTATTATTGTGGTTCATCTGGTGGCTAAGGGAAAGTGGCACTTATTATTGTGGTTCATCTGGTGGCTAAGGGTAAAGTGACATTTATTATTGTGGTTCATCTGGTGGCTAAGGGTAAGGTGACATTTATTATTGTGGGTCATCTGGTGGCTAAGGGTAAAGTGACATTTATTATTGCGGTTCATCTGGTGGCTAAAGGTAAAGTGACATTTATTATTGTGGTTCATCTGGTGGCTAAGGGAAAGTGGCACTTATTATTGTGGTTCATCTGGTGGCTAAGGGTAAAGTGACATTTATTATTGTGGTTCATCTGGTGGCTAAGGGTAAGGTGACATTTATTATTGTGGGTCATCTGGTGGCTAAGGGTAAAGTGACATTTATTATTGCGGTTCATCTGGTGGCTAAGGGTAAAGTGACATTTATTATTGCGGTTCATCTGGTGGCTAAGGGTGAAGTGACATTTATTGTTGTGGTTCATCTGGTGACTAATGGGTAAAGTGGCATTTATTGTTGTGGTTCATCTGGTGGTTAAGGATAAAGTGACATTTATTATTGTGGTTCATCTGGTGGCTAAGGGTGAAGTGACATTTATTGTTGTGGTTCATCTGGTGGCTAAGGGTGAAGTGACATTTATTGTTGTGGTTCATCTGGTGGTTAAGGATAAAGTGACATTTAGTATTGTGGTTCATCTGGTGGCTAAGGGTGAAGTGACATTTATTGTTGTGGTTCATCTGGTGGCTAAGGGTGAAGTGACAATTTTATTGTTGTGGTTCATCTGGTGGTTAAGGATAAAGTGACATTTAGTATTGTGGTTCATCTGGTGGCTAAGGATAAAGTGACATTTATTATTGTGGTTCATCTGGTGGCTAAGGGCAAAGTGACATTTATTGTTGTGGTTCATCTGATGGTTAAGGATAAAGTGACATTTATTATTGTGGTTCATCTGGTGGCTAAGGGTGAAGTGACATTTATTGTTGTGGTTCATCTGGTGGCTAAGGGTGAAGTGGCATTTATTGTTGTGGTTCATCTGGTGGCTAATGGGTAAAGTGGCATTTATTGTTGAGGTTCATCTGGTGGCTAAGGGTAAAGTGACATTTATTGTTGTGGTTCATCTGGTGGCTAAGGGTAAAGTGACATTTATTAATTAGGTTGATCTGGTGGCCAAGGGTAAAGTGACATTTATTGTTGTGGTTCATCTGGTGTCTAAGGGTAAAGTGACATTTATTATTGTGGTTCATCTGGTGGCCAAGGGTAAAGTGACATTTATTGTTGTGGTTCATCTGGTGGCTAAGGGAAAGTGGCATTTATTATTGTGGTTCATCTGGTGGCTAAGGGTAAAGTGACATTTATTATTGTGGTTCATCTGGTGGCTAAGGGTAAAGGACATTTATTATTGTGGTTCATCTGGTGGCTAAGGGTAAAGTGACATTTATTATTGTGGTTCATCTGGTGGCTAAGGGTAAAGTGACATTTATTATTGTGGTTCATCTGGTGGCTAAGGGTGAAGTGACATTTATTGTTGTGGTTCATCTGGTGGCTAAGGGTGAAGTGGCATTTATTGTTGTGGTTCATCTGGTGGCTAATGGGTAAAGTGGCATTTATTGTTGTGGTTCATCTGGTGGCTAAGGGAAAAGTGACATTTATTGTTGTGGTTCATCTGGTGGCTAAGGGTGAAGTGACATTTATTGTTGTGGTTCATCTGGTGGCTAATGGGTAAAGTGGCATTTATTGTTGTGGTTCATCTGGTGGCTAAGGGTAAAGTGGCATTTATTGTTGTGGTTCATCTGGTGGCTAAGGGTAAAATGACATTTATTGTTGTGGTTCATCTGGTGGCTAAGGGTGAAGAGGCATTTATTGTTGTGGTTCATCTGGTGGCTAATGGGTAAAGTGACATTTATTGTTGTGGTTCATCTGGTGGCTAAGGGTAAAGTGACATTTATTGTTGTGGTTCATCTGGTGGCTAAGGGTGAAGTGACATTTATTGTTGTGGTTCATCTGGTGGTTAAGGATAAAGTGACATTTATTATTGTGGTTCATCTGGTGGCTAAGGGTAAAGTGACATTTATTGTTGTGGTTCATCTGGTGGTTAAGGATAAAGTGACATTTATTATTGTGGTTCATCTGGTGGCTAAGGGTGAAGTGACATTTATTGTTTTGGTTCATCTGGTGGCTAAGGGTGAAGTGGCATTTATTGTTGTGGTTCATCTGGTGACTAATGGGTAAAGTGGCATTTATTGTTGTGGTTCATCTGGTGGCTAAGGGTAAAGTGACATTTATTGTTGTGGTTCATCTGGTGGCTAAGGGTAAAGTGACATTTATTGTTTAGGTTGATCTGGTGGCCAAGGGTAAAGTTACATTTATTGTTGTGGTTCATCTGGTGGCTAAGGGTAAAGTGACATTTATTGTTTAGGTTGATCTGGTGGCCAAGGGTAAAGTGACATTTATTGTTGTGGTTCATCTGGTGTCTAAGGGTAAAGTGACATTTATAATTGTGGTTCATCTGGTGGCCAAGGTTAAAGTGACATTTATTGTTGTGGTTCATCTGGTGGCTAAGGGAATGTGGCATTTATTATTGTGGTTCATCTGGTGGCTAAGGGTAAAGTGACATTTATTATTGTGGTTCATCTGGTGGCTAAAGGTAAAGTGACATTTATTATTGTGGTTCATCTGGTGGCTAAGGGAAAGTGGCATTTATTATTGTGGTTCATCTGGTGGCTAAGGGTAAAGTGACATTTATTATTGTGGTTCATCTGGTGGCTAAGGGTAAGGTGACATTTATTATTGTGGTTCATCTGGTGGCTAAGGGTAAAGTGACATTTATTATTGTGGTTCATCTGGTGGCTAAGGGTAAAGTGACATTTATTATTGTGGTTCATCTGGTGGCTAAGGGTAAAGTGACATTTATTGTTGTGGTTCATCTGGTGGCTAAGGGTGAAGTGGCATTTATTGTTGTGGTTAATCTGGTGGCTAATGGGTAAAGTGGCATTTATTGTTGTGGTTCATCTGGTGGCTAAGGGAAAAGTGACATTTATTGGTGTGGTTCATCTGGTGGCTAAGGGTGAAGTGACATTTATTGTTGTGGTTCATCTGGTGGCTAATGGGTAAAGTGGCATTTATTGTTGTGGTTCATCTGGTGGCTAAGGGTAAAGTGGCATTTATTGTTGTGGTTCATCTGGTGGCTAAGGGTAAAATGACATTTATTGTTGTGGTTCATCTGGTGGCTAAGGGTGAAGTGGCATTTATTGTTGTGGTTCATCTGGTGGCTAATGGGTAAAGTGACATTTATTGTTGTGGTTCATCTGGTGGCTAAGGGTAAAGTGACATTTATTGTTGTGGTTCATCTGGTGGCTAAGGGTGAAGTGACATTTATTGCTGTGGTTCATCTGGTGGTTAAGGATAAAGTGACATTTATTATTGTGGTTCATCTGGTGACTAAGGGTAAAGTGACATTTATTGTTGTGGTTCATCTGGTGGTTAAGGATAAAGTGACATTTATTATTGTGGTTCATCTGGTGGCTAAGGGTGAAGTGACATTTATTGTTGTGGTTCATCTGGTGGCTAAGGGTGAAGTGGCATTTATTGTTGTGGTTCATCTGGTGGCTAATGGGTAAAGTGACATTTATTGTTGTGGTTCATCTGGTGGCTAAGGGTAAAGTGACATTTATTGTTGTGGTTCATCTGGTGGCTAAGGGTAAAGTGACATTTATTGTTTAGGTTGATCTGGTGGCCAAGGGTAAAGTGACATTTATTGTTGTGGTTCTTCTGGTGGCTAATGGGTAAAGTGGCATTTATTGTTGTGGTTCATCTGGTGGCTAAGGGTAAAGTGGCATTTATTGTTGTGGTTCATCTGGTGGCTAAGGGTAAAGTGACATTTATTGTTGTGGTTCATCTGGTGGCTAAGGGTAAAGTGACATTTATTATTGTGGTTCATCTGGTGGCTAAGGGTAAAGTGACATTTATTGTTGTGGTTCATCTGGTGGCTAAAGGTAAAGTGACATTTATTATTGTGGTTCATCTGGTGGCTAAGGGAAAGTGGCATTTATTATTGTGGTTCATCTGGTGGCTAAGGGTAAAGTGACATTTATTATTGTGGTTCATCTGGTGGCTAAGGGTAAGGTGACATTTATTATTGTGGTTCATCTGGTGGCTAAGGGTAAAGTGACATTTATTATTGTGGTTCATCTGGTGGCTAAGGGTAAAGTGACATTTATTATTGTGGTTCATCTGGTGGCTAAGGGTAAAGTGACATTTATTGTTGTGGTTCATCTGGTGGCTAAGGGTGAAGTGGCATTTATTGTTGTGGTTAATCTGGTGGCTAATGGGTAAAGTGGCATTTATTGTTGTGGTTCATCTGGTGGCTAAGGGAAAAGTGACATTTATTGGTGTGGTTCATCTGGTGGCTAAGGGTGAAGTGACATTTATTGTTGTGGTTCATCTGGTGGCTAATGGGTAAAGTGGCATTTATTGTTGTGGTTCATCTGGTGGCTAAGGGTAAAGTGGCATTTATTGTTGTGGTTCATCTGGTGGCTAAGGGTAAAATGACATTTATTGTTGTGGTTCATCTGGTGGCTAAGGGTGAAGTGGCATTTATTGTTGTGGTTCATCTGGTGGCTAATGGGTAAAGTGACATTTATTGTTGTGGTTCATCTGGTGGCTAAGGGTAAAGTGACATTTATTGTTGTGGTTCATCTGGTGGCTAAGGGTGAAGTGACATTTATTGCTGTGGTTCATCTGGTGGTTAAGGATAAAGTGACATTTATTATTGTGGTTCATCTGGTGACTAAGGGTAAAGTGACATTTATTGTTGTGGTTCATCTGGTGGTTAAGGATAAAGTGACATTTATTATTGTGGTTCATCTGGTGGCTAAGGGTGAAGTGACATTTATTGTTGTGGTTCATCTGGTGGCTAAGGGTGAAGTGGCATTTATTGTTGTGGTTCATCTGGTGGCTAATGGGTAAAGTGACATTTACTGTTGTGGTTCATCTGGTGGCTAAGGGTAAAGTGACATTTATTGTTGTGGTTCATCTGGTGGCTAAGGGTAAAGTGACATTTATTGTTTAGGTTGATCTGGTGGCCAAGGGTAAAGTGACATTTATTGTTGTGGTTCTTCTGGTGGCTAATGGGTAAAGTGGCATTTATTGTTGTGGTTCATCTGGTGGCTAAGGGTAAAGTGGCATTTATTGTTGTGGTTCATCTGGTGGCTAAGGGTAAAGTGACATTTATTGTTGTGGTTCATCTGGTGGCTAAGGGTGAAGTGGCATTTATTGTTGTGGTTCATTGTTGTGGTTCATCTGGTGGCTAAGGGTAAAGTGACATTTATTGTTGTGGTTCATCTGGTGGCTAAGGTTAAAGTGGCATTTATTGTTGTGGTTCATCTGGTGGTTAAGGATAAAGTGACATTTATTATTGTGGTTCATCTGGTGGCTAAGGGTAAAGTGACATTTATTGTTGTGGTTCATCTGGTGGCTAAGGGTAAAGTGACATTTATTGTTTAGGTTGATCTGGTGGCCAAGGGTAAAGTGACATTTATTGTTGTGGTTCTTCTGGTGGCTAATGGGTAAAGTGGCATTTATTGTTGTGGTTCATCTGGTGGCTAAGGGTAAAGTGGCATTTATTGTTGTGATTCATCTGGTGGCTAAGGGTAAAGTGACATTTATTGTTGTGGTTCATCTGGTGGCTAAGGGTGAAGTGACATTTATTGTTGTGGTTCATCTGGTGGCTAATGGGTAAAGTGGCATGTATTATTGTGGTTCATCTGGTGGCTAACGGTAAAGTGACATTTATTATTGTGGTTCATCTGGTGGCCAAGGGTAAAGTGACATTTATTGTTGTGGTTCATATGGTGGCCAAGGGTAAAGTGACATTTATTGTTGTGGTTCATCTGGTGGCTAAGGGAAAGTGGCATTTATTATTGTGGTTCATCTGGTGGCTAAGGGTAAAGTGACATTTATTATTGTGGTTCATCTGGTGGCTAAGGGTAAAGTGACATTTATTATTGTGGTTCATCTGGTGGCTAAGGGTAAAGTGACATTTATTGTTGTGGTTCATATGGTGGCTAAGGGTGAAGTGGCATTTATTGTTGTGGTTCATCTGGTGGTTAAGGATAAAGTGACATTTATTATTGTGGTTCATCTGGTGGCTAAGGGTGAAGTGACATTTATTGTTGTGGTTCATCTGGTGGCTAAGGGTGAAGTGGCATTTATTGTTGTGGTTCATCTGGTGGCTAATGGGTAAAGTGGCATTTATTGTTGTGGTTCATCTGGTGGCTAAGGGTAAAGTGACATTTATTGTTGTGGTTCATCTGGTGGCTAAGGGTAAAGTGGCATTTATTGTTGTGATTCATCTGGTGGCTAAGGGTAAAGTGACATTTATTGTTGTGGTTCATCTGGTGGCTAAGGGTGAAGTGACATTTATTGTTGTGGTTCATCTGGTGGCTAATGGGTAAAGTGGCATGTATTATTGTGGTTCATCTGGTGGCTAAGGGTAAAGTGACATTTATTATTGTGGTTCATCTGGTGGCCAAGGGTAAAGTGACATTTATTGTTGTGGTTCATCTGGTGGCCAAGGGTAAAGTGACATTTATTGTTGTGGTTCATCTGGTGGCTAAGGGAAAGTGGCATTTATTATTGTGGTTCATCTGGTGGCTAAGGGTAAAGTGACATTTATTATTGTGGTTCATCTGGTGGCTAAGGGTAAAGAGACATTTATTATTGTGGTTCAGGTTCATATGGTGGCTAAGGGTGAAGGGGCATTTATTGTTGTGGTTCATCTGGTGGTTAAGGATAAAGTGACATTTATTATTGTGGTTCATCTGGTGGCTAAGGGTGAAGTGACATTTATTGTTGTGGTTCATCTGGTGGCTAAGGGTGAAGTGGCATTTATTGTTGTGGTTCATCTGGTGGCTAATGGGTAAAGTGGCATTTATTGTTGTGGTTCATCTGGTGGCTAAGGGTAAAGTGACATTTATTGTTGTGGTTCATCTGGTGGCTAAGGGTAAAGTGACATTTATTGTTTAGGTTGATCTGGTGGCCAAGGGTAAAGTGACATTTATTGTTGTGGTTCATCTGGTGGTTAAGGATAAAGTGACATTTATTATTGTGGTTCATCTGGTGGCTAAGGGTAAAGTAACATTTATTGTTGTGGTTCATCTGGTGGCTAAGGGTAAAGTGACATTTATTGTTTAGGTTGATCTGGTGGCCAAGGGTAAAGTGACATTTATTGTTGTGGTTCTTCTGGTGGCTAATGGGTAAAGTGGCATTTATTGTTGTGGTTCATCTGGTGGCTAAGGGTAAAGTGTCATTTATTGTTGTGGTTCATCTGGTGGCTAAGGGTAAAGTGACATTTATTGTTGTGGTTCATCTGGTGGCTAAGGGTGAAGTGGCATTTTTTGTTGTGGTTCATCTGGTGGCTAATGGGTAAAGTGGCATTTATTATTGTGGTTCATCTGGTGACTAAGGGTAAAGTGACATTTATTGTTGTGGTTCATCTGGTGGTTAAGGATAAAGTGACATTTATTATTGTGGTTCATCTGGTGGCTAAGGGTGAAGTGACATTTATTGTTGTGGTTCATCTGGTGGCTAAGGGTGAAGTGGCATTTATTGTTGTGGTTCATCTGGTGGCTAATGGGTAAAGTGACATTTATTGTTGTGGTTCATCTGGTGGCTAAGGGTAAAGTGACATTTATTGTTGTGGTTCATCTGGTGGCTAAGGGTAAAGTGACATTTTTTGTTTAGGTTAATCTGGTGGCCAAGGGTAAAGTGACATTTATTGTTGTGGTTCTTCTGGTGGCTAATGGGTAAAGTGGCATTTATTGTTGTGGTTCATCTGGTGGCTAAGGGTAAAGTGGCATTTATTGTTGTGGTTCATCTGGTGGCTAAGGGTAAAGTGACATTTATTGTTGTGGTTCATCTGGTGGCTAAGGGTGAAGTGGCATTTATTGTTGTGGTTCATTGTTGTGGTTCATCTGGTGGCTAAGGGTAAAGTGACATTTATTGTTGTGGTTCATCTGGTGGCTAAGGGTGAAGTGACATTTATTGTTGTGGTTCATCTGGTGGTTAAGGATAAAGTGACATTTATTATTGTGGTTCATCTGGTGGCTAAGGGTAAAGTGACATGTGTTGTTGTGTATCATCTGGTGGTTAAGGATAAAGTGACATTTATTATTGTGGTTCATCTGGTGGCTAAGGGTGAAGTGACATTTATTGTTGTGGTTCATCTGGTGGCTAAGGGTGAAGTGGCATTTATTGTTGTGGTTCATCTGGTGGCTAATGTGTAAAGTGGCATTTATTGTTGTGGTTCATCTGGTGGCTAAGGGTAAAGTGACATTTATTGTTGTGGTTCATCTGGTGGCTAATGGGTAAAGTGGCATGTATTATTGTGGTTCATCTGGTGGCTAAGGGTAAAGTGACATTTATTATTGTGGTTCATCTGGTGGCCAAGGGTAAAGTGACATTTATTGTTGTGGTTCATATGGTGGCCAAGGGTAAAGTGACATTTATTGTTGTGGTTCATCTGGTGGCTAAGGGAAAGTGGCATTTATTATTGTGGTTCATCTGGTGGCTAAGGGTAAAGTGACATTTATTATTGTGGTTCATCTGGTGGCTAAGGGTAAAGTGACATTTATTATTGTGGTTCATCTGGTGGCTAAGGGTAAAGTGACATTTATTGTTGTGGTTCATATGGTGGCTAAGGGTGAAGTGGCATTTATTGTTGTGGTTCATCTGGTGGTTAAGGATAAAGTGACATTTATTATTGTGGTTCATCTGGTGGCTAAGGGTGAAGTGACATTTATTGTTGTGGTTCATCTGGTGGCTAAGGGTGAAGTGGCATTTATTGTTGTGGTTCATCTGGTGGCTAATGGGTAAAGTGGCATTTATTGTTGTGGTTCATCTGGTGGCTAAGGGTAAAGTGACATTTATTGTTGTGGTTCATCTGGTGGCTAAGGGTAAAGTGGCATTTATTGTTGTGATTCATCTGGTGGCTAAGGGTAAAGTGACATTTATTGTTGTGGTTCATCTGGTGGCTAAGGGTGAAGTGACATTTATTGTTGTGGTTCATCTGGTGGCTAATGGGTAAAGTGGCATGTATTATTGTGGTTCATCTGGTGGCTAAGGGTAAAGTGACATTTATTATTGTGGTTCATCTGGTGGCCAAGGGTAAAGTGACATTTATTGTTGTGGTTCATCTGGTGGCCAAGGGTAAAGTGACATTTATTGTTGTGGTTCATCTGGTGGCTAAGGGAAAGTGGCATTTATTATTGTGGTTCATCTGGTGGCTAAGGGTAAAGTGACATTTATTATTGTGGTTCATCTGGTGGCTAAGGGTAAAGAGACATTTATTATTGTGGTTCAGGTTCATATGGTGGCTAAGGGTGAAGGGGCATTTATTGTTGTGGTTCATCTGGTGGTTAAGGATAAAGTGACATTTATTATTGTGGTTCATCTGGTGGCTAAGGGTGAAGTGACATTTATTGTTGTGGTTCATCTGGTGGCTAAGGGTGAAGTGGCATTTATTGTTGTGGTTCATCTGGTGGCTAATGGGTAAAGTGGCATTTATTGTTGTGGTTCATCTGGTGGCTAAGGGTAAAGTGACATTTATTGTTGTGGTTCATCTGGTGGCTAAGGGTAAAGTGACATTTATTGTTTAGGTTGATCTGGTGGCCAAGGGTAAAGTGACATTTATTGTTGTGGTTCATCTGGTGGTTAAGGATAAAGTGACATTTATTATTGTGGTTCATCTGGTGGCTAAGGGTAAAGTAACATTTATTGTTGTGGTTCATCTGGTGGCTAAGGGTAAAGTGACATTTATTGTTTAGGTTGATCTGGTGGCCAAGGGTAAAGTGACATTTATTGTTGTGGTTCTTCTGGTGGCTAATGGGTAAAGTGGCATTTATTGTTGTGGTTCATCTGGTGGCTAAGGGTAAAGTGTCATTTATTGTTGTGGTTCATCTGGTGGCTAAGGGTAAAGTGACATTTATTGTTGTGGTTCATCTGGTGGCTAAGGGTGAAGTGGCATTTTTTGTTGTGGTTCATCTGGTGGCTAATGGGTAAAGTGGCATTTATTATTGTGGTTCATCTGGTGACTAAGGGTAAAGTGACATTTATTGTTGTGGTTCATCTGGTGGTTAAGGATAAAGTGACATTTATTATTGTGGTTCATCTGGTGGCTAAGGGTGAAGTGACATTTATTGTTGTGGTTCATCTGGTGGCTAAGGGTGAAGTGGCATTTATTGTTGTGGTTCATCTGGTGGCTAATGGGTAAAGTGACATTTATTGTTGTGGTTCATCTGGTGGCTAAGGGTAAAGTGACATTTATTGTTGTGGTTCATCTGGTGGCTAAGGGTAAAGTGACATTTTTTGTTTAGGTTAATCTGGTGGCCAAGGGTAAAGTGACATTTATTGTTGTGGTTCTTCTGGTGGCTAATGGGTAAAGTGGCATTTATTGTTGTGGTTCATCTGGTGGCTAAGGGTAAAGTGGCATTTATTGTTGTGGTTCATCTGGTGGCTAAGGGTAAAGTGACATTTATTGTTGTGGTTCATCTGGTGGCTAAGGGTGAAGTGGCATTTATTGTTGTGGTTCATTGTTGTGGTTCATCTGGTGGCTAAGGGTAAAGTGACATTTATTGTTGTGGTTCATCTGGTGGCTAAGGGTGAAGTGACATTTATTGTTGTGGTTCATCTGGTGGTTAAGGATAAAGTGACATTTATTATTGTGGTTCATCTGGTGGCTAAGGGTAAAGTGACATGTGTTGTTGTGTATCATCTGGTGGTTAAGGATAAAGTGACATTTATTATTGTGGTTCATCTGGTGGCTAAGGGTGAAGTGACATTTATTGTTGTGGTTCATCTGGTGGCTAAGGGTGAAGTGGCATTTATTGTTGTGGTTCATCTGGTGGCTAATGTGTAAAGTGGCATTTATTGTTGTGGTTCATCTGGTGGCTAAGGGTAAAGTGACATTTATTGTTGTGGTTCATCTGGTGGCTAAGGGTAAAGTGACATTTATTGTTTAGGTTGATCTGGTGGCCGAGGGTTAAGTGACATTTATTGTTGTGGTTCATCTGGTGTCTAAGGGTAAAGTGACATTTATTATTGTGGTTCATCTGGTGGCTAAGGGTAAAGTGACATTTATTGTTGTGGTTCATCTGGTGGTTAAGGATAAAGTGACATTTATTTTTGTGGTTCATCTGGTGGCTAAGGGTAAGTGAAATTTATTGTTGTGGTTCATCTGGTGGCTAAGGGTAAAGTGACATTTATTGTTTAGGTTGATCTGGTGGCCAAGGGTAAAGTGACATTTATTGTTGTGGTTCTTCTGGTGGCTAATGGGTAAAGTGGCATTTATTGTTGTGGTTCATCTGGTGGCTAAGGGTAAAGTGGCATTTTTTGTTGTGATTCATCTGGTGGCTAAGGGTAAAGTGACATTTATTGTTGTGGTTCATCTGGTGGCTAAGGGTGAAGTGACATTTATTGTTGTGGTTCATCTGGTGGCTAATGGGTAAAGTGGCATGTATTATTGTGGTTCATCTGGTGGTTAAGGGTAAAGTGACATTTATTATTGTGGTTCATCTGGTGGCCAAGGGTAAAGTGACATTTATTGTTGTGGTTCATCTGGTGGCCAAGGGTAAAGTGACATTTATTGTTGTGTATCATCTGGTGGCTAAGGGAAAGTGGCATTTATTATTGTGGTTCATCTGGTGGCTAAGGGTAAAGTGACATTTATTATTGTGGTTCATCTGGTGGCTAAGGGTAAAGTGACATTTATTATTGTGGTTCATCTGGTGGCTAAGGGTAAAGTGACATTTATTGTTGTGGTTCATATGGTGGCTAAGGGTGAAGTGGCATTTATTGTTGTGGTTCATCTGGTGGCTAAGGGTGAAGTGGCATTTATTGTTGTGGTTCATCTGGTGGCTAATGGGTAAAGTGACATTTATTGTTGTGGTTCATCTGGTGGCTAAGGGTAAGTGACATTTATTGTTTAGGTTGATCTGGTGGCCAAGGGTAAAGTGACATTTATTGTTGTGGTTCTTCTGGTGGCTAATGGGTAAAGTGGCATTTATTGTTGTGGTTCATCTGGTGGCTAAGGGTAAAGTGGCATTTATTGTTGTGGTTCATCTGGTGGCTAAGGGTAAAGTGACATTTATTGTTGTGGTTCATCTGGTGGCTAAGGGTGAAGTGGCATTTATTGTTGTGGTTCATTGTTGTGGTTCATCTGGTGGCTAAGGGTAAAGTGACATTTATTGTTGTGGTTCATCTGGTGGCTAAGGGTAAAGTGGCATTTATTGTTGTGGTTCATCTGGTGGTTAAGGATAAAGTGACATTTATTATTGTGGTTCATCTGGTGGCTAAGGGTAAAGTGACATTTATTGTTGTGGTTCATCTGGTGGCTAAGGGTAAAGTGACATTTATTGTTTAGGTTGATCTGGTGGCCAAGGGTAAAGTGACATTTATTGTTGTGGTTCTTCTGGTGGCTAATGGGTAAAGTGGCATTTATTGTTGTGGTTCATCTGGTGGCTAAGGGTAAAGTGGCATTTATTGTTGTGATTCATCTGGTGGCTAAGGGTAAAGTGACATTTATTGTTGTGGTTCATCTGGTGGCTAAGGGTGAAGTGACATTTATTGTTGTGGTTCATCTGGTGGCTAATGGGTAAAGTGGCATGTATTATTGTGGTTCATCTGGTGGCTAAGGGTAAAGTGACATTTATTATTGTGGTTCATCTGGTGGCCAAGGGTAAAGTGACATTTATTGTTGTGGTTCATCTGGTGGCCAAGGGTAAAGTGACATTTATTGTTGTGGTTCATCTGGTGGCTAAGGGAAAGTGGCATTTATTATTGTGGTTCATCTGGTGGCTAAGGGTAAAGTGACATTTATTATTGTGGTTCATCTGGTGGCTAAGGGTAAGGTGACATTTATTATTGTGGGTCATCTGGTGGCTAAGGGTAAAGTGACATTTATTATTGCGGTTCATCTGGTGGCTAAGGGTAAAGTGACATTTATTATTGTGGTTCATCTGGTGGCTAAGGGAAAAGTGACATTTATTGTTGTGGTTCATCTGATGGCTAAGGGTGAAGTGACATTTATTGTTGTGGTTCATCTGGTGACTAATGGGTAAAGTGGCATTTATTGTTGTGGTTCATCTGGTGGTTAAGGATAAAGTGACATTTATTATTGTGGTTCATCTGGTGGCTAAGGGTGAAGTGACATTTATTGTTGTGGTTCATCTGGTGGCTAAGGGTGAAGTGACATTTATTGTTGTGGTTCATCTGGTGGTTAAGGATAAAGTGACATTTAGTATTGTGGTTCATCTGGTGGCTAAGGGTGAAGTGACATTTATTGTTGTGGTTCATCTGGTGGCTAAGGGTGAAGTGACAATTTTATTGTTGTGGTTCATCTGGTGGTTAAGGATAAAGTGACATTTAGTATTGTGGTTCATCTGGTGGCTAAGGATAAAGTGACATTTATTATTGTGGTTCATCTGGTGGCTAAGGGTAAAGTGACATTTATTGTTGTGGTTCATCTGATGGTTAAGGATAAAGTGACATTTATTATTGTGGTTCATCTGGAGGCTAAGGGTGAAGTGACATTTATTGTTGTGGTTCATCTGGTGGCTAAGGGTGAAGTGGCATTTATTGTTGTGGTTCATCTGGTGGCTAATGGGTAAAGTGGCATTTATTGTTGAGGTTCATCTGGTGGCTAAGGGTAAAGTGACATTTATTGTTGTGGTTCATCTGGTGGCTAAGGGTAAAGTGACATTTATTAATTAGGTTGATCTGGTGGCCAAGGGTAAAGTGACATTTATTGTTGTGGTTCATCTGGTGTCTAAGGGTAAAGTGACATTTATTATTGTGGTTCATCTGGTGGCCAAGGGTAAAGTGACATTTATTGTTGTGGTTCATCTGGTGGCTAAGGGAAAGTGGCATTTATTATTGTGGTTCATCTGGTGGCTAAGGGTAAAGTGACATTTATTATTGTGGTTCATCTGGTGGCTAAGGGTAAAGGACATTTATTATTGTGGTTCATCTGGTGGCTAAGGGTAAAGTGACATTTATTATTGTGGTTCATCTGGTGGCTAAGGGTAAAGTGACATTTATTATTGTGGTTCATCTGGTGGCTAAGGGTGAAGTGACATTTATTGTTGTGGTTCATCTGGTGGCTAAGGGTGAAGTGGCATTTATTGTTGTGGTTCATCTGGTGGCTAATGGGTAAAGTGGCATTTATTGTTGTGGTTCATCTGGTGGCTAAGGGAAAAGTGACATTTATTGTTGTGGTTCATCTGGTGGCTAAGGGTGAAGTGACATTTATTGTTGTGGTTCATCTGGTGGCTAATGGGTAAAGTGGCATTTATTGTTGTGGTTCATCTGGTGGCTAAGGGTAAAGTGGCATTTATTGTTGTGGTTCATCTGGTGGCTAAGGGTAAAATGACATTTATTGTTGTGGTTCATCTGGTGGCTAAGGGTGAAGAGGCATTTATTGTTGTGGTTCATCTGGTGGCTAATGGGTAAAGTGACATTTATTGTTGTGGTTCATCTGGTGGCTAAGGGTAAAGTGACATTTATTGTTGTGGTTCATCTGGTGGCTAAGGGTGAAGTGACATTTATTGTTGTGGTTCATCTGGTGGTTAAGGATAAAGTGACATTTATTATTGTGGTTCATCTGGTGGCTAAGGGTAAAGTGACATTTATTGTTGTGGTTCATCTGGTGGTTAAGGATAAAGTGACATTTATTATTGTGGTTCATCTGGTGGCTAAGGGTGAAGTGACATTTATTGTTTTGGTTCATCTGGTGGCTAAGGGTGAAGTGGCATTTATTGTTGTGGTTCATCTGGTGACTAATGGGTAAAGTGGCATTTATTGTTGTGGTTCATCTGGTGGCTAAGGGTAAAGTGACATTTATTGTTGTGGTTCATCTGGTGGCTAAGGGTAAAGTGACATTTATTGTTTAGGTTGATCTGGTGGCCAAGGGTAAAGTTACATTTATTGTTGTGGTTCATCTGGTGGCTAAGGGTAAAGTGACATTTATTGTTTAGGTTGATCTGGTGGCCAAGGGTAAAGTGACATTTATTGTTGTGGTTCATCTGGTGTCTAAGGGTAAAGTGACATTTATAATTGTGGTTCATCTGGTGGCCAAGGTTAAAGTGACATTTATTGTTGTGGTTCATCTGGTGGCTAAGGGAAAGTGGCATTTATTATTGTGGTTCATCTGGTGGCTAAGGGTAAAGTGAAATTTATTATTGTGGTTCATCTGGTGTATAAAGGTAAAGTGACATTTATTATTGTGGTTCATCTGGTGGCTAAGGGAAAGTGGCATTTATTATTGTGGTTCATCTGGTGGCTAAGGGTAAAGTGACATTTATTATTGTGGTTCATCTGGTGGCTAAGGGTAAGGTGACATTTATTATTGTGGTTCATCTGGTGGCTAAGGGTAAAGTGACATTTATTATTGTGGTTCATCTGGTGGCTAAGGGTAAAGTGACATTTATTATTGTGGTTCATCTGGTGGCTAAGGGTAAAGTGACATTTATTGTTGTGGTTCATCTGGTGGCTAAGGGTGAAGTGGCATTTATTGTTGTGGTTAATCTGGTGGCTAATGGGTAAAGTGGCATTTATTGTTGTGGTTCATCTGGTGGCTAAGGGAAAAGTGACATTTATTGGTGTGGTTCATCTGGTGGCTAAGGGTGAAGTGACATTTATTGTTGTGGTTCATCTGGTGGCTAATGGGTAAAGTGGCATTTATTGTTGTGGTTCATCTGGTGGCTAAGGGTAAAGTGGCATTTATTGTTGTGGTTCATCTGGTGGCTAAGGGTAAAATGACATTTATTGTTGTGGTTCATCTGGTGGCTAAGGGTGAAGTGGCATTTATTGTTGTGGTTCATCTGGTGGCTAATGGGTAAAGTGACATTTATTGTTGTGGTTCATCTGGTGGCTAAGGGTAAAGTGACATTTATTGTTGTGGTTCATCTGGTGGCTAAGGGTGAAGTGACATTTATTGCTGTGGTTCATCCGGTGGTTAAGGATAAAGTGACATTTATTATTGTGGTTCATCTGGTGACTAAGGGTAAAGTGACATTTATTGTTGTGGTTCATCTGGTGGTTAAGGATAAAGTGACATTTATTATTGTGGTTCATCTGGTGGCTAAGGGTGAAGTGACATTTATTGTTGTGGTTCATCTGGTGGCTAAGGGTGAAGTGGCATTTATTGTTGTGGTTCATCTGGTGGCTAATGGGTAAAGTGACATTTATTGTTGTGGTTCATCTGGTGGCTAAGGGTAAAGTGACATTTATTGTTGTGGTTCATCTGGTGGCTAAGGGTAAAGTGACATTTATTGTTTAGGTTGATCTGGTGGCCAAGGGTAAAGTGACATTTATTGTTGTGGTTCTTCTGGTGGCTAATGGGTAAAGTGGCATTTATTGTTGTGGTTCATCTGGTGGCTAAGGGTAAAGTGGCATTTATTGTTGTGGTTCATCTGGTGGCTAAGGGTAAAGTGACATTTATTGTTGTGGTTCATCTGGTGGCTAAGGGTAAAGTGACATTTATTATTGTGGTTCATCTGGTGGCTAAGGGTAAAGTGACATTTATTGTTGTGGTTCATCTGGTGGCTAAAGGTAAAGTGACATTTATTATTGTGGTTCATCTGGTGGCTAAGGGAAAGTGGCATTTATTATTGTGGTTCATCTGGTGGCTAAGGGTAAAGTGACATTTATTATTGTGGTTCATCTGGTGGCTAAGGGTAAGGTGACATTTATTATTGTGGTTCATCTGGTGGCTAAGGGTAAAGTGACATTTATTATTGTGGTTCATCTGGTGGCTAAGGGTAAAGTGACATTTATTATTGTGGTTCATCTGGTGGCTAAGGGTAAAGTGACATTTATTGTTGTGGTTCATCTGGTGGCTAAGGGTGAAGTGGCATTTATTGTTGTGGTTAATCTGGTGGCTAATGGGTAAAGTGGCATTTATTGTTGTGGTTCATCTGGTGGCTAAGGGAAAAGTGACATTTATTGGTGTGGTTCATCTGGTGGCTAAGGGTGAAGTGACATTTATTGTTGTGGTTCATCTGGTGGCTAATGGGTAAAGTGGCATTTATTGTTGTGGTTCATCTGGTGGCTAAGGGTAAAGTGGCATTTATTGTTGTGGTTCATCTGGTGGCTAAGGGTAAAATGACATTTATTGTTGTGGTTCATCTGGTGGCTAAGGGTGAAGTGGCATTTATTGTTGTGGTTCATCTGGTGGCTAATGGGTAAAGTGACATTTATTGTTGTGGTTCATCTGGTGGCTAAGGGTAAAGTGACATTTATTGTTGTGGTTCATCTGGTGGCTAAGGGTGAAGTGACATTTATTGCTGTGGTTCATCTGGTGGTTAAGGATAAAGTGACATTTATTATTGTGGTTCATCTGGTGACTAAGGGTAAAGTGACATTTATTGTTGTGGTTCATCTGGTGGTTAAGGATAAAGTGACATTTATTATTGTGGTTCATCTGGTGGCTAAGGGTGAAGTGACATTTATTGTTGTGGTTCATCTGGTGGCTAAGGGTGAAGTGGCATTTATTGTTGTGGTTCATCTGGTGGCTAATGGGTAAAGTGACATTTATTGTTGTGGTTCATCTGGTGGCTAAGGGTAAAGTGACATTTATTGTTGTGGTTCATCTGGTGGCTAAGGGTAAAGTGACATTTATTGTTTAGGTTGATCTGGTGGCCAAGGGTAAAGTGACATTTATTGTTGTGGTTCTTCTGGTGGCTAATGGGTAAAGTGGCATTTATTGTTGTGGTTCATCTGGTGGCTAAGGGTAAAGTGGCATTTATTGTTGTGGTTCATCTGGTGGCTAAGGGTAAAGTGACATTTATTGTTGTGGTTCATCTGGTGGCTAAGGGTGAAGTGGCATTTATTGTTGTGGTTCATTGTTGTGGTTCATCTGGTGGCTAAGGGTAAAGTGACATTTATTGTTGTGGTTCATCTGGTGGCTAAGGTTAAAGTGGCATTTATTGTTGTGGTTCATCTGGTGGTTAAGGATAAAGTGACATTTATTATTGTGGTTCATCTGGTGGCTAAGGGTAAAGTGACATTTATTGTTGTGGTTCATCTGGTGGCTAAGGGTAAAGTGACATTTATTGTTTAGGTTGATCTGGTGGCCAAGGGTAAAGTGACATTTATTGTTGTGGTTCTTCTGGTGGCTAATGGGTAAAGTGGCATTTATTGTTGTGGTTCATCTGGTGGCTAAGGGTAAAGTGGCATTTATTGTTGTGATTCATCTGGTGGCTAAGGGTAAAGTGACATTTATTGTTGTGGTTCATCTGGTGGCTAAGGGTGAAGTGACATTTATTGTTGTGGTTCATCTGGTGGCTAATGGGTAAAGTGGCATGTATTATTGTGGTTCATCTGGTGGCTAAGGGTAAAGTGACATTTATTATTGTGGTTCATCTGGTGGCCAAGGGTAATGTGACATTTATTGTTGTGGTTCATCTGGTGGCCAAGGGTAAAGTGACATTTATTGTTGTGGTTCATCTGGTGGCTAAGGGAAAGTGGCATTTATTATTGTGGTTCATCTGGTGGCTAAGGGTAAAGTGACATTTATTATTGTGGTTCATCTGGTGGCTAAGGGTAAAGTGACATTTATTATTGTGGTTCATCTGGTGGCTAAGGGTAAAGTGACATTTATTGTTGTGGTTCATATGGTGGCTAAGGGTGAAGTGGCATTTATTGTTGTGGTTCATCTGGTGGTTAAGGATAAAGTGACATTTATTATTGTGGTTCATCTGGTGGCTAAGGGTGAAGTGACATTTATTGTTGTAGTTCATCTGGTGGCTAAGGGTGAAGTGGCATTTATTGTTGTGGTTCATCTGGTGACTAAGGGTAAAGTGACATTTATTGTTGTGGTTCATCTGGTGGTTAAGGATAAAGTGACATTTATTATTGTGGTTCATCTGGTGGCTAAGGGTGAAGTGACATTTATTGTTGTGGTTCATCTGGTGGCTAAGGGTGAAGTGGCATTTATTGTTGTGGTTCATCTGGTGGCTAATGGGTAAAGTGACATTTATTGTTGTGGTTCATCTGGTGGCTAAGGGTAAAGTGACATTTATTGTTGTGGTTCATCTGGTGGCTAAGGGTAAAGTGACATTTATTGTTTAGGTTGATCTGGTGGCCAAGGGTAAAGTGACATTTATTGTTGTGGTTCTTCTGGTGGCTAATGGGTAAAGTGGCATTTATTGTTGTGGTTCATCTGGTGGCTAAGGGTAAAGTGGCATTTATTGTTGTGGTTCATCTGGTGGCTAAGGGTAAAGTGACATTTATTGTTGTGGTTCATCTGGTGGCTAAGGGTGAAGTGGCATTTATTGTTGTGGTTCATTGTTGTGGTTCATCTGGTGGCTAAGGGTAAAGTGACATTTATTGTTGTGGTTCATCTGGTGGCTAAGGTTAAAGTGGCATTTATTGTTGTGGTTCATCTGGTGGTTAAGGATAAAGTGACATTTATTATTGTGGTTCATCTGGTGGCTAAGGGTAAAGTGACATTTATTGTTGTGGTTCATCTGGTGGCTAAGGGTAAAGTGACATTTATTGTTTAGGTTGATCTGGTGGCCAAGGGTAAAGTGACATTTATTGTTGTGGTTCTTCTGGTGGCTAATGGGTAAAGTGGCATTTATTGTTGTGGTTCATCTGGTGGCTAAGGGTAAAGTGGCATTTATTGTTGTGATTCATCTGGTGGCTAAGGGTAAAGTGACATTTATTGTTGTGGTTCATCTGGTGGCTAAGGGTGAAGTGACATTTATTGTTGTGGTTCATCTGGTGGCTAATGGGTAAAGTGGCATGTATTATTGTGGTTCATCTGGTGGCTAAGGGTAAAGTGACATTTATTATTGTGGTTCATCTGGTGGCCAAGGGTAAAGTGACATTTATTGTTGTGGTTCATCTGGTGGCCAAGGGTAAAGTGACATTTATTGTTGTGGTTCATCTGGTGGCTAAGGGAAAGTGGCATTTATTATTGTGGTTCATCTGGTGGCTAAGGGTAAAGTGACATTTATTATTGTGGTTCATCTGGTGGCTAAGGGTAAAGTGACATTTATTATTGTGGTTCATCTGGTGGCTAAGGGTAAAGTGACATTTATTGTTGTGGTTCATATGGTGGCTAAGGGTGAAGTGGCATTTATTGTTGTGGTTCATCTGGTGGTTAAGGATAAAGTGACATTTATTATTGTGGTTCATCTGGTGGCTAAGGGTGAAGTGACATTTATTGTTGTGGTTCATCTGGTGGCTAAGGGTGAAGTGGCATTTATTGTTGTGGTTCATCTGGTGGCTAATGGGTAAAGTGGCATTTATTGTTGTGGTTCATCTGGTGGCTAAGGGTAAAGTGACATTTATTGTTGTGGTTTATCTGGTGGCTAAGGGTAAAGTGGCATTTATTGTTGTGATTCATCTGGTGGCTAAGGGTAAAGTGACATTTATTGTTGTGGTTCATCTGGTGGCTAAGGGTGAAGTGACATTTATTGTTGTGGTTCATCTGGTGGCTAATGGGTAAAGTGGCATGTATTATTGTGGTTCATCTGGTGGCTAAGGGTAAAGTGACATTTATTATTGTGGTTCATCTGGTGGCCAAGGGTAAAGTGACATTTATTGTTGTGGTTCATCTGGTGGCCAAGGGTAAAGTGACATTTATTGTTGTGGTTCATCTGGTGGCTAAGGGAAAGTGGCATTTATTATTGTGGTTCATCTGGTGGCTAAGGGTAAAGTGACATTTATTATTGTGGTTCATCTGGTGGCTAAGGGTAAAGTGACATTTATTATTGTGGTTCATCTGGTGGCTAAGGGTAAAGTGACATTTATTGTTGTGGTTCATATGGTGGCTAAGGGTGAAGTGGCATTTATTGTTGTGGTTCATCTGGTGGTTAAGGATAAAGTGACATTTATTATTGTGGTTCATCTGGTGGCTAAGGGTGAAGTGACATTTATTGTTGTGGTTCATCTGGTGGCTAAGGGTGAAGTGGCATTTATTGTTGTGGTTCATCTGGTGGCTAATGGGTAAAGTGGCATTTATTGTTGTGGTTCATCTGGTGGCTAAGGGTAAAGTGACATTTATTGTTGTGGTTTATCTGGTGGCTAAGGGTAAAGTGGCATTTATTGTTGTGATTCATCTGGTGGCTAAGGGTAAAGTGACATTTATTGTTGTGGTTCATCTGGTGGCTAAGGGTGAAGTGACATTTATTGTTGTGGTTCATCTGGTGGCTAATGGGTAAAGTGGCATGTATTATTGTGGTTCATCTGGTGGCTAAGG
Organism: Flabesymbios commensalis; assembly: GCA_964017125.1. Taxonomy (NCBI): domain Eukaryota; kingdom Metazoa; phylum Annelida; class Polychaeta; order Terebellida; family Flabelligeridae; genus Flabesymbios; species Flabesymbios commensalis. The sequence continues at coordinate 48,900,166 of OZ024917.1, forward strand.
GTAAAGTGACATTTATTATTGTGGTTCATCTGGTGGCCAAGGGTAAAGTGACATTTATTGTTGTGGTTCATCTGGTGGCCAAGGGTAAAGTGACATTTATTGTTGTGGTTCATCTGGTGGCTAAGGGAAAGTGGCATTTATTATTGTGGTTCATCTGGTGGCTAAGGGTAAAGTGACATTTATTATTGTGGTTCATCTGGTGGCTAAGGGTAAAGAGACATTTATTATTGTGGTTCAGGTTCATATGGTGGCTAAGGGTGAAGGGGCATTTATTGTTGTGGTTCATCTGGTGGTTAAGGATAAAGTGACATTTATTATTGTGGTTCATCTGGTGGCTAAGGGTGAAGTGACATTTATTGTTGTGGTTCATCTGGTGGCTAAGGGTGAAGTGGCATTTATTGTTGTGGTTCATCTGGTGGCTAATGGGTAAAGTGGCATTTATTGTTGTGGTTCATCTGGTGGCTAAGGGTAAAGTGACATTTATTGTTGTGGTTCATCTGGTGGCTAAGGGTAAAGTGACATTTATTGTTTAGGTTGATCTGGTGGCCAAGGGTAAAGTGACATTTATTGTTGTGGTTCATCTGGTGGTTAAGGATAAAGTGACATTTATTATTGTGGTTCATCTGGTGGCTAAGGGTAAAGTAACATTTATTGTTGTGGTTCATCTGGTGGCTAAGGGTAAAGTGACATTTATTGTTTAGGTTGATCTGGTGGCCAAGGGTAAAGTGACATTTATTGTTGTGGTTCTTCTGGTGGCTAATGGGTAAAGTGGCATTTATTGTTGTGGTTCATCTGGTGGCTAAGGGTAAAGTGTCATTTATTGTTGTGGTTCATCTGGTGGCTAAGGGTAAAGTGACATTTATTGTTGTGGTTCATCTGGTGGCTAAGGGTGAAGTGGCATTTATTGTTGTGGTTCATCTGGTGGCTAATGGGTAAAGTGGCATTTATTATTGTGGTTCATCTGGTGACTAAGGGTAAAGTGACATTTATTGTTGTGGTTCATCTGGTGGTTAAGGATAAAGTGACATTTATTATTGTGGTTCATCTGGTGGCTAAGGGTGAAGTGACATTTATTGTTGTGGTTCATCTGGTGGCTAAGGGTGAAGTGGCATTTAGTGTTGTGGTTCATCTGGTGGCTAATGGGTAAAGTGACATTTATTGTTGTGGTTCATCTGGTGGCTAAGGGTAAAGTGACATTTATTGTTGTGGTTCATCTGGTGGCTAAGGGTAAAGTGACATTTATTGTTTAGGTTGATCTGGTGGCCAAGGGTAAAGTGACATTTATTGTTGTGGTTCTTCTGGTGGCTAATGGGTAAAGTGGCATTTATTGTTGTGGTTCATCTGGTGGCTAAGGGTAAAGTGGCATTTATTGTTGTGGTTCATCTGGTGGCTAAGGGTAAAGTGACATTTATTGTTGTGGTTCATCTGGTGGCTAAGGGTGAAGTGGCATTTATTGTTGTGGTTCATTGTTGTGGTTCATCTGGTGGCTAAGGGTAAAGTGACATTTATTGTTGTGGTTCATCTGGTGGCTAAGGGTGAAGTGACATTTATTGTTGTGGTTCATCTGGTGGTTAAGGATAAAGTGACATTTATTATTGTGGTTCATCTGGTGGCTAAGGGTAAAGTGACATGTATTGTTGTGTATCATCTGGTGGTTAAGGATAAAGTGACATTTATTATTGTGGTTCATCTGGTGGCTAAGGGTGAAGTGACATTTATTGTTGTGGTTCATCTGGTGGCTAAGGGTGAAGTGGCATTTATTGTTGTGGTTCATCTGGTGGCTAATGTGTAAAGTGGCATTTATTGTTGTGGTTCATCTGGTGGCTAAGGGTAAAGTGACATTTATTGTTGTGGTTCATCTGGTGGCTAAGGGTAAAGTGACATTTATTGTTTAGGTTGATCTGGTGGCCGAGGGTTAAGTGACATTTATTGTTGTGGTTCATCTGGTGTCTAAGGGTAAAGTGACATTTATTATTGTGGTTCATCTGGTGGCTAAGGGTGAAGTGACATTTATTGTTGTGGTTCATCTGGTGGTTAAGGATAAAGTGACATTTATTTTTGTGGTTCATCTGGTGGCTAAGGGTAAGTGACATTTATTGTTGTGGTTCATCTGGTGGCTAAGGGTAAAGTGACATTTATTGTTTAGGTTGATCTGGTGGCCAAGGGTAAAGTGACATTTATTGTTGTGGTTCTTCTGGTGGCTAATGGGTAAAGTGGCATTTATTGTTGTGGTTCATCTGGTGGCTAAGGGTAAAGTGGCATTTTTTGTTGTGATTCATCTGGTGGCTAAGGGTAAAGTGACATTTATTGTTGTGGTTCATCTGGTGGCTAAGGGTGAAGTGACATTTATTGTTGTAGTTCATCTGGTGGCTAATGGGTAAAGTGGCATGTATTATTGTGGTTCATCTGGTGGCTAAGGGTAAAGTGACATTTATTATTGTGGTTCATCTGGTGGCCAAGGGTAAAGTGACATTTATTGTTGTGGTTCATCTGGTGGCCAAGGGTAAAGTGACATTTATTGTTGTGTATCATCTGGTGGCTAAGGGAAAGTGGCATTTATTATTGTGGTTCATCTGGTGGCTAAGGGTAAAGTGACATTTATTATTGTGGTTCATCTGGTGGCTAAGGGTAAAGTGACATTTATTATTGTGGTTCATCTGGTGGCTAAGGGTAAAGTGACATTTATTGTTGTGGTTCATATGGTGGCTAAGGGTGAAGTGGCATTTATTGTTGTGGTTCATCTGGTGGCTAAGGGTGAAGTGGCATTTATTGTTGTGGTTCATCTGGTGGCTAATGGGTAAAGTGACATTTATTGTTGTGGTTCATCTGGTGGCTAAGGGTAAAGTGACATTTATTGTTGTGGTTCATCTGGTGGCTAAGGGTAAAGTGACATTTATTGTTTAGGTTGATCTGGTGGCCGAGGGTTAAGTGACATTTATTGTTGTGGTTCATCTGGTGTCTAAGGGTAAAGTGACATGTATTGTTGTGTATCATCTGGTGGTTAAGGATAAAGTGACATTTATTATTGTGGTTCATCTGGTGGCTAAGGGTGAAGTGACATTTATTGTTGTGGTTCATCTGGTGGCTAAGGGTGAAGTGGCATTTATTGTTGTGGTTCATCTGGTGGCTAATGTGTAAAGTGGCATTTATTGTTGTGGTTCATCTGGTGGCTAAGGGTAAAGTGACATTTATTGTTGTGGTTCATCTGGTGGCTAAGGGTAAAGTGACATTTATTGTTTAGGTTGATCTGGTGGCCGAGGGTTAAGTGACATTTATTGTTGTGGTTCATCTGGTGTCTAAGGGTAAAGTGACATTTATTATTGTGGTTCATCTGGTGGCTAAGGGTGAAGTGACATTTATTGTTGTGGTTCATCTGGTGGTTAAGGATAAAGTGACATTTATTTTTGTGGTTCATCTGGTGGCTAAGGGTAAGTGACATTTATTGTTGTGGTTCATCTGGTGGCTAAGGGTAAAGTGACATTTATTGTTTAGGTTGATCTGGTGGCCAAGGGTAAAGTGACATTTATTGTTGTGGTTCTTCTGGTGGCTAATGGGTAAAGTGGCATTTATTGTTGTGGTTCATCTGGTGGCTAAGGGTAAAGTGGCATTTTTTGTTGTGATTCATCTGGTGGCTAAGGGTAAAGTGACATTTATTGTTGTGGTTCATCTGGTGGCTAAGGGTGAAGTGACATTTATTGTTGTAGTTCATCTGGTGGCTAATGGGTAAAGTGGCATGTATTATTGTGGTTCATCTGGTGGCTAAGGGTAAAGTGACATTTATTATTGTGGTTCATCTGGTGGCCAAGGGTAAAGTGACATTTATTGTTGTGGTTCATCTGGTGGCCAAGGGTAAAGTGACATTTATTGTTGTGTATCATCTGGTGGCTAAGGGAAAGTGGCATTTATTATTGTGGTTCATCTGGTGGCTAAGGGTAAAGTGACATTTATTATTGTGGTTCATCTGGTGGCTAAGGGTAAAGTGACATTTATTATTGTGGTTCATCTGGTGGCTAAGGGTAAAGTGACATTTATTGTTGTGGTTCATATGGTGGCTAAGGGTGAAGTGGCATTTATTGTTGGGGTTCATCTGGTGGCTAAGGGTGAAGTGGCATTTATTGTTGTGGTTCATCTGGTGGCTAATGGGTAAAGTGACATTTATTGTTGTGGTTCATCTGGTGGCTAAGGGTAAGTGACATTTATTGTTTAGGTTGATCTGGTGGCCAAGGGTAAAGTGACATTTATTGTTGTGGTTCTTCTGGTGGCTAATGGGTAAAGTGGCATTTATAGTTGTGGTTCATCTGGTGGCTAAGGGTAAAGTGGCATTTATTGTTGTGGTTCATCTGGTGGCTAAGGGTAAAGTGACATTTATTGTTGTGGTTCATCTGGTGGCTAAGGGTGAAGTGGCATTTATTGTTGTGGTTCATTGTTGTGGTTCATCTGGTGGCTAAGGGTAAAGTGACATTTATTGTTGTGGTTCATCTGGTGGCTAAGGGTAAAGTGGCATTTATTGTTGTGGTTCATCTGGTGGTTAAGGATAAAGTGACATTTATTATTGTGGTTCATCTGGTGGCTAAGGGTAAAGTGACATTTATTGTTGTGGTTCATCTGGTGGCTAAGGGTAAAGTGACATTTATTGTTTAGGTTGATCTGGTGGCCAAGGGTAAAGTGACATTTATTGTTGTGGTTCTTCTGGTGGCTAATGGGTAAAGTGGCATTTATTGTTGTGGTTCATCTGGTGGCTAAGGGTAAAGTGGCATTTATTGTTGTGATTCATCTGGTGGCTAAGGGTAAAGTGACATTTATTGTTGTGGTTCATCTGGTGGCTAAGGGTGAAGTGACATTTATTGTTGTGGTTCATCTGGTGGCTAATGGGTAAAGTGGCATGTATTATTGTGGTTCATCTGGTGGCTAAGGGTAAAGTGACATTTATTATTGTGGTTCATCTGGTGGCCAAGGGTAAAGTGACATTTATTGTTGTGGTTCATCTGGTGGCCAAGGGTAAAGTGACATTTATTGTTGTGGTTCATCTGGTGGCTAAGGGTAAAGTGACATTTATTGTTGTGGTTCATATGGTGGCTAAGGGTGAAGTGGCATTTATTGTTGTGGTTCATCTGGTGGCTAAGGGTGAAGTGGCATTTATTGTTGTGGTTCATCTGGTGGCTAATGGGTAAAGTGACATTTATTGTTGTGGTTCATCTGGTGGCTAAGGGTAAAGTGACATTTATTGTTGTGGTTCATCTGGTGGCTAAGGGTAAAGTGACATTTATTGTTTAGGTTGATCTGGTGGCCGAGGGTTAAGTGACATTTATTGTTGTGGTTCATCTGGTGTCTAAGGGTAAAGTGACATGTATTGTTGTGTATCATCTGGTGGTTAAGGATAAAGTGACATTTATTATTGTGGTTCATCTGGTGGCTAAGGGTGAAGTGACATTTATTGTTGTGGTTCATCTGGTGGCTAAGGGTGAAGTGGCATTTATTGTTGTGGTTCATCTGGTGGCTAATGTGTAAAGTGGCATTTATTGTTGTGGTTCATCTGGTGGCTAAGGGTAAAGTGACATTTATTGTTGTGGTTCATCTGGTGGCTAAGGGTAAAGTGACATTTATTGTTTAGGTTGATCTGGTGGCCGAGGGTTAAGTGACATTTATTGTTGTGGTTCATCTGGTGTCTAAGGGTAAAGTGACATTTATTATTGTGGTTCATCTGGTGGCTAAGGGTGAAGTGACATTTATTGTTGTGGTTCATCTGGTGGTTAAGGATAAAGTGACATTTATTTTTGTGGTTCATCTGGTGGCTAAGGGTAAGTGACATTTATTGTTGTGGTTCATCTGGTGGCTAAGGGTAAAGTGACATTTATTGTTTAGGTTGATCTGGTGGCCAAGGGTAAAGTGACATTTATTGTTGTGGTTCTTCTGGTGGCTAATGGGTAAAGTGGCATTTATTGTTGTGGTTCATCTGGTGGCTAAGGGTAAAGTGGCATTTTTTGTTGTGATTCATCTGGTGGCTAAGGGTAAAGTGACATTTATTGTTGTGGTTCATCTGGTGGCTAAGGGTGAAGTGACATTTATTGTTGTAGTTCATCTGGTGGCTAATGGGTAAAGTGGCATGTATTATTGTGGTTCATCTGGTGGCTAAGGGTAAAGTGACATTTATTATTGTGGTTCATCTGGTGGCCAAGGGTAAAGTGACATTTATTGTTGTGGTTCATCTGGTGGCCAAGGGTAAAGTGACATTTATTGTTGTGTATCATCTGGTGGCTAAGGGAAAGTGGCATTTATTATTGTGGTTCATCTGGTGGCTAAGGGTAAAGTGACATTTATTATTGTGGTTCATCTGGTGGCTAAGGGTAAAGTGACATTTATTATTGTGGTTCATCTGGTGGCTAAGGGTAAAGTGACATTTATTGTTGTGGTTCATATGGTGGCTAAGGGTGAAGTGGCATTTATTGTTGTGGTTCATCTGGTGGCTAAGGGTGAAGTGGCATTTATTGTTGTGGTTCATCTGGTGGCTAATGGGTAAAGTGACATTTATTGTTGTGGTTCATCTGGTGGCTAAGGGTAAGTGACATTTATTGTTTAGGTTGATCTGGTGGCCAAGGGTAAAGTGACATTTATTGTTGTGGTTCTTCTGGTGGCTAATGGGTAAAGTGGCATTTATAGTTGTGGTTCATCTGGTGGCTAAGGGTAAAGTGGCATTTATTGTTGTGGTTCATCTGGTGGCTAAGGGTAAAGTGACATTTATTGTTGTGGTTCATCTGGTGGCTAAGGGTGAAGTGGCATTTATTGTTGTGGTTCATTGTTGTGGTTCATCTGGTGGCTAAGGGTAAAGTGACATTTATTGTTGTGGTTCATCTGGTGGCTAAGGGTAAAGTGGCATTTATTGTTGTGGTTCATCTGGTGGTTAAGGATAAAGTGACATTTATTATTGTGGTTCATCTGGTGGCTAAGGGTAAAGTGACATTTATTGTTGTGGTTCATCTGGTGGCTAAGGGTAAAGTGACATTTATTGTTTAGGTTGATCTGGTGGCCAAGGGTAAAGTGACATTTATTGTTGTGGTTCTTCTGGTGGCTAATGGGTAAAGTGGCATGTATTATTGTGGTTCATCTGGTGGCTAAGGGTAAAGTGACATTTATTATTGTGGTTCATCTGGTGGCCAAGGGTAAAGTGACATTTATTGTTGTGGTTCATCTGGTGGCCAAGGGTAAAGTGACATTTATTGTTGTGGTTCATCTGGTGGCTAAGGGAAAGTGGCATTTATTATTGTGGTTCATCTGGTGGCTAAGGGTAAAGTGACATTTATTGTTGTGGTTCATCTGGTGGCTAAGGGTGAAGTGACATTTATTGTTGTGGTTCATCTGGTGGCTAATGGGTAAAGTGGCATGTATTATTGTGGTTCATCTGGTGGCTAAGGGTAAAGTGACATTTATTATTGTGGTTCATCTGGTGGCCAAGGGTAAAGTGACATTTATTGTTGTGGTTCATCTGGTGGCCAAGGGTAAAGTGACATTTATTGTTGTGGTTCATCTGGTGGCTAAGGGAAAGTGGCATTTATTATTGTGGTTCATCTGGTGGCTAAGGGTAAAGTGACATTTATTATTGTGGTTCATCTGGTGGCTAAGGGTAAAGTGACATTTATTATTGTGGTTCATCTGGTGGCTAAGGGTAAAGTGACATTTATTGTTGTGGTTCATATGGTGGCTAAGGGTGAAGTGGCATTTATTGTTGTGGTTCATCTGGTGGTTAAGGATAAAGTGACATTTATTATTGTGGTTCATCTGGTGGCTAAGGGAGAAGTGACATTTATTGTTGTGGTTCATCTGGTGGCTAAGGGTGAAGTGGCATTTATTGTTGTGGTTCATCTGGTGGCTAATGGGTAAAGTGGCATTTATTGTTGTGGTTCATCTGGTGGCTAAGGGTAAAGTGACATTTATTGTTGTGGTTCATCTGGTGGCCAAGGGTAAAGTGACATTTATTGTTGTGGTTCATCTGGTGGCTAAGGGTAAAGTGGCATTTATTGTTGTGATTCATCTGGTGGCTAAGGGTAAAGTGACATTTATTGTTGTGGTTCATCTGGTGGCTAAGGGTGAAGTGACATTTATTGTTGTGGTTCATCTGGTGGCTAATGGGTAAAGTGGCATGTATTATTGTGGTTCATCTGGTGGCTAAGGGTAAAGTGACATTTATTATTGTGGTTCATCTGGTGGCCAAGGGTAAAGTGACATTTATTGTTGTGGTTCATCTGGTGGCCAAGGGTAAAGTGACATTTATTGTTGTGGTTCATCTGGTGGCTAAGGGAAAGTGGCATTTATTATTGTGGTTCATCTGGTGGCTAAGGGTAAAGTGACATTTATTATTGTGGTTCATCTGGTGGCTAAGGGTAAAGTGACATTTATTATTGTGGTTCATCTGGTGGCTAAGGGTAAAGTGACATTTATTGTTGTGGTTCATATGGTGGCTAAGGGTGAAGTGGCATTTATTGTTGTGGTTCATCTGGTGGCTAAGGGTGAAGTGGCATTTATTGTTGTGGTTCATCTGGTGGCTAATGGGTAAAGTGACATTTATTGTTGTGGTTCATCTGGTGGCTAAGGGTAAGTGACATTTATTGTTTAGGTTGATCTGGTGGCCAAGGGTAAAGTGAAATTTATTGTTGTGGTTCTTCTGGTGGCTAATGGGTAAAGTGGCATTTATAGTTGTGGTTCATCTGGTGGCTAAGGGTAAAGTGGCATTTATTGTTGTGGTTCATCTGGTGGCTAAGGGTAAAGTGACATTTATTGTTGTGGTTCATCTGGTGGCTGAGGGTGAAGTGGCATTTATTGTTGTGGTTCATTGTTGTGGTTCATCTGGTGGCTAAGGGTAAAGTGACATTTATTGTTTGGTTCATCTGGTGGCTAAGGGTAAAGTGGCATTTATTGTTGTGGTTCATCTGGTGGTTAAGGATAAAGTGACATTTATTATTGTGGTTCATCTGGTGGCTAAGGGTAAAGTGACATTTATTGTTGTGGTTCATCTGGTGGCTAAGGGTAAAGTGACATTTATTGTTTAGGTTGATCTGGTGGCCAAGGGTAAAGTGACATTTATTGTTGTGGTTCTTCTGGTGGCTAATGGGTAAAGTGGCATGTATTATTGTGGTTCATCTGGTGGCTAAGGGTAAAGTGACATTTATTATTGTGGTTCATCTGGTGGCCAAGGGTAAAGTGACATTTATTGTTGTGGTTCATCTGGTGGCCAAGGGTAAAGTGACATTTATTGTTGTGGTTCATCTGGTGGCTAAGGGAAAGTGGCATTTATTATTGTGGTTCATCTGGTGGCTAAGGGTAAAGTGACATTTATTGTTGTGGTTCATCTGGTGGCTAAGGGTGAAGTGACATTTATTGTTGTGGTTCATCTGGTGGCTAATGGGTAAAGTGGCATGTATTATTGTGGTTCATCTGGTGGCTAAGGGTAAAGTGACATTTATTATTGTGGTTCATCTGGTGGCCAAGGGTAAAGTGACATTTATTGTTGTGGTTCATCTGGTGGCCAAGGGTAAAGTGACATTTATTGTTGTGGTTCATCTGGTGGCTAAGGGAAAGTGGCATTTATTATTGTGGTTCATCTGGTGGCTAAGGGTAAAGTGACATTTATTATTGTGGTTCATCTGGTGGCTAAGGGTAAAGTGACATTTATTATTGTGGTTCATCTGGTGGCTAAGGGTAAAGTGACATTTATTGTTGTGGTTCATATGGTGGCTAAGGGTGAAGTGGCATTTATTGTTGTGGTTCATCTGGTGGTTAAGGATAAAGTGACATTTATTATTGTGGTTCATCTGGTGGCTAAGGGAGAAGTGACATTTATTGTTGTGGTTCATCTGGTGGCTAAGGGTGAAGTGGCATTTATTGTTGTGGTTCATCTGGTGGCTAATGGGTAAAGTGGCATTTATTGTTGTGGTTCATCTGGTGGCTAAGGGTAAAGTGACATTTATTGTTGTGGTTCATCTGGTGGCCAAGGGTAAAGTGACATTTATTGTTGTGGTTCATCTGGTGGCTAAGGGTAAAGTGGCATTTATTGTTGTGATTCATCTGGTGGCTAAGGGTAAAGTGACATTTATTGTTGTGGTTCATCTGGTGGCTAAGGGTGAAGTGACATTTATTGTTGTGGTTCATCTGGTGGCTAATGGGTAAAGTGGCATGTATTATTGTGGTTCATCTGGTGGCTAAGGGTAAAGTGACATTTATTATTGTGGTTCATCTGGTGGCCAAGGGTAAAGTGACATTTATTGTTGTGGTTCATCTGGTGGCCAAGGGTAAAGTGACATTTATTGTTGTGGTTCATCTGGTGGCTAAGGGAAAGTGGCATTTATTATTGTGGTTCATCTGGTGGCTAAGGGTAAAGTGACATTTATTATTGTGGTTCATCTGGTGGCTAAGGGTAAAGTGACATTTATTATTGTGGTTCATCTGGTGGCTAAGGGTAAAGTGACATTTATTGTTGTGGTTCATATGGTGGCTAAGGGTGAAGTGGCATTTATTGTTGTGGTTCATCTGGTGGTTAAGGATAAAGTGACATTTATTATTGTGGTTCATCTGGTGGCTAAGGGAGAAGTGACATTTATTGTTGTGGTTCATCTGGTGGCTAAGGGTGAAGTGGCATTTATTGTTGTGGTTCATCTGGTGGCTAATGGGTAAAGTGGCATTTATTGTTGTGGTTCATCTGGTGGCTAAGGGTAAAGTGACATTTATTGTTGTGGTTCATCTGGTGGCTAAGGGTAAAGTGACATTTATTGTTTAGGTTGATTTGGTGGCCAAGGGTAAAGTGACATTTATTGTTGTGGTTCATCTGGTGGTTAAGGATAAAGTGACATTTATTATTGTGGTTCATCTGGTGGCTAAGGGTAAAGTGACATTTATTGTTGTGGTTCATCTGGTGGCTAAGGGTAAAGTGACATTTATTGTTTAGGTTGATCTGGTGGCCAAGGATAAAGTGACATTTATTGTTGTGGTTCTTCTGGTGGCTAATGGGTAAAGTGGCATTTATTGTTGTGGTTCATCTGGTGGCTAAGGGTAAAGTGGCATTTATTGTTGTGGTTCATCTGGTGGCTAAGGGTAAAGTGACATTTATTGTTGTGGTTCATCTGGTGGCTAAGGGTGAAGTGGCATTTATTGTTGTGGTTCATCTGGTGGCTAATGGGTAAAGTGGCATTTATTATTGTGGTTCATCTGGTGACCAAGGGTAAAGTGACATTTATTGTTGTGGTTCATCTGGTGGTTAAGGATAAAGTGACATTTATTATTGTGGTTCATCTGGTGGCTAAGGGTGAAGTGACATTTATTGTTGTGGTTCATCTGGTGGCTAAGGGTGAAGTGGCATTTATTGTTGTGATTCATCTGGTGGCTAATGGGTAAAGTGACATTTATTGTTGTGGTTCATCTGGTGGCCAAGGGTAAAGTGACATTTATTGTTGTGGTTCATCTGGTGGCTAAGGGTAAAGTGACATTTATTGTTTAGGCTGATCTGGTGGCCAAGGGTAAAGTGACATTTATTGTTGTGGTTCTTCTGGTGGCTAATGGGTAAAGTGGCATTTATTGTTGTGGTTCATCTGGTGGCTAAGGGTGAAGTGGCATTTATTGTTGTGGTTCATCTGGTGGCTAATGTGTAAAGTGGCATTTATTGTTGTGGTTAATCTGGTGGCTAAGGGTAAAGTGACATTTATTGTTGTGGTTCATCTGGTGGCTAAGGGTAAAGTGACATTTATTGTTTAGGTTGATCTGGTGGCCAAGGGTAAAGTGACATTTATTGTTGTGGTTCATCTGGTGTCTAAGAGTAAAGTGACATTTATTATTGTGGTTCATCTGGTGGCTAAGGGTAAAGTGACATTTATTGTTGTGGTTCATCTGGTGGTTAAGGATAAAGTGACATTTATTATTGTGGTTCATCTGGTGGCTAAGGGTAAAGTGACATTTATTGTTGTGGTTCATCTGGTGGCTAAGGGTAAAGTGACATTTATTGTTTAGGTTGATCTGGTGGCCAAGGGTAAAGTGACATTTATTGTTGTGGTTCTTCTGGTGGCTAATGGGTAAAGTGGCATTTATTGTTGTGGTTCATCTGGTGGCTAAGGGTAAAGTGGCATTTATTGTTGTGATTCATCTGGTGGCTAAGGGTAAAGTGACATTTATTGTTGTGGTTCATCTGGTGGCTAAGGGTGAAGTGACATTTATTGTTGTGGTTCATCTGGTGGCTAATGGGTAAAGTGGCATGTATTATTGTGGTTCATCTGGTGGCTAAGGGTAAAGTGACATTTATTATTGTGGTTCATCTGGTGGCCAAGGGTAAAGTGACATTTATTGTTGTGGTTCATCTGGTGGCCAAGGGTAAAGTGACATTTATTGTTGTGTTTCATCTGGTGGCTAAGGGAAAGTGGCATTTATTATTGTGGTTCATCTGGTGGCTAAGGGTAAAGTGACATTTATTATTGTGGTTCATCTGGTGGCTAAGGGTAAAGTGACATTTATTATTGTGGTTCATCTGGTGGCTAAGGGTAAAGTGACATTTATTGTTGTGGTTCATATGGTGGCTAAGGGTGAAGTGGCATTTATTGTTGTGGTTCATCTGGTGGTTACGGATAAAGTGACATTTATTATTGTGGTTCATCTGGTGGCTAAGGGTGAAGTGACATTTATTGTTGTGGTTCATCTGGTGGCTAAGGGTGAAGTGGCATTTATTGTTGTGGTTCATCTGGTGGCTAATGGGTAAAGTGGCATTTATTGTTGTGGTTCATCTGGTGGCTAAGGGTAAAGTGACATTTATTGTTGTGGTTCATCTGGTGGCTAAGGGTAAAGTGACATTTATTGTTTAGGTTGATCTGGTGGCCAAGGGTAAAGTGACATTTATTGTTGTGGTTCATCTGGTGGTTAAGGATAAAGTGACATTTATTATTGTGGTTCATCTGGTGGCTAAGGGTAAAGTGACATTTATTGTTGTGGTTCATCTGGTGGCTAAGGGTAAAGTGACATTTATTGTTTAGGTTGATCTGGTGGCCAAGGGTAAAGTGACATTTATTGTTGTGGTTCTTCTGGTGGCTAATGGGTAAAGTGGCATTTATTGTTGTGGTTCATCTGGTGGCTAAGGGTAAGGTGGCATTTATTGTTGTGGTTCATCTGGTGGCTAAGGGTAAAGTGACATTTATTGTTGTGGTTCATCTGGTGGCTAAGGGTGAAGTGGCATTTATTGTTGTGGTTCATCTGGTGGCTAATGGGTAAAGTGACATTTATTATTGTGGTTCATCTGGTGACTAAGGGTAAAGTGACATTTATTGTTGTGGTTCATCTGGTGGTTAAGGATAAAGTGACATTTATTATTGTGGTTCATTTGGTGGCTAAGGGTAAAGTGACATTTATTATTGTGGTTCATCTGGTGGCTAAGGGTGAAGTGACATTTATTGTTGTGGTTCATCTGGTGGCTAAGGGTGAAGTGGCATTTATTGTTGTGGTTCATCTGGTGGCTAATGGGTAAAGTGACATTTATTGTTGTGGTTCGTCTGGTGGCTAAGGGTAAAGTGACATTTATTGTTGTGGTTCATCTGGTGGCTAAGGGTAAAGTGACATTTATTGTTTAGGTTGATCTGGTGGCCAAGGGTAAAGTGACATTTATTGTTGTGGTTCTTCTGGTGGCTAATGGGTAAAGTGGCATTTATTGTTGTGGTTCATCTGGTGGCTAAGGGTAAAGTGGCATTTATTGTTGTGGTTCATCTGGTGGCTAAGGGTAAAGTGACATTTATTGTTGTGGTTCATCTGGTGGCTAAGGGTGAAGTGGCATTTATTGTTGTGGTTCATTGTTGTGGTTCATCTGGTGGCTAAGGGTAAAGTGACATTTATTGTTGTGGTTCATCTGGTGGCTAAGGGTGATGTGACATTTATTGTTGTGGTTCATCTGGTGGTTAAGGATAAAGTGACATTTATTATTGTGGTTCATCTGGTGGCTAAGGGTAAAGTGACATGTATTGTTGTGTATCATCTGGTGGTTAAGGATAAAGTGACATTTATTATTGTGGTTCATCTGGTGGCTAAGGGTGAAGTGACATTTATTGTTGTGGTTCATCTGGTGGCTAAGGGTGAAGTGGCATTTATTGTTGTGGTTCATCTGGTGGCTAATGTGTAAAGTGGCATTTATTGTTGTGGTTCATCTGGTGGCTAAGGGTAAAGTGACATTTATTGTTGTGGTTCATCTGGTGTCTAAGGGTAAAGTGACATTTATTATTGTGGTTCATCTGGTGGCTAAGGGTAAAGTGACATTTATTGTTGTGGTTCATCTGGTGGTTAAGGATGAAGTGACATTTATTATTGTGGTTCATCTGGTGGCTAAGGGTAAAGTGACATTTATTGTTGTGGTTCATCTGGTGGCTAGGGGTAAAGTGACATTTATTGTTTAGGTTGATCTGGTGGCCAAGGGTAAAGTGACATTTATTGTTGTGGTTCTTCTGGTGGCTAATGGGTAAAGTGGCATTTATTGTTGTGGTTCATCTGGTGGCTAAGGGTAAAGTGGCATTTTTTGTTGTGATTCATCTGGTGGCTAAGGGTAAAGTGACATTTATTGTTGTGGTTCATCTGGTGGCTAAGGGTGAAGTGACATTTATTGTTGTGGTTCATCTGGTGGCTAATGGGTAAAGTGGCATGTATTATTGTGGTTCATCTGGTGGCTAAGGGTAAAGTGACATTTATTATTGTGGTTCATCTGGTGGCCAAGGGTAAAGTGACATTTATTGTTGTGGTTCATCTGGTGGCCAAGGGTAAAGTGACATTTATTGTTGTGGTTCATCTGGTGGCTAAGGGAAAGTGGCATTTATTATTGTGGTTCATCTGGTGGCTAAGGGTAAAGTGACATTTATTATTGTGGTTCATCTGGTGGCTAAGGGTAAAGTGACATTTATTATTGTGGTTCATCTGGTGGCTAAGGGTAAAGTGACATTTATTGTTGTGGTTCATATGGTGGCTAAGGGTGAAGTGGCATTTATTGTTGTGGTTCATCTGGTGGCTAAGGATAAAGTGACATTTATTATTGTGGTTCATCTGGTGGCTAAGGGTGAAGTGACATTTATTGTTGTGGTTCATCTGGTGGCTAAGGGTGAAGTGGCATTTATTGTTGTGGTTCATCTGGTGGCTAATGGGTAAAGTGGCATTTATTGTTGTGGTTCATCTGGTGGCTAAGGGTAAAGTGACATTTATTGTTGTGGTTCATCTGGTGGCTAAGGGTAAAGTGACATTTATTGTTTAGGTTGATCTGGTGGCCAGGGGTAAAGTGACATTTATTGTTGTGGTTCATCTGGTGGTTAAGGATAAAGTGACATTTATTATTGTGGTTCATCTGGTGGCTAAGGGTAAAGTGACATTTATTGTTGTGGTTCATCTGGTGACTAAGGGTGAAGTGACATTTATTGTTGTGGTTCATCTGGTGGCTAAGGGTGAAGTGGCATTTATTGTTGTGGTTCATCTGGTGGCTAATGTGTAAAGTGGCATTTATTGTTGTGGTTCATCTGGTGGCTAAGGGTAAAGTGACATTTATTGTTGTGGTTCATCTGGTGGCTAAGGGTAAAGTGACATTTATTGTTTAGGTTGATCTGGTGGCCAAGGGTAAAGTGACATTTATTGTTGTGGTTCATCTGGTGGCTAAGGGAAAGTGGCATTTATTATTGTGGTTCATCTGGTGGCTAAGGGTAAAGTGACATTTATTATTGTGGTTCATCTGGTGGCTAAGGGTAAAGTGACATTTATTATTGTGGTTCATCTGGTGGCTAAGGGTAAAGTGACATTTATTGTTGTGGTTCATATGGTGGCTAAGGGTGAAGTGGCATTTATTGTTGTGGTTCATCTGGTGGTTAAAGATAAAGTGACATTTATTATTGTGGTTCATCTGGTGGCTAAGGGTGAAGTGACATTTATTGTTGTGGTTCATCTGGTGGCTAAGGGTGAAGTGGCATTTATTGTTGTGGTTCATCTGGTGGCTAATGGGTAAAGTGGCATTTATTGTTGAGGTTCATCTGGTGGCTAAGGGTAAAGTGACATTTATTGTTGTGGTTCATCTGGTGGCTAAGGGTAAAGTGACATTTATTGTTTAGGTTGATCTGGTGGCCAAGGGTAAAGTGACATTTATTGCTGTGGTTCATCTGGTGGTTAAGGATAAAGTGACATTTATTATTGTGGTTCATCTGGTGGCTAAGGGTAAAGTGACATTTATTGTTGTGGTTCATCTGGTGGCTAAGGGTAAAGTGACATTTATTGTTTAGGTTGATCTGGTGGCCAAGGGTAAAGTGACATTTATTGTTGTGGTTCTTCTGGTGGCTAATGGGTAAAGTGGCATTTATTGTTGTGGTTCATCTGGTGGCTAAGGGTAAAGTGACATTTATTGTTGTGGTTCATCTGGTGGCTAAGGGTAAAGTGACATTTATTGTTGTGGTTCATCTGGTGGCTAAGGGTGAAGTGGCATTTATTGTTGTGGTTCATCTGGTGGCTAATGGGTAAAGTGGCATTTATTATTGTGGTTCATCTGGTGGCTAAGGGTAAAGTGACATTTATTATTGTGGTTCATCTGGTGGCCAAGGGTAAAGTGACATTTATTGTTGTGGTTCATCTGTTGGCCAAGGGTAAAGTGACATTTATTGTTGTGGTTCATCTGGTGGCTAAGGAAAAGTGGCATTTATTATTGTGGTTCATCTGGTGGCTAAGGGTAAAGTGACATTTATTATTGTGGTTCATCTGGTGGCTAAGGGTAAAGTGACATTTATTATTGTGGTTCATCTGGTGGCTAAGGGTAAAGTGACATTTATTGTTGTGGTTCATCTGGTGGCTAAGGGTGAAGTGGCATTTATTGTTGTGGTTCATCTGGTGGCTAATGGGTAAAGTGGCATTTATTGTTGTGGTTCATCTGGTGGCTAAGGGTAAAGTGACATTTATTGTTGTGGTTCATCTGGTGGCTAAAGGTGAAGTGACATTTATTGTTGTGGTTCATCTGGTGGCTAATGGGTGAAGTGGCATTTATTGTTGTGGTTCATCTGGTGGCTAAGGGTAAAGTGACATTTATTGTTGTGGTTCATCTGGTGGCTAAGGGTGAAGTGGCATTTATTGTTGTGGTTCATCTGGTGGCTAATGGGTAAAGTGACATTTATTGTTGTGGTTCATCTGGTGGCTAAGGGTAAAGTGACATTTATTGTTGTGGTTCATCTGGTGGCTAAGGGTAAAGTGACATTTATTGTTGTGGTACATCTGGTGGCTAATTTGATAAAGTGGCATTTATTATTGTGGTTCATCTGGTGGCTAAGGGTAAAGTGACATTTATTGTTGTGGTTCATCTGGTGGCTAATGGGTGAAGTGGCATTTATTGTTGTGGTTCATCTGGTGGCTAAGGGTAAAGTGGCATTTATTGTTGTGGTTCATCTGGTGGCTAAGGGTAAAGTGACATTTATTGTTGTGGTTCATCTGGTGGCTAAGGGTGAAGTGGCATTTATTGTTGTGGTTCATCTGGTGGCTAATGGGTAAAGTGACATTTATTGTTGTGGTTCTTCTGGTGGCTAATGGGTAAAGTGGCATTTATTGTTGTGGTTCATCTGGTGGCTAAGGGTAAAGTGGCATTTTTTGTTGTGATTCATCTGGTGGCTAAGGGTAAAGTGACATTTATTGTTGTGGTTCATCTGGTGGCTAAGGGTGAAGTGACATTTATTGTTGTGGTTCATCTGGTGGCTAATGGGTAAAGTGGCATGTATTATTGTGGTTCATCTGGTGGCTAAGGGTAAAGTGACATTTATTATTGTGGTTCATCTGGTGGCCAAGGGTAAAGTGACATTTATTGTTGTGGTTCATCTGGTGGCCAAGGGTAAAGTGACATTTATTGTTGTGGTTCATCTGGTGGATAAGGGAAAGTGGCATTTATTATTGTGGTTCATCTGGTGGCTAAGGGTAAAGTGACATTTATTATTGTGGTTCATCTGGTGGCTAAGGGTAAAGTGACATTTATTATTGTGGTTCATCTGGTGGCTAAGGGTAAAGTGACATTTATTGTTGTGGTTCATATGGTGGCTAAGGGTGAAGTGGCATTTATTGTTGTGGTTCATCTGGTGGCTAAGGATAAAGTGACATTTATTATTGTGGTTCATCTGGTGGCTAAGGGTGAAGTGACATTTATTGTTGTGGTTCATCTGGTGGCTAAGGGTGAAGTGGCATTTATTGTTGTGGTTCATCTGGTGGCTAATGGGTAAAGTGGCATTTATTGTTGTGGTTCATCTGGTGGCTAAGGGTAAAGTGACATTTATTGTTGTGGTTCATCTGGTGGCTAAAGGTGAAGTGACATTTATTGTTGTGGTTCATCTGGTGGCTAATGGGTGAAGTGGCATTTATTGTTGTGGTTCATCTGGTGGCTAAGGGTAAAGTGACATTTATTGTTGTGGTTCATCTGGTGGCTAAGGGTGAAGTGGCATTTATTGTTGTGGTTCATCTGGTGGCTAATGGGTAAAGTGACATTTATTGTTGTGGTTCATCTGGTGGCTAAGGGTAAAGTGACATTTATTGTTGTGGTTCATCTGGTGGCTAAGGGTAAAGTGACATTTATTGTTGTGGTACATCTGGTGGCTAATTTGATAAAGTGGCATTTATTATTGTGGTTCATCTGGTGGCTAAGGGTAAAGTGACATTTATTGTTGTGGTTCATCTGGTGGCTAATGGGTGAAGTGGCATTTATTGTTGTGGTTCATCTGGTGGCTAAGGGTAAAGTGGCATTTATTGTTGTGGTTCATCTGGTGGCTAAGGGTAAAGTGACATTTATTGTTGTGGTTCATCTGGTGGCTAAGGGTGAAGTGGCATTTATTGTTGTGGTTCATCTGGTGGCTAATGGGTAAAGTGACATTTATTGTTGTGGTTCTTCTGGTGGCTAATGGGTAAAGTGGCATTTATTGTTGTGGTTCATCTGGTGGCTAAGGGTAAAGTGGCATTTTTTGTTGTGATTCATCTGGTGGCTAAGGGTAAAGTGACATTTATTGTTGTGGTTCATCTGGTGGCTAAGGGTGAAGTGACATTTATTGTTGTGGTTCATCTGGTGGCTAATGGGTAAAGTGGCATGTATTATTGTGGTTCATCTGGTGGCTAAGGGTAAAGTGACATTTATTATTGTGGTTCATCTGGTGGCCAAGGGTAAAGTGACATTTATTGTTGTGGTTCATCTGGTGGCCAAGGGTAAAGTGACATTTATTGTTGTGGTTCATCTGGTGGATAAGGGAAAGTGGCATTTATTATTGTGGTTCATCTGGTGGCTAAGGGTAAAGTGACATTTATTATTGTGGTTCATCTGGTGGCTAAGGGTAAAGTGACATTTATTATTGTGGTTCATCTGGTGGCTAAGGGTAAAGTGACATTTATTGTTGTGGTTCATATGGTGGCTAAGGGTGAAGTGGCATTTATTGTTGTGGTTCATCTGGTGGCTAAGGATAAAGTGACATTTATTATTGTGGTTCATCTGGTGGCTAAGGGTGAAGTGACATTTATTGTTGTGGTTCATCTGGTGGCTAAGGGTGAAGTGGCATTTATTGTTGTGGTTCATCTGGTGGCTAATGGGTAAAGTGGCATTTATTGTTGTGGTTCATCTGGTGGCTAAGGGTAAAGTGACATTTATTGTTGTGGTTCATCTGGTGGCTAAGGGTAAAGTGACATTTATTGTTTAGGTTGATCTGGTGGCCAGGGGTAAAGTGACATTTATTGTTGTGGTTCATCTGGTGGTTAAGGATAAAGTGACATTTATTATTGTGGTTCATCTGGTGGCTAAGGGTAAAGTGACATTTATTGTTGTGGTTCATCTGGTGACTAAGGGTGAAGTGACATTTATTGTTGTGGTTCATCTGGTGGCTAAGGGTGAAGTGGCATTTATTGTTGTGGTTCATCTGGTGGCTAATGTGTAAAGTGGCATTTATTGTTGTGGTTCATCTGGTGGCTAAGGGTAAAGTGACATTTATTGTTGTGGTTCATCTGGTGGCTAAGGGTAAAGTGACATTTATTGTTTAGGTTGATCTGGTGGCCAAGGGTAAAGTGACATTTATTGTTGTGGTTCATCTGGTGGCTAAGGGAAAGTGGCATTTATTATTGTGGTTCATCTGGTGGCTAAGGGTAAAGTGACATTTATTATTGTGGTTCATCTGGTGGCTAAGGGTAAAGTGACATTTATTATTGTGGTTCATCTGGTGGCTAAGGGTAAAGTGACATTTATTGTTGTGGTTCATATGGTGGCTAAGGGTGAAGTGGCATTTATTGTTGTGGTTCATCTGGTGGTTAAAGATAAAGTGACATTTATTATTGTGGTTCATCTGGTGGCTAAGGGTGAAGTGACATTTATTGTTGTGGTTCATCTGGTGGCTAAGGGTGAAGTGGCATTTATTGTTGTGGTTCATCTGGTGGCTAATGGGTAAAGTGGCATTTATTGTTGAGGTTCATCTGGTGGCTAAGGGTAAAGTGACATTTATTGTTGTGGTTCATCTGGTGGCTAAGGGTAAAGTGACATTTATTGTTTAGGTTGATCTGGTGGCCAAGGGTAAAGTGACATTTATTGCTGTGGTTCATCTGTTGGTTAAGGATAAAGTGACATTTATTATTGTGGTTCATCTGGTGGCTAAGGGTAAAGTGACATTTATTGTTGTGGTTCATCTGGTGGCTAAGGGTAAAGTGACATTTATTGTTTAGGTTGATCTGGTGGCCAAGGGTAAAGTGACATTTATTGTTGTGGTTCTTCTGGTGGCTAATGGGTAAAGTGGCATTTATTGTTGTGGTTCATCTGGTGGCTAAGGGTAAAGTGACATTTATTGTTGTGGTTCATCTGGTGGCTAAGGGTAAAGTGACATTTATTGTTGTGGTTCATCTGGTGGCTAAGGGTGAAGTGGCATTTATTGTTGTGGTTCATCTGGTGGCTAATGGGTAAAGTGGCATTTATTATTGTGGTTCATCTGGTGGCTAAGGGTAAAGTGACATTTATTATTGTGGTTTATCTGGTGGCCAAGGGTAAAGTGACATTTATTGTTGTGGTTCATCTGTTGGCCAAGGGTAAAGTGACATTTATTGTTGTGGTTCATCTGGTGGCTAAGGAAAAGTGGCATTTATTATTGTGGTTCATCTGGTGGCTAAGGGTAAAGTGACATTTATTATTGTGGTTCATCTGGTGGCTAAGGGTAAAGTGACATTTATTATTGTGGTTCATCTGGTGGCTAAGGGTAAAGTGACATTTATTGTTGTGGTTCATCTGGTGGCTAAGGGTGAAGTGGCATTTATTGTTGTGGTTCATCTGGTGGCTAATGGGTAAAGTGGCATTTATTGTTGTGGTTCATCTGGTGGCTAAGGGTAAAGTGACATTTATTGTTGTGGTTCATCTGGTGGCTAAAGGTGAAGTGACATTTATTGTTGTGGTTCATCTGGTGGCTAATGGGTGAAGTGGCATTTATTGTTGTGGTTCATCTGGTGGCTAAGGGTAAAGTGACATTTATTGTTGTGGTTCATCTGGTGGCTAAGGGTGAAGTGGCATTTATTGTTGTGGTTCATCTGGTGGCTAATGGGTAAAGTGACATTTATTGTTGTGGTTCATCTGGTGGCTAAGGGTAAAGTGACATTTATTGTTGTGGTTCATCTGGTGGCTAAGGGTAAAGTGACATTTATTGTTGTGGTACATCTGGTGGCTAATTTGATAAAGTGGCATTTATTATTGTGGTTCATCTGGTGGCTAAGGGTAAAGTGACATTTATTGTTGTGGTTCATCTGGTGGCTAATGGGTGAAGTGGCATTTATTGTTGTGGTTCATCTGGTGGCTAAGGGTAAAGTGGCATTTATTGTTGTGGTTCATCTGGTGGCTAAGGGTAAAGTGACATTTATTGTTGTGGTTCATCTGGTGGCTAAGGGTGAAGTGGCATTTATTGTTGTGGTTCATCTGGTGGCTAATGGGTAAAGTGACATTTATTGTTTGCACCTCTATACCACCATTGATTGAAAACGGCGTCTCTCTTACTGACCCATGTGTGAAAGCTGCCATTTTTAACCAATACTTTACCAGTCAGTGTACACAACCACCCGGAGCAGAAAACCACCCTTTACCACCCTTTGAATACGAGACGCAGGCAAGATTATCTGATATGTCCTTCTCAATACTAGAAGTTAAGAAGATTTTAAAATCACTTAATGTAAATAAGGCAACTGGTCCTGATGGCATTAGTAATATTTTGTTAAAAAATACCGCAGATGTTTTGGCTAAGCCACTTTGTAAACTTTTTAATTATTCTTTAGAAGCTGGCGTGTTCCCCAGCGATTGGAAAACTAGCAATGTCGTCCCTGTGCACAAGAAAAATGATGCCCAAAATAAATGTAATTATAGACCGGTATCCCTTCTTTGTAATGTTTCTAAAATTTTCGAAAGGCTTGTTTACAATAAAATGTATTCTTTCCTGATGGAAAATAAGTTATTAAACCCACACAATTCTGGTTTCCACTCTGGTGACGGTACTGTTTCTCAACTAATATCCATTACGCATAAGTTAACCGAGGCCTTAGATGATGGTAAAGATGTGAGAATTGTTTTCCTAGATTTATCAAAGGCATTTGATAAGGTATGGCATAAAGGTGTTCTATTTAAACTGAAGCGGAAAGGAATTTCTGGAAATTTACTCACGTGGATCTCATCATATCTTCATCAGCGAGTACAATGCGTTGTACTTGATGGTCACCATTCGGAGACCCTCCCTGTGGACGCTGGTGTACCACAGGGATCTATTTTAGGACCCTTACTCTTTCTTGTGCACTTGGACGACATGGTTATAAACTTAGCATGTGCTATTAAATTATATGCTGACGATGCTTGCCTCATAGAAATTGTAGACTCAAGTCCGGCTGTGTCAGCGACTAAGATAAATTCTGATCTCCAATCCTTACTTAACTGGTCTATCCAATGGCTTATGATATTCAATGCTTTAAAAAGCTTAGCATTGACACTGACTAGAAAGCGTAAACTATTACATCACCCACATCTAACTATTAATGGAGTTATACTCGAAGAAGTAAACCAGCACTGTCATCTCGGATTAGTAATAAATAAATCTTTAACATGGGAAAACCACATAAATTACATACTTGGTAAGGCAGGGAAAATTGTAAACATAATGAGATGCCTGAAATATACTCTACCCCGGAAAGCACTTGAACGACTATTTATTAACCGTATTAGACCCATAATAGAATATGCAGACGTAATATATGACAACTGTCCTAAATATTTAGCAGACAGACTTGAGGGTGTGCAGATGGAGGCTGCTCGGATATGTACTGGTGGGATGAGGCAAACCAACTCCGAAAAACTCTTATTAGAACTTGGCTGGGAACCCCTTTTTAAAAGAAGGAAGTGGCATAAACTAATTTATATGTTTAAGATCGTTCATGGGCTATCACCATTGTATTTGTCCCAAATTTGTCAACCAACAGCTAGCTCAACTAGATATGCTACACGAAGCGCTAATAACATCAGGGTGCCACGTTGTAGAACTTCCTATTTTAAAAATTCTTTTCTTCCTTCATCTATTAGGTACTGGAACAGTTTGGATTACAGTATTCGAAACTTAGATTCGTTATCTCTCTTTAAGCGACGCATAAAAGACAAATATGGTTATAAACGCCCACCACCTCATTATTATTTAGGTTTACGAGCAGCTTCCATCTGGCACACTCGTCTGCGTCTCGGACAGTCACAGTTATCTGCTCATCTCTTTCCCTTCGGCTTTGTTGAGTCTCCTAGATGCTCTTGTGGCGTAACACATGAGACTGTTCCTCATTATTTCCTGGACTGCCCCCTCTATGCTGCTCAACGAGAGAGACTACTGGTTGCAATTAGAAATATCATCGCTCCTACTCTACATCCGGCTACATTACCAATTTTAGACAAAGATGCATATATTAAAATTTTACTTTTTGGATCCAAAGATTTATCTTCGGAAAAAAATATTCTTCTTTTCAGAGCCACACAAAATTTCATTTTAAACTCTGATAGATTTAGTCAACATATTAATATATTATAATTTACCTTATCCATAACCGAGTAAAATTGAGCTACGATGTTTTTTCGATCTGTGTTTGCTGCTTTAAATGAAACAGTTTTTTACGTGACATTTTGCTGAATATTAAATTAATGTTTTGTATTGTATTGTATTTTAAGGTATTGTATTGTATTGTACTGTATTGTATTGTATTGTTCGTATTGTATTGTATTGTTCGTATTGTACATAAATGTTATGTATATGTGGAGAACCCCTCGTCTAGTGCTTAATGCGCTATTTGGGCAATCCACCTGAAATAAATATGTTTATATATTGTTGTGGTTCATCTGGTGGCTAATGGGTGAAGTGGCATTTATTGTTGTGGTTCATCTGGTGGCTAAGGGTAAAGTGGCATTTATTGTTGTGGTTCATCTGGTGGTTAAGGATAAAGTGACATTTAGTATTGTGGTTCATCTGGTGGCTAAGGGTGAAGTGACATTTATTGTTGTGGTTCATCTGGTGGCTAAGGGTGAAGTGACATTTATTGTTGTGGTTCATCTGGTGGTTAAGGATAAAGTGACATTTAGTATTGTGGTTCATCTGGTGGCTAAGGATAAAGTGACATTTATTATTTAGTTCATCTGGTGGCTAAGGGTAAAGTGACATTTATTGTTGTGGTTCATCTGGTGGTTAAGGATAAAGTGACATTTATTATTGTGGTTCATCTGGTGGCTAAGGGTGAAGTGACATTTATTGTTGTGGTTCATCTGGTGGCTAAGGGTGAAGTGGCATTTATTGTTGTGGTTCATCTGGTGGCTAATGGGTAAAGTGGCATTTATTGTTGAGGTTCATCTGGTGGCTAAGGGTAAAGTGACATTTATTGTTGTGGTTCATCTGGTGGCTAAGGGTAAAGTGACATTTATTAATTAGGTTGATCTGGTGGCCAAGGGTAAAGTGACATTTATTGTTGTGGTTCATCTGGTGTCTAAGGGTAAAGTGACATTTATTATTGTGGTTCATCTGGTGGCCAAGGGTAAAGTGACATTTATTGTTGTGGTTCATCTGGTGGCTAAGGGAAAGTGGCATTTATTATTGTGGTTCATCTGGTGGCTAAGGGTAAAGTGACATTTATTATTGTGGTTCATCTGGTGGCTAAGGGCAAAGGACATTTATTATTGTGGTTCATCTGGTGGCTAAGGGTAAAGTGACATTTATTATTGTGGTTCATCTGGTGGCTAGGGGTAAAGTGACATTTATTATTGTGGTTCATCTGGTGGCTAAGGGTGAAGTGACATTTATTGTTGTGGTTCATCTGGTGGCTAAGGGTGAAGTGGCATTTATTGTTGTGGTTCATCTGGTGGCTAATGGGTAAAGTGGCATTTCTGTTGTGGTTCATCTGGTGGCTAAGGGAAAAGTGACATTTATTGTTGTGGTTCATCTGGTGGCTAAGGGTGAAGTGACATTTATTGTTGTGGTTCATCTGGTGGCTAATGGGTAAAGTGGCATTTATTGTTGTGGTTCATCTGGTGGCTAAGGGTAAAGTGGCATTTATTGTTGTGGTTCATCTGGTGGCTAAGGGTAAAATGACATTTATTGTTGTGGTTCATCTGGTGGCTAAGGGTGAAGTGGTATTTATTGTTGTGGTTTATCTGGTGGCTAATGGGTAAAGTGACATTTATTGTTGTGGTTCATTTGGTGGCTAAGGGTAAAGTGACATTTATTGTTGTGGTTCATCTGGTGGTTAAGGATAAAGTGACATTTATTATTGTGGTTCATCTGGTGGCTAAGGGTGAAGTGACATTTATTGTTTTGGTTCATCTGGTGGCTAAGGGTGAAGTGGCATTTATTGTTGTGGCTCATCTGGTGACTAATGGGTAAAGTGGCATTTATTGTTGTGGTTCATCTGGTGGCTAAGGGTAAAGTGACATTTATTGTTGTGGTTCATCTGGTGGCTAAGGGTAAAGTGACATTTATTGTTTAGGTTGATCTGGTGGCCAAGGGTAAAGTTACATTTATTGTTGTGGTTCATCTGGTGGCTAAGGGTAAAGTGACATTTATTGTTTAGGTTGATCTGGTGGCCAAGGGTAAAGTGACATTTATTGTTGTGGTTCATCTGGTGTCTAAGGGTAAAGTGACATTTATAATTGTGGTTCATCTGGTGGCCAAGGGTAAAGTGACATTTATTGTTGTGGTTCATCTGGTGGCTAAGGGAAAGTGGCATTTATTATTGTGGTTCATCTGGTGGCTAAGGGTAAAGTGACATTTATTATTGTGGTTCATCTGGTGGCTAAAGGTAAAGTGACATTTATTATTGTGGTTCATCTGGTGGCTAAGGGAAAGTGGCATTTATTATTGTGGTTCATCTGGTGGCTAAGGGTAAAGTGACATTTATTATTGTGGTTCATCTGGTGGCTAAGGGTAAGGTGACATTTATTATTGTGGTTCATCTGGTGGCTAAGGGTAAAGTGACATTTATTATTGTGGTTCATCTGGTGGCTAAGGGTAAAGTGACATTTATTATTGTGGTTCATCTGGTGGCTAAGGGTAAAGTGACATTTATTGTTGTGGTTCATCTGGTGGCTAAGGGTGAAGTGGCATTTATTGTTGTGGTTCATCTGGTGGCTAATGGGTAAAGTGGCATTTATTGTTGTGGTTCATCTGGTGGCTAAAGGAAAAGTGACATTTATTGGTGTGGTTCATCTGGTGGCTAAGGGTGAAGTGACATTTATTGTTGTGGTTCATCTGGTGGCTAATGGGTAAAGTGGCATTTATTGTTGTGGTTCATCTGGTGGCTAAGGGTAAAGTGGCATTTATTGTTGTGGTTCATCTGGTGGCTAAGGGTAAAATGACATTTATTGTTGTGGTTCATCTGGTGGCTAAGGGTGAAGTGGCATTTATTGTTGTGGTTCATCTGGTGGCTAATGGGTAAAGTGACATTTATTGTTGTGGTTCATCTGGTGGCTAAGGGTAAAGTGACATTTATTGTTGTGGTTCATCTGGTGGCTAAGGGTGAAGTGACATTTATTGTTGTGGTTCATCTGGTGGTTAAGGATAAAGTGACATTTATTATTGTGGTTCATCTGGTGACTAAGGGTAAAGTGACATTTATTGTTGTGGTTCATCTGGTGGTTAAGGATAAAGTGACATTTATTATTGTGGTTCATCTGGTGGCTAAGGGTGAAGTGACATTTATTGTTGTGGTTCATCTGGTGGCTAAGGGTGAAGTGGCATTTATTGTTGTGGTTCATCTGGTGGCTAATGGGTAAAGTGACATTTATTGTTGTGGTTCATCTGGTGGCTAAGGGTAAAGTGACATTTATTGTTGTGGTTCATCTGGTGGCTAAGGGTAAAGTGACATTTATTGTTTAGGTTGATCTGGTGGCCAAGGGTAAAGTGACATTTATTGTTGTGGTTCTTCTGGTGGCTAATGGGTAAAGTGGCATTTATTGTTGTGGTTCATCTGGTGGCTAAGGGTAAAGTGGCATTTATTGTTGTGGTTCATCTGGTGGCTAAGGGTAAAGTGACATTTATTGTTGTGGTTCATCTGGTGGCTAAGGGTGAAGTGGCATTTATTGTTGTGGTTCATTGTTGTGGTTCATCTGGTGGCTAAGGGTAAAGTGACATTTATTGTTGTGGTTCATCTGGTGGCTAAGGGTGAAGTGACATTTATTGTTGTGGTTCATCTGGTGGTTAAGGATAAAGTGACATTTATTATTGTGGTTCATCTGGTGGCTAAGGGTAAAGTGACATGTATTGTTGTGTATCATCTGGTGGTTAAGGATAAAGTGACATTTATTATTGTGGTTCATCTGGTGGCTAAGGGTGAAGTGACATTTATTGTTGTGGTTCATCTGGTGGCTAAGGGTGAAGTGGCATTTATTGTTGTGGTTCATCTGGTGGCTAATGGGTAAAGTGGCATTTATTGTTGTGGTTCATCTGGTGGCTAAGGGTAAAGTGACATTTATTGTTGTGGTTCATCTGGTGGCTAAGGGTAAAGTGACATTTATTGTTTAGGTTGATCTGGTGGCCAAGGGTAAAGTGACATTTATTGTTGTGGTTCATCTGGTGTCTAAGGGTAAAGTGACATTTATTATTGTGGTTCATCTGGTGGCTAAGGGTAAAGTGACATTTATTGTTGTGGTTCATCTGGTGGTTAAGGATAAAGTGACATTTATTATTGTGGTTCATCTGGTGGCTAAGGGTAAAGTGACATTTATTGTTGTGGTTCATCTGGTGGCTAAGGGTAAAGTGACATTTATTGTTTAGGTTGATCTGATGGCCAAGGGTAAAGTGACATTTATTGTTGTGGTTCATCTGGTGGCTAAGGGTAAAGTGGCATTTATTGTTGTGATTCATCTGGTGGCTAAGGGTAAAGTGACATTTATTGTTGTGGTTCATCTGGTGGCTAAGGGTGAAGTGACATTTATTGTTGTGGTTCATCTGGTGGCTAATGGGTAAAGTGGCATGTATTATTGTGGTTCATCTGGTGGCTAAGGGTAAAGTAACATTTATTATTGTGGTTCATCTGGTGGCCAAGGGTAAAGTGACATTTATTGTTGTGGTTCATCTGGTGGCCAAGGGTAAAGTGACATTTATTGTTGTGGTTCATCTGGTGGCTAAGGGAAAGTGGCATTTATTATTGTGGTTCATCTGGTGGCTAAGGGTAAAGTGACATTTATTATTGTGGTTCATCTGGTGGCTAAGGGTAAAGTGACATTTATTATTGTGGTTCATCTGGTGGCTAAGGGTAAAGTGACATTTATTGTTGTGGTTCATATGGTGGCTAAGGGTGAAGTGGCATTTATTGTTGTGGTTCATCTGGTGGTTAAGGATAAAGTGACATTTATTATTGTGGTTCATCTGGTGGCTAAGGGTGAAGTGACATTTATTGTTGTGGTTCATCTGGTGGCTAAGGGTGAAGTGGCATTTATTGTTGTGGTTCATCTGGTGGCTAATGGGTAAAGTGGCATTTATTGTTGTGGTTCATCTGGTGGCTAAGGGTAAAGTGACATTTATTGTTGTGGTTCAGCTGGTGGCTAAGGGTAAAGTGACATTTATTGTTTAGGTTGATCTGGTGGCCAAGGGTAAAGTGACATTTATTGTTGTGGTTCATCTGGTGGTTAAGGATAAAGTGACATTTATTATTGTGGTTCATCTGGTGGCTAAGGGTAAAGTGACATTTATTGTTGTGGTTCATCTGGTGGCTAAGGGTAAAGTGACATTTATTGTTTAGGTTGATCTGGTGGCCAAGGGTAAAGTGACATTTATTGTTGTGGTTCTTCTGGTGGCTAATGGGTAAAGTGGCATTTATTGTTTTGGTTCATCTGGTGGCTAAGGGTAAAGTGGCATTTATTGTTGTGGTTCATCTGGTGGCTAAGGGTAAAGTGACATTTATTGTTGTGGTTCATCTGGTGGCTAAGGGTGAAGTGGCATTTATTGTTGTGGTTCATCTGGTGGCTAATGGGTAAAGTGACATTTATTATTGTGGTTCATCTGGTGGCCAAGGGTAAAGTGACATTTATTGTTGTGGTTCATCTGTTGGCCAAGGGTAAAGTGACATTTATTGTTGTGGTTCATCTGGTGGCTAAGGAAAAGTGGCATTTATTATTGTGGTTCATCTGGTGGCTAAGGGTAAAGTGACATT
This sequence comes from Flabesymbios commensalis, assembly GCA_964017125.1. Lineage (NCBI taxonomy): Eukaryota > Metazoa > Annelida > Polychaeta > Terebellida > Flabelligeridae > Flabesymbios > Flabesymbios commensalis. The sequence goes on from OZ024917.1 coordinate 48,929,812, forward strand.
TATCATTGTGGTTCATCTGGTGGCTAAGGGTAAAGTGACCTTTATTATTGTGGTTCATCTGGTGGCTAAGGGTAAAGTGACATTTATTGTTGTGGTTCATCTGGTGGCTAAGGGTGAAGTGGCATTTATTGTTGTGGTTCATCTGGTGGCTAATGGGTAAAGTGGCATTTATTGTTGTGGTTCATCTGGTGGCTAAGGGTAAAGTGACATTTATTGTTGTGGTTCATCTGGTGGCTAAAGGTGAAGTGACATTTATTGTTGTGGTTCATCTGGTGGCTAATGGGTAAAGTGGCATTTATTGTTGTGGTTCATCTGGTGGCTAAGGGTAAAGTGACATTTATTGTTGTGGTTCAGCTGGTGGCTAAGGGTAAAGTGACATTTATTGTTTAGGTTGATCTGGTGGCCAAGGGTAAAGTGACATTTATTGTTGTGGTTCATCTGCTGGTTAAGGATAAAGTGACATTTATTATTGTGGTTCATCTGGTGGCTAAGGGTAAAGTGACATTTATTGTTGTGGTTCATCTGGTGGCTAAGGGTAAAGTGACATTTATTGTTTAGGTTGATCTGGTGGCCAAGGGTAAAGTGACATTTATTGTTGTGGTTCTTCTGGTGGCTAATGGGTAAAGTGGCATTTATTGTTTTGGTTCATCTGGTGGCTAAGGGTAAAGTGGCATTTATTGTTGTGGTTCATCTGGTGGCTAAGGGTAAAGTGACATTTATTGTTGTGGTTCATCTGGTGGCTAAGGGTGAAGTGGCATTTATTGTCGTGGTTCATCTGGTGGCTAATGGGTAAAGTGGCATTTATTATTGTGGTTCATCTGGTGGCTAAGGGTAAAGTGACATTTATTATTGTGGTTCATCTGGTGGCCAAGGGTAAAGTGACATTTATTGTTGTGGTTCATCTGTTGGCCAAGGGTAAAGTGACATTTATTGTTGTGGTTCATCTGGTGGCTAAGGAAAAGTGGCATTTATTATTGTGGTTCATCTGGTGGCTAAGGGTAAAGTGACATTTATCATTGTGGTTCATCTGGTGGCTAAGGGTAAAGTGACATTTATTGTTGTGGTTCATCTGGTGGCTAAGGGTAAAGTGACATTTATTGTTTAGGTTGATCTGGTGGCCAAGGGTAAAGTGACATTTATTGTTGTGGTTCTTCTGGTGGCTAATGGGTAAAGTGGCATTTATTGTTTTGGTTCATCTGGTGGCTAAGGGTAAAGTGGCATTTATTGTTGTGGTTCATCTGGTGGCTAAGGGTAAAGTGACATCTATTGTTGTGGTTCATCTGGTGGCTAAGGGTGAAGTGGCATTTATTGTTGTGGTTCATCTGGTGGCTAATGGGTAAAGTGACATTTATTATTGTGGTTCATCTGGTGGCCAAGGGTAAAGTGACATTTATTGTTGTGGTTCATCTGTTGGCCAAGGGTAAAGTGACATTTATTGTTGTGGTTCATCTGGTGGCTAAGGAAAAGTGGCATTTATTATTGTGGTTCATCTGGTGGCTAAGGGTAAAGTGACATTTATCATTGTGGTTCATCTGGTGGCTAAGGGTAAAGTGACCTTTATTATTGTGGTTCATCTGGTGGCTAAGGGTAAAGTGACATTTATTGTTGTGGTTCATCTGGTGGCTAAGGGTGAAGTGGCATTTATTGTTGTGGTTCATCTGGTGGCTAATGGGTAAAGTGGCATTTATTGTTGTGGTTCATCTGGTGGCTAAGGGTAAAGTGACATTTATTGTTGTGGTTCATCTGGTGGCTAAAGGTGAAGTGACATTTATTGTTGTGGTTCATCTGGTGGCTAATGGGTAAAGTGGCATTTATTGTTGTGGTTCATCTGGTGGCTAAGGGTAAAGTGACATTTATTGTTGTGGTTCAGCTGGTGGCTAAGGGTAAAGTGACATTTATTGTTTAGGTTGATCTGGTGGCCAAGGGTAAAGTGACATTTATTGTTGTGGTTCATCTGCTGGTTAAGGATAAAGTGACATTTATTATTGTGGTTCATCTGGTGGCTAAGGGTAAAGTGACATTTATTGTTGTGGTTCATCTGGTGGCTAAGGGTAAAGTGACATTTATTGTTTAGGTTGATCTGGTGGCCAAGGGTAAAGTGACATTTATTGTTGTGGTTCTTCTGGTGGCTAATGGGTAAAGTGGCATTTATTGTTTTGGTTCATCTGGTGGCTAAGGGTAAAGTGGCATTTATTGTTGTGGTTCATCTGGTGGCTAAGGGTAAAGTGACATTTATTGTTGTGGTTCATCTGGTGGCTAAGGGTGAAGTGGCATTTATTGTTGTGGTTCATCTGGTGGCTAATGGGTAAAGTGGCATTTATTATTGTGGTTCATCTGGTGGCTAAGGGTAAAGTGACATTTATTATTGTGGTTCATCTGGTGGCCAAGGGTAAAGTGACATTTATTGTTGTGGTTCATCTGTTGGCCAAGGGTAAAGTGACATTTATTGTTGTGGTTCATCTGGTGGCTAAGGAAAAGTGGCATTTATTATTGTGGTTCATCTGGTGGCTAAGGGTAAAGTGACATTTATCATTGTGGTTCATCTGGTGGCTAAGGGTAAAGTGACCTTTATTATTGTGGTTCATCTGGTGGCTAAGGGTAAAGTGACATTTATTGTTGTGGTTCATCTGGTGGCTAAGGGTGAAGTGGCATTTATTGTTGTGGTTCATCTGGTGGCTAATGGGTAAAGTGGCATTTATTGTTGTGGTTCATCTGGTGGCTAAGGGTAAAGTGACATTTATTGTTGTGGTTCATCTGGTGGCTAAAGGTGAAGTGACATTTATTGTTGTGGTTCATCTGGTGGCTAATGGGTGAAGTGGCATTTATTGTTGTGGTTCATCTGGTGGCTAAGGGTAAAGTGGCATTTATTGTTGTGGTTCATCTGGTGGCTAAGGGTAAAGTGACATTTATTGTTGTGGTTCATCTGGTGGCTAAGGGTGAAGTGGCATTTATTGTTGTGGTTCATCTGGTGGCTAATGGGTAAAGTGACATTTATTGTTGTGGTTCATCTGGTTGCTAAGGGTAAAGTGACATTTATTGTTGTGGTTCATCTGGTGGCTAAGGGTAAAGTGACATTTATTGTTGTGGTACATCTGGTGGCTAATTTGATAAAGTGGCATTTATTATTGTGGTTCATCTGGTGGCTAAGGGTAAAGTGACATTTATTATTGTGGTTCATCTGGTGGCTAAGGGTGAAGTGACATTTATTGTTGTGGTTCATCTGGTGGCTAAGGGTAAAGTGGCATGTATTGCTGTGGTTCATCTGGTGGCTAATGGGTAAAGTGGCATTTATTATTGTGGTTCATCTGGTGGCTAAGGGTAAAGTGACATTTATTATTGTGGTTCATCTGGTGGCCAAGGGTAAAGTGACATTTATTGTTGTGGTTCATCTGGTGGCCAAGGGTAAAGTGACATTTATTGTTGTGGTTCATCTGGTGGCTAAGGGAAAGTGGCATTTATTATTGTGGTTCATCTGGTGGCTAAGGGTAAAGTGACATTTATTATTGTGGTTCATCTGGTGGCTAAGGGTAAAGTGACATTTATTATTGTGGGTCATCTGGTGGCTAAGGGTAAAGTGACATTTATTGTTGTGGTTCATCTGGTGGCTAAGGGTGAAGTGGCATTTATTGTTGTGGTTCATCTGGTGGCTAATGGGTAAAGTGGCATTTATTGTTGTGGTTCATCTGGTGGCTAAGGGTAAAGTGACATTTATTGTTGTGGTTCATCTGGTGGCCAAGGGTGAAGTGACATTTATTGTTGTGGTTCATCTGGTGGCTAATGGGTGAAGTGGCATTTATTGTTGTGGTTCATCTGGTGGCTAAGGGTAAAGTGGCATTTATTGTTGTGGTTCATCTGGTGGCTAAGGGTAAAGTGACATTTATTGTTTAGGTTGATCTGGTGGCCAAGGGTAAAGTGACATTTATTGTTGTGGTTCTTCTGGTGGCTAATGGGTAAAGTGGCATTTATTGTTGTGGTTCATCTGGTGGCTAAGGGTAAAGTGGCATTTATTGTTGTGGTTCATCAGGTGGCTAAGGGTAAAGTGACATTTATTGTTGTGGTTCATTTGGTGGCTAAGGGTGAAGTGGCATTTATTGTTGTGGTTCATTGTTGTGGTTCATCTGGTGGCTAAGGGTAAAGTGACATTTATTGTTGTGGTTCATCTGGTGGCTAAGGGTGAAGTGACATTTATTGTTGTGGTTCATCTGGTGGTTAAGGATAAAGTGACATTTATTATTGTGGTTCATCTGGTGGCTAAGGGTAAAGTGACATGTATTGTTGTGTATCATCTGGTGGTTAAGGATAAAGTGACATTTATTATTGTGGTTCATCTGGTGGCTAAGGGTGAAGTGACATTTATTGTTGTGGTTCATCTGGTGGCTAAGGGTGAAGTGGCATTTATTGTTGTGGTTCATCTGGTGGCCAAGGGTAAAGTGACATTTATTGTTGTGGTTCATCTGGTGGTTAAGGATAAAGTGACATTTATTATTGTGGTTCATCTGGTGGCTAAGGGTAAAGTGACATTTATTGTTGTGGTTCATCTGGTGGCTAAGGGTAAAGTGACATTTATTGTTTAGGTTGATCTGGTGGCCAAGGGTAAAGTGACATTTATTGTTGTGGTTCTTCTGGTGGCTAATGGGTAAAGTGGCATTTATTGTTTTGGTTCATCTGGTGGCTAAGGGTAAAGTGGCATTTATTGTTGTGGTTCATCTGGTGGCTAAGGGTAAAGTGACATTTATTGTTGTGGTTCATCTGGTGGCTAAGGGTGAAGTGGCATTTATTGTTGTGGTTCATCTGGTGGCTAATGGGTAAAGTGGCATTTATTATTGTGGTTCATCTGGTGGCTAAGGGTAAAGTGACATTTATTATTGTGGTTCATCTGGTGGCCAAGGGTAAAGTGACATTTATTGTTGTGGTTCATCTGTTGGCCAAGGGTAAAGTGACATTTATTGTTGTGGTTCATCTGGTGGCTAAGGAAAAGTGGCATTTATTATTGTGGTTCATCTGGTGGCTAAGGGTAAAGTGACATTTATCATTGTGGTTCATCTGGTGGCTAAGGGTAAAGTGACATTTATTATTGTGGTTCATCTGGTGGCTAAGGGTAAAGTGGCATTTATTGTTGTGGTTCATCTGGTGGCTAAGGGTGAAGTGGCATTTATTGTTGTGGTTCATCTGGTGGCTAATGGGTAAAGTGGCATTTATTGTTGTGGTTCATCTGGTGGCTAAGGGTAAAGTGACATTTATTGTTGTGGTTCATCTGGTGGCTAATGGGTGAAGTGGCATTTATTGTTGTGGTTCATCTGGTGGCTAAGGGTAAAGTGGCATTTATTGTTGTGGTTCATCTGGTGGCTAAGGGTAAAGTGACATTTATTGTTGTGGTTCATCTGGTGGCTAAGGGTGAAGTGGCATTTATTGTTGTGGTTCATCTGGTGGCTAATGGGTAAAGTGACATTTATTGTTGTGGTTCATCTGGTGGCTAAGGGTAAAGTGACATTTATTGTTGTGGTTCATCTGGTGGCTAAGGGTGAAGTGGCATTTATTGTTGTGGTTCATCTGGTGGCTAATGGGTAAAGTGGCATTTATTGTTGTGGTTCATCTGGTGGCTAAGGGTAAAGTGACATTTATTGTTGTGGTTCATCTGGTGGCTAAGGGTGAAGTGGCATTTATTGTTGTGGTTCATCTGGTGGCTAATGGGTAAAGTGGCATTTATTGTTGTGGTTCATCTGGTGGCTAAGGGTAAAGTGACATTTATTGTTGTGGTTCATCTGGTGGCTAATGGGTGAAGTGGCATTTATTGTTGTGGTTCATCTGGTGGCTAAGGGTAAAGTGGCATTTATTGTTGTGGTTCATCTGGTGGCTAAGGGTAAAGTGACATTTATTGTTGTGGTTCATCTGGTGGCTAAGGGTGAAGTGGCATTTATTGTTGTGGTTCATCTGGTGGCTAATGGGTAAAGTGACATTTATTGTTGTGGTTCATCTGGTGGCTAAGGGTAAAGTGACATTTATTGTTGTGGTTCATCTGGTGGCTAAGGGTGAAGTGGCATTTATTGTTGTGGTTCATCTGGTGGCTAATGGGTAAAGTGGCATTTATTGTTGTGGTTCATCTGGTGGCTAAGGGTAAAGTGACATTTATTGTTGTGGTTCATCTGGTGGCTAATGGGTGAAGTGGCATTTATTGTTGTGGTTCATCTGGTGGCTAAGGGTAAAGTGGCATTTATTGTTGTGGTTCATCTGGTGGCTAAGGGTAAAGTGACATTTATTGTTGTGGTTCATCTGGTGGCTAAGGGTGAAGTGGCATTTATTGTTGTGGTTCATCTGGTGGCTAATGGGTAAAGTGACATTTATTGTTGTGGTTCATCTGGTGGCTAAGGGTAAAGTGACATTTATTGTTGTGGTTCATCTGGTGGCTAAGGGTAAAGTGACATTTATTGTTGTGGTACATCTGGTGGCTAATTTGATAAAGTGGCATTTATTATTGTGGTTCATCTGGTGGCTAAGGGTAAAGTGACATTTATTATTGTGGTTCATCTGGTGGCTAAGGGTGAAGTGACATTTATTGTTGTGGTTCATCTGGTGGCTAAGGGTAAAGTGGCATTTATTGCTGTGGTTCATCTGGTGGCTAATGGGTAAAGTGGCATTTATTATTGTGGTTCATCTGGTGGCTAAGGGTAAAGTGACATTTATTATTGTGGTTCATCTGGTGGCCAAGGGTAAAGTGACATTTATTGTTGTGGTTCATCTGGTGGCCAAGGGTAAAGTGACATTTATTGTTGTGGTTCATCTGGTGGCTAAGGGAAAGTGGCATTTATAATTGTGGTTCATCTGGTGGCTAAGGGTAAAGTGACATTTATTATTGTGGTTCATCTGGTGGCTAAGGGTAAAGTGACATTTATTATTGTGGGTCATCTGGTGGCTAAGGGTAAAGTGACATTTATTGTTGTGGTTCATCTGGTGGCTAAGGGTGAAGTGGCATTTATTGTTGTGGTTCATCTGGTGGCTAATGGGTAAAGTGGCATTTATTGTTGTGGTTCATCTGGTGGCTAAGGGTAAAGTGACATTTATTGTTGTGGTTCATCTGGTGGCCAAGGGTGAAGTGACATTTATTGTTGTGGTTCATCTGGTGGCTAATGGGTGAAGTGGCATTTATTGTTGTGGTTCATCTGGTGGCTAAGGGTAAAGTGGCATTTATTGTTGTGGTTCATCTGGTGGCTAAGGGTAAGGTGACATTTATTGTTGTGGTTCATCTGGTGGCTAAGGGTGAAGTGGCATTTATTGTTGTGGTTCATCTGGTGGCTAATGGGTAAAGTGACATTTATTGTTGTGGTTCATCTGGTGGCTAAGGTTAAAGTGGCATTTATTGTTGTGGTTCATCTGGTGGCTAAGGGTAAAGTGACATTTATTGTTGTGGTACATCTGGTGGCTAATTTGATAAAGTGACATTTATTATTGTGGTTCATCTGGTGGCTAAGGGTAAAGTGACATTTATTATTGTGGTTCATCTGGTGGCTAAGGGTAAAGTGACATTTATTATTGTGGTTCATCTGGTGGCTAAAGGTAAAGTGGCATTTATTGTTGTGGTTCATCTGGTGGTTAAGGGTAAAGTGACATTTATTGTTGTGATTCATCTGCAGGCTAAGGGTAAAGTGACATTTATTGTTGTGATTCATCTGGTGGCTAAGGGTGAAGTGACATTTATTGTTGTGGTTCATCTGGTGGCTAAGGGTAAAGTGGCATTTATTGTTGTGGTTGATCTGGTGGCTAAAGGTAAAGTGAGATTTATTGTTGTGATTCATCTGGTGGCTAAGGGTAAAGTGACATTTATTGTTGTGGTTCATCTGATGGCTCAGGGTAAAGTGACATTTATTGTTGTGATTCATCTGGTGGCTAAGGGTAAAGTGACATTTATTGTTGTGGTTCATCTGATGGCTAAGGGTAAAGTGACATTTATTGTTGTGATTCATCTGGTGGCTAAGGGTAAAGTGACATTTATTGTTTAGGTTGATCTGGTGGCCAAGGGTAAAGTGACATTTATTGTTGTGGTTCATCTGGTGTCTAAGGGTAAAGTGACATTTATTATTGTGGTTCATCTGGTGGCTAAGGGTAAAGTGACATTTATTGTTGTGGTTCATCTGGTGGTTAAGGATAAAGAGACATTTATTATTGTGGTTCATCTGGTGGCTAAGGGTAAAGTGACATTTATTGTTGTGGTTCATCTGGTGGCTAAGGGTAAAGTGAAGTTTATTGTTTAGGTTGATCTGGTGGCCAAGGGTAAAGTGACATTTATTGTTGTGGTTCTTCTGGTGGCTAATGGGTAAAGTGGCATTTATTGTTGTGGTTCATCTGGTGGCTAAGGGTAAAGTGGCATTTATTGTTGTGGTTCATCTGGTGGCTAAGGGTAAAGTGACATTTATTGTTGTGGTTCATCTGGTGGCTAAGGGTGAAGTGGCATTTATTGTTGTGGTTCATCTGGTGGCTAATGGGTAAAGTGGCATTTATTATTGTGGTTCATCTGGTGGCTAAGGGTAAAGTGACATTTATTATTGTGGTTCATCTGGTGGCCAAGGGTAAAGTGACATTTATTTTTGTGGTTCATCTGGTGGCCAAGGGTAAAGTGACATTTATTGTTGTGGTTCATCTGGTGGCTAAGGGAAAGTGGCATTTATTATTGTGGTTCATCTGGTGGCTAAGGGTAAAGTGACATTTATTATTGTGGTTCATCTGGTGGCTAAGGGTAAAGTGACATTTATTGTTGTGGTTCATCTGGTGGCTAAGGGTGAAGTGGCATTTATTGTTGTGGTTCATCTGGTGGCTAATGGGTAAAGTGGCATTTATTGTTGTGGTTCATCTGGTGGCTAAGGGTAAAGTGACATTTATTGTTGTGGTTCATCTGGTGGCTAAGGGTGAAGTGACATTTATTGTTGTGGTTCATCTGGTGGCTAATGGGTGAAGTGGCATTTATTGTTGTGGTTCATCTGGTGGCTAAGGGTAAAGTGACATTTATTGGTGTGGTTCATCTGGTGGCTAAGGGTGAAGTGGCATTTATTGTTGTGGTTCATCTGGTGGCTAATGGGTAAAGTGACATTTATTGTTGTGGTTCATCTGGTGGCTAAGGGTAAAGTGACATTTATTGTTGTGGTTCATCTGGTGGCTAAGGGTAAAGTGACATTTATTGTTGTGGTACATCTGGTGGCTAATTTGATAAAGTGGCATTTATTATTGTGGTTCATCTGGTGGCTAAGGGTAAAGTGACATTTATTATCGTGGTTCATCTGGTGGCTAAGGGTGAAGTGACATTTATTGTTGTGGTTCATCTGGTGGCTAAGGGTAAAGTGGCATTTATTGTTGTGGTTCATGTGGTGGCTAATGGGTAAAGTGGCATTTATTATTGTGGTTCATCTGGTGGCTAAGGGTAAAGTGACATTTATTATAGTGGTTCATCTGGTGGCCAAGGGTAAAGTGACATTTATTGTTGTGGTTCATCTGGTGGCCAAGGGTAAAGTGACATTTATTGTTGTGGTTCATCTGGTGGCTAAGGGAAAGTGGCATTTATTATTGTGGTTCATCTGGTGGCTAAGGGTAAAGTGACATTTATTATTGTGGTTCATCTGGTGGCTAAGGGTAAAGTGACATTTATTATTGTGGTTCATCTGGTGGCTAAGGGTAAAGTGACATTTATTGTTGTGGTTCATCTGGTGGCTAAGGGTGAAGTGGCATTTATTGTTGTGGTTCATCTGGATGGCTAATGGGTAAAGTGGCATTTATTGTTGTGGTTCATCTGGTGGCTAAGGGTAAAGTGACATTTATTGTTGTGGTTCATCTGGTGGCTAAGGGTGAAGTGACATTTATTGTTGTGGTTTATCTGGTGGCTAATGGGTGAAGTGGCATTTATTGTTGTGGTTCATCTGGTGGCTAAGGGTAAAGTGGCATTTATTGTTGTGGTTCATCTGGTGGCTAAGGGTAAAGTGACATTTATTGTTGTGGTTCATCTGGTGGCTAAGGGTGAAGTGGCATTTATTGTTGTGGTTCATCTGGTGGCTAATGGGTAAAGTGAAATTTATTGTTGTGGCTCATCTGGTGGCTAAGGGTAAGGTGACATTTCTTGTTGTGGTTCATCTGGTGGCTAAGGGTAAAGTGACATTTATTGTTGTGGTTCATCTGGTGGCTAAGGGTGAAGTGACATTTATTGTTGTGATTCATCTGGTGGCTCAGGGTAAGGTGACATTTATTGTTGTGGTTCATCTGGTGGCTAAGGGTAAAGTGACATTTATTGTTGTGATTCATCTGGTGGCTAAGGGTGAAGTGACATTTATTGTTGTGATTCATCTGGTGGCTAAGGGTGAAGTGACATTTATCGTCGTGATTTATATGGTTACCAAGGTGAAGTGACATTTATTGTTGTGATTCATCTGGTGGCTCAGGATAAAGTAACATTAACTTTATTAAATTCATGATGGCCGTGTATTTTGGTTTTGACCCCTGGATGACTAGGCCTTGAAATATATCAATTCGATTCGCAATCAACGTCTTCAAAGTGTTATAAATTGGAGTATTTAAGGCAATAAGGGACCTATAATTTCAGAATATAATAATTAACAGTAGTTACGGCTAAAAAAAAGGTTTGATAAGTTTTTTAAGCTGACATTGGGAGCCATCTTATTTTTACCTCTAGATGACATTGAAACTGTATACCTTAAAGCTGTATCTCTTGTTTTTTAAACTACCCGCAGAACATAATACCACAAAATTGAAATATATACTTTCCTATTATGTCACTTAACGTCATAGGCTTAATCATGCAAAAAAGGCCTACGATTACAGAGAAGTAAAAACCGACTACTGACTTTCTTATTCTGTCGTTCAGCTAGAACCCAAAAGAAAAAAACCTACACAGCTAACGAAACATAATATCTGTGGTGTATTTTTATAACCTAGATCATTTTTCATGCAAGTTCGGGTAAATATCTAATATCCTGTGAACTGATGGAAAAAGAAAAAATGTGCTAAAGGAGAACAAATAATTCAGAGAGAGTACAAAAACGATAATATTATTTAGATAATTTTTAAAATGACCTTGATTTTCTCGTTCACACCCTCCGGGTCTCTGTCACTCCCCAGGTCGTTCTGTATATTTTGCTCAGTTTCCTGCATGTCATTCACTTTTGCCATATTTTCTTTTCGTGTATCACTGAAGTCAAAACACAAAATCCGTACGTAAGCAATTATTGCAAAAATAGGTCCCAAGTTACGATATATCGTAGGCTACGGATTGGTCGAGATGGCCATCTATATCTATATATCTATATATCGTAACTTGTACGAGAATATGCCCCCCCCTTCCAGCTTAAAATAACTTCTCCCTTTAAATTTTCCGGTTAGTTGACAACATTTTATGTTTCAAATAAAATAACAAATATAAATCGAGTGCAGCAATGAATATGTTTCTGTCACTATGATATTTTGCTGAGGATTATCCAAATTGACATGCCGTGCACATTCCAGTTTATTTTCACAGATTGCTTTTATTTATTAACCCTTTTCCTGCCAATCGTGACAATAGTCGTTTTTAATCAGTTTTATTCGTCGATTAAATCACTGTTATTGGGAATGAAATGACTGTTTAAACATTTGGATTTGTGAATGTTTGGTCTCAAATTAAACAAATATGAGTAATTTTCAACCACTTTACGTTGTGGATCGCGGTAGCGAGACACAACCTTAAGTGGTTGAAAATTTTAATAAATTTACTTAGCAGGATACGGGTTAAAATGTATTTATAGATAACCTTTCTTCGGGATAATTTCAGATCGCTGCAGACGCTGAACCGCTTAACTGCTTACCCCTTACATTGCTGAAATATTTTTGTGAAAAAACAAAACAATTTATAATCATCATAAATGTCTTAGTTACTTTTATCGATTCATTTGAATACCTATGTCATGTGCCTTAGCGCCCATTATTAATATGCTAGTTCTTTCAGTGGGAAGACCGTCTTTATACGTCAGAATCAGACGTCCACAGACGTCAGATTTTGACGTATAAATTAGGAAGATGCACCAAATCATCATTTTGCAGTAATGACATAATTTCCAACACCTAGGGGTTTTAGAACGAGAATTATCATAGAACTATTTTAATAATAACAATATATTTTCTCATTTGCCACCCACTTCAAGTCATCTTCATCCACTACAAGTCGAGAATTGCGACATAAATTCGCGGCTTGTAGTGGACGAAAATTAAAGTGGTAAATCCAGGCTTGAAAGGGCTAAGTAAGCATATATACATCGCGAGTTTGGTACAAGAAAAACACTACAAATACCTGTAATTGGCGATGTTGTTTAGAGTTAGGTCAGTTCTCCGCTTTTATTGTGTTTTAGGGTATCCCGAGTTAGTCACTATTGTGATACTAGATGTTGCTCCCTCCTTGGCTCCCTGCTGGTCTTGTATTATATATCAGGATTATTGGTGACTAATTTCTAGTTCTACATTAATCTGGTTAACACTTTGAGTGTTATAGTCGTTTTTCACATGTACTGTGAAAAGTACCTTTTGAACGTGAAACATGAAACAAAAGACCTAACATACTAGGCCCACTAGTAGATAAATCTATTATAATTTACACCCATTTAAATAATAATAATGATTCATTCGTATTATGTGTACAATAAAACATACAATACTAAAAGTCAGGTCATAGGATGCAATGTTTTACACTTTTAAATCATGTCATGATCGTGTTCTCATCATACAAATATTATAGAGAAAAAATATAACAAATGTGAATATAACTGATTTTTAACTCAGGCATAACAAATCTATCATAAATTGCACTTCTGATTTAGTTAGATTACTCATCATAGAACGGTGGTCACGTATATACAATAAATCAATTATGTTCCCTGCTGTTACGCAGGCTTGTTCATTGGTAACATAAACAGATTGATATATACATGTGGGAAGTAAAAAACGCCTGAATACTCGGGTATTGAAAAAGCCATAATACACTGCCATGTAGAGGCATGCAATATATTTGAAAAAAAATATATATTTCGTCTTGTAAGGACAGGAATTACATTTAGAAAAAAGTACATAAAATGTCTTCAAGAAATCGTTAGTGACTTTATGTACATTCTTTGCTTGGTCGGAGCGAGGAGAATAATGTCATCGGCATAGCTGAAAACGGACATACATGTATTACACTCTAAACAACATAGGTTCTTTAGAAGGAACCTTTCAGTACTATTACCATGCAACCCCAATAGAACCTTTGCAGGGTTCTCCTGGGGCTGCATGGTAATAGTACTGAAAGTTTTTTTTTTTGAAGAACCCATTTTTTTTAGAGTGTACCAACCTATTTTGACGCTCTAAGGCGTGTTAATAAACGGTCTATAAAAACACAGACTTTTACCCCCATTTAATGCGAAATTGTTATTTAAATATAAAGAATACATTTATCTTAACATGAGAGGGCATGAACCTTTATCTAATAAAATATTTAAAAAAAATTCTATCAAAAGCTTTACTTGCATCCAGCAGCATGATATATATAAAACTTCCGTCTGCTACATAGTGTTATATCGGCTCTTTAGCTACAAATGGACAGTGAGGCGTGGAATATTTAGGTTTAAAACTTAATTCAGCATCGCCGGTTTGCAAAACGTCTCCGCATGATAATAAAATTACCCAGCCTAACACTTTACCTAAAATACTGCTTAAAGCAAGACCACGATAGTTGTCACTATCAATTAATGAATTTCTACGAGAATAGCTGAACAGGTATTTATTATACCTTTTCTTGTAGCCATCCACCTACAAAAAACAACTTTTGTAAACTATATTTAAAAACACGTTGTAAAATGTAGCAGCTCAGTTTAAAAGTAGCCTACAATTAGAGCAGAAACAACATAAAAACATGGAACAACATAACGTTGTTTCCTGTAAAAGATTATTTAAATAAACAGGAAAAATTTGATATGTGTCTTTCATAAATGATTCTAAGTTTACATCTCTTCTGGCATTTTGTGGTAGAGATTTCCATAAGTAAACAATGCGGTTAAAATAGCTCTTTCTAAAACGCTCGGTTTTACAAAAAGGCACTTTCATGAGAAATCCTTCATCTTTCGAGCTGCGGGTACAACGGTCAATGCTTAGTTACAGTTTCAGGAAATATTTAGCAGAAATGATAACGCATTATAATCTGGATATGAAGTTAGACAAGTCGGCTCCATATTACATATACAATGTATGCTCATGCCTTGTACTATGTCACTGATTTATTTAACAGGACATTTCTGCTCTGAGATCGAAGCAAACAGATAGTATCTGCTCAGTTGTCAAGTAAGTAGATACTGCCTTTTGACTTTGCATGACAGAACTGTCCTTGCTAAATCCTTCGTGGAAACAATATCTGATAGTAACTAAAATCACTGCCTACCTGACACATGCATTGTGTAGTCTACTCATAAATCAATGTGAAGTAGCATATGTGTCTCTTGAATCTCCAAAGGTTTCATTACGCGATACATTCAGTTTTATGTGCAATCCCTTGTGTTTCTTTGTATTTATCCGTACTATTAATTTTCTTCACTTATATATTTATTCAAACATATTCATACATGGTAAAAACATTATTAGCCAATTGCTATTTTGAATATGTGCCTTTTTTATGACATGCATGTACCATGTACATAATCTGGTACGGGTCCAGCCGTTTAAAAATGGCCGCCCATTTAAAAACGACCGTGCGTTTATAAGCACATCCGGCGAGTGTTTATAAACACCCAGGCGCTTATAAATGGTCGGCCAATATGACTGGTTAACTGCACAATTTATTTCATAATATCAGGTATTTTCTCTTAATTATACCAGATTTGGTATACTGCATAAATTGACACAGCACATCACTACTTAGTAATGCACTTGGGAAACAGAATTTGTGAAATATGATGCTTTAATTGATGAAAATCGCCAGAAACAGGTTTTCTGATCGATGAACCCCACCTTTTTAACGTGTCATATTAATAGCTGATTGTCACATTCCCGGTACAATCAGCTTTTATCATGAGGTGGTAGCTATAGTGATGATCAACTTGCATGCATAATTTGCATTTTCCCTGTGTCATCGTGTTTGTCCACAAAACAGAGATACAATCCCGGAGTTTAGTCATTCGTCTCACTTCCAGGTGAGTTATACGGAGATTTTTCTTTTCAAAAACAACTAAGATGTAGATTATTATATAGTTAACTAAACTGCTTCTTTATATTGCGAATTCATTTGCAGTTATGCACTGTAATTCGTATCTTTATGGGGCCGGTCCCTTTGCTATAGAAGGGAACTAGTCCGACCATGTATAAACATGATAAATGCCCGGGTGCTTATAAACACTCAACGGAAGTGCGCTGCGAGTGCTTATAAGGTCACGGTGGTTTTTAAAAGGGCTCCCATTTATTAACAGCTGGACCCGTACCTGATTATATATGAGAACACATAGTCCAATAGTTACAATAACTTAAGTAAAAAGTACTAATAGACATTTTAGATCATAGGCCGATGATATATGCATTTGAGTTAATTGAATAGGTTTACAAATGTATATGCATATATACATTTATAGAAAAGTGTAAAGAAAAGAAAGCACAAATGTCCCCGCATTAAAACCTTACAAAAACCTATAAAAATAGGAGAGAGCGTTAAGACATGTACAGTGATATCATTTTTGCAGCCCTAGCTCGAATTGCATATTAGGAGTCTAAAGGTATATATCATATTCCAAATATAATAATATATAATTAAAATAATATAATAATATAAATAAAATATAATAATATATAATATTCCAAATTCTAGACCCATTTACACTAAAAGATGATTTTTATAAATAATTATTACACCTGGGCTGCTGTAGAGTATTTAGTGTAGGGGCATGTGGGATTTTCTTATTAAATTATGACACCATACATCAAAATTTTCAGAAGATTGTGTAGAATAAGAAAAAATAGGTGTCAATTTTTAGTTTTTTTAGTTTTAGCGACACTTTCAGTCCCATGGTGAAACACATCATTTTTATACTAACGTAACAGCCAAAATTATATTAGATGCACATCAGATATCAATGTAATAAACCAAATTATCGGTAATATTACACACAATGTTCAGAAGAGGACGCAGAAACAAAAACATATTATTTTTAGCTGAAGTGACACTTTAGGCTCTATATGTAAAAAATAAAAACAAATTATTTTCACACCACCATAACCCGTACCTTAATACTGAATATTTTTTCAAGCGAAATACAAAACAAATTGTTTGTAAGAATGTGTGGCGATAATTCATGTAAATTATACGTGTCAGTGACACTTTAGGTCCCATGGAAAAAAAGAGAAAAACATCATTTTTATACCAACGTAAGATGCACATCAGATTGTCCTGTAATGTTGAACATTTAGGATAATATTACACACAATGTTTAGAAGAGCACGCATAATTAGAAAAAATACATTTTTACATAGAGTGACACTTTAAGATCAAAAAATTTAAAAATTAAACCACATAATTTCCATACCACCATAACACCCTTGATACCATCTATTTTCAAGTGAAATATAAAACATAATAGAACAATAAAATAATGTTACATAAACTGTTCAGAAGATCACGCATAGTAATAAAATATTCTTTATAGATCTAGTGACACATTAAGCTCAATAAATAAAAAATAATAAAACACATGATTTTCACACCACCGTGACATCCTTAATAATATCCATTTTTCAAGTGAAATATAAAACCAATAGTTTATTTATTGGCAATTATTCATTTTAGTTCTAGTGACACTCTGAGTTCAACAAGTTACACATTAAAATCCAATAATTTTTCAGCAACCAACGTCATTAATTTTATTTTATTCACATCCAACAATCATGTATGTTGTAACATACCATATTAAAGGGAAACATTTGCATCAGAGAGATAGCCTATAGGTGGTAACGGACTGTATCTGAAGACAATGTCCATTGTTGACAGTATTTAGCCAATATAACTCTGATGAGTGATTACCATATACATCATGCAATCATATTAGATGAAATTACAGTAGTACATGAGTTAACAGGTCATCATATAGGAACAACGGCAGTCTTGGCGAAGAAGAGGAACTATGTCATGCTGTAGTTATGACATGAAATATTCAACTCATTTGAAGGTGTATTAGAAAACATTCCTTGGTAACTCCGTTAGAATAGATAAGTTGATATTACTTCTTGTTCATAAATGTTTTGACACAATTAAACCAAAACATTCGTCGTTTCTATCATGGAAGGTGCTTAATATAACGGCATAGAGTCTTTTATGTAGTAATCAAGAGGAAGCTGATTCCATGCCTTACATGTTTTTTTGAAATTGGTGGTAAAATCACCATCATGACATTGTTCAATTATTGCCCTGCACAAATATCAATTGTTGAGACCTAAAGACTTCCTAGGACTAGGCGCAGGAAACAAGAGAGGAAATGTTGGTGTTCATGTATTACAGGATCATATTTAAATAATTGCCAAGATATATAGTAAAGGAGAAATGACTTGTTGGAAAATAATACAAAAGGCAGGACCAAATGTTCTTGCTGCATTTATTCAGATTAAAAATATTGTGTATCCACCTGAAGAAGCTGATATGATGGTCTTCAAAATTGTACGTGTTTATTTGTTCAGTTCAGATGGGCAGAAAAATGTAACGAAGCTACATTTTTAAATGTTCAAGAAGAACGAATCTGCCCCTGAAAAGCCACTGAGATGTGTAATAATGTGATGTTGACACAGACAATTGTGATAACTTTCTTAATTATTTTGATACACTCTTAATGCCCTAGCGATATTGACTATACAGAGACGACAGAAGAAGCATAGTTGTCAATTGGCTTGTCCGCTATAGTGTTTTTAGACGAGGTAGTGTGTATTATAATAGTCACTATTCGCCACATGTGTGTGATAATACAATGTATATCTAGTCAAAGTTACCAATGGCAAAATGTAACCTAGTAACTTCAATTTGTTTAATTACTATCGTCAGATTCACATTAAATTCATCAACCAGGATTATGGGATTTTTCAGATTTCTCAGTCAATTCTTAACCATTTTTTATGAAATTGTACACACAGTATTTTTCATGCATGTCGTGACTACCTTGAAAGTTTCGCGAAGTTTCGATAAGTATTGTAGAAGTTAGACTATTTGACATGTAATACAATTCTGAGACGAAGCTAATGGGTTTATAGAGGGCAACATTTTTATTTATTTACTACATGTCTAACTTCTAAAATATTTATCTAAACTTTGCGAAACGTTCAGGGTAGTCACGACATGAATAGAAAATAGTGTATGCAAAATTTCCTGCAAATTGGTTGAGAATTGACTGAGAAATCAGCGGAAATCTTTCACCACGGTTAATGTGAATCCGACTATACAGTAAAAAACTGGTCAACAGGTCAGTTGTTGCATTTTTTCATTCCGACTACATGATGTGCATTAAATCGAATCTGTGGTGTTTTAATTAATTTATTTATTGATTTTAAAGTGTCACTCAAAAGGAAAACAGTAACCGACACATATTTTTATGATTAAGTGTGACCTTTCGTGAAATTTATATGACCTTTATATAGAAATAATGATATTTTAATTTAATACTTATTGAGCGGGAAGTGTCACTGAAACTGGAAAAAATACACCTATTTTTTTATTATACTGTGGATTTCTGAACATTTTGTTCATATTTCTGATACATGTATTTTTAATACAGAAACGAGAGTAAAAATAGCAACCATCACATTTTTTTGTATTATGAAATGTAATTATTGTGTTACTTTGATGTAGAAATGATTGTCTTTTAATTTTATATTTATTGAACATGAAGTCTTAATAAAAGTGAAGAAAAACTGACACGTTATTTTTCATGACTATGTGTACTCTCTTCCGAACACTTTCAGTTGTATTTCCTTTGTATAGTATCTTATATCATACGATCATAGCTCTACTTGTGAACAAAGTAGAACTAATAATGGCATTACATGATTGTACGTTGCTGTAAAAAAATAACAATGTGTTTTATTTATCACTTGAAATATATAGTATTAAGGGTGTTAGAGTGGTGTGAAAATCATTTGTTTTTATTTTTTAATTATTGATCTTAAAGTGTCACTAAATCTAATAATATTTTTTGTGAAAATCATGTGTTTTATTATTTTTTACTTATTGCGCCTAAAGTGTCACTGAATCTAAAAAGAATATTGTTTTATTCTGCGTGCTCTTATGAACAGTGTGTGTAACATTATATTTAATGTTATTATATGACTAACTGATGTGTATGAAATTATAATTATGTATGTTACGTTTTTTTCTATTGGACTTAAAGTGTCACTAAAACTGAAAAAAAAATCGCCACCTGATCTTCCAAACATTTTGTTTTGTATCTCACTTGAAAAAAAAGATACTATAAGGGTGGTACAGTAGTGTGAAAATCATGTGTTTTTGTTTATTTTTTATTGAGCTTAAAGTGTCACTATATCTGATTTTTTTATCTGAGTGGTCTTTTGAGCACTGTGTGTAATATCATTAATCTTGCATGACTATCTGAAGTGCAGAAATATAATTATTTGAGTTAAACTGGTATAAAAATGATGATTTTTTCTCTTTTTTTTCCATGGGACTCGAAGTTTCACTAAAACTGAAAAGAAAAATTGACACCCTATTTTTTTCTGATTAAGATTGTTCTACTAAACATTTTGATATATGACATGATAAATTAACATTAAAATCTCACGGACTTCTTTTTAGCTACATATGCCTCTACTTGCTGCATTACGTGTTGAAACAGTATAATATTCAGAAACGGAGGATCAGATAAGTAATAAGGAGCTAGATTATTTAGAGATTTATAAGTGACACAACATGATAACAAATAGTAGGCTTTATTTAACATCCTGCTATCCTAGATCCCTCACAATATCTATACCGCGAATGTTCCAGTCAAAGTTTTGTGCAAGAAGTCGTGCTGCTCTATTTTGTAATTTTTGTATTTTACATATATATTTTTGTGCAACAGAGCCCCAGACAGTGATAAAATAATCAATATTACTTAGAAAAATACCGTAGTAAACACAATCATCATTTGGGAGAATTTGTTTTAATATTCTTGATATATAAAGCTGTGAAGACAATTTATTACACAATCCATCTATATGGTTAGACCAGGATAATTTACTATCTATTTCTACACCACGATATTTAGCAGAATTAACAATGGGTATTTTAATACCATATTTTTGTTGGATATACATTACACTTGTCTATGTAAGTTAGCTCTTTCCACTTCATTTGAACACCTATGTTATGTTATGGGTTTCGTGTCGGTGGGATCGCCTTTAAACGTCAGAATCTGACGTCTATAGACGTAATAGACGTCAGATTCTGACGTCTAAATATTTGGTCCTCGCGAACCCTTTAAACGCTGATCTCCTGGAACCACCTCCCACACCCCCCCCCCCCCAACCACTGAATTCCTGGAGAGGGGGATTCAAATCAAATTCAGAGTATTTTGTACAGTCAGATTTGTCTGAAGACACCAGCAGGATCTCAGGTTAGGGGGAAATAATGACATGGGCTGGGGTTATAATTTATTGGGCTATCGCGCTGAGATCATGTCAGGGTCATATAGAGGTCACATCAAGGTCATTTAAAGGTCAAAGTGGCAAAAATCTTGAAAATATCGACTTTTTATCATTTTAAACCCCATTTGTGGTGTATTCATGTATCACAAAGAATTGATATCGACACATTCTTTGCCAGGTACCATTTTTACACTCGTCCTTAGGATTTGTGGGCAGTTCAAGCCTAGGTAGGATAATACCCCCTTAGTATTCCCCTTAGTATACCCGTTCCACAACGCTCAATTGAATGGCCAAAGTTGCCAGCAATGCAGCCATGTGAAACATCAGCTTAGGCTCCCACGAAAACAGATGGATGCATAATTTGGTATGTGGGTTGACATGAACAGGGGTTGTGCTTTACTGGGGTAGTGTTCTAAAACCATTTCAAGGTCATTTAAAGGTCTTTTGAAGGTCATTTCAAGGTCAATTTGGCAAAAATATGCAAATTTAACATTTTTGACACGTTCAAACCCATTTGTGTTGCACTGAAAGTATGACAAGGGGGTGTTTTTGAGACGTTCTTGGTCGGATACCATTTCAGCACACATCCTCAGGTTTTGAGGGGTGTGTTACCCTTGGGAGGGTAATAACCCCTTGGTATTCTCCTTAGTATACCCATTCCACAGCGCCTAATTGAACGGCCAAAATTACCAACAATGCAGCAATGTGAAACATCAGCTGAGGCTCCCACGGTAACAGATGGATGCATAATTTGGTATGTGGGTTGCCATGGACAGGCGTTGTGCTTTACTGGGGCAGCGTTCCAAAGGCACTTCAAGGTCATTTGAAGGTCATTTGAAGGTCAAACTGGTGGAAATCTTGAAAAAATATATTTGTTGTTATCTTAAACCCATTTGTGGTGTATTCATGTATCACAAGATTTTGATAGCGAACCAATATTTGACAGGTACCATTGGCAATAATGTTAGATATGTGTTAGTGGTCAGCGCTGAGTGAAAGCGACGTCCCAAACACGCAGCTATATTTGGCGAATTGTCAAACATTTTCATCATGCTGATATAAGTTTTTATGGCAAACCGGACTATGAACATACCAGGAATAATGTTTTGGATTCTGTTCCTTCTGATTTTTGGAATTTTGATTAACATAGCAGTTGAAAACGAACGCGCATGCAACAGTGACAAAGATTCGTGCACGAGACATGGATCTGTGGGCCTACAAGAGCAGCCTATGCCTACACGTGTAACATGCAGTAGTCAGGATCTGCAAAACATAGGTCAACTAGTGCAACACAGGCGATCTATGTCAGTGCTGTCACCTCACGTTGTCAGTATAGTGAGGAATCTGCGTTTAGCCCGAAATAAACGAAACAAGCGGGGGAAGCGTGGAGGCAAGGAGCAGAGAAAAAGGCAAGTGCAAAATGAACAATTATTTCAAGATATGCCACCCAAAATTGACACCACACTCAGTGCTAAGAAATCACAACATATACATATGTCCTTAGTGAATGCGCGATCAATAAAAAACAAGGACATCATGATTATGAATGAAATTAAAGAAAATAACATCGACATATGTGTCATTACGGAAACATGGTTAAATACATTAGATGAAGCCTGGGTATCAGGGAGTGAATTTAATTGTGATGCGTATTCTGTCTCTACAGTAAACCGGAAAAAAGGCAGAGGTGGAGGCCTAGCGCTTGTGTATCGCAGAGGTGCCACTGTAAAAATAAACTCATGTGCAAACAAAAACACATTTGAATATGCCATTTGGGAATTCAAAAATCGAAAATCTACAATAAATATATTCGCTGTGTACAGACCACCATACTCTCAAAAACATCAACGAACAATACCACAATTTATCGATGAATTTCTCGAAACAGTTAGTGATGAAATTGCAGAGATAGACAACGTTGTGATTTTAGGCGATTTGAACATTCATGTTGATAAAGTTGACGACCCAGAAGCTCAGGCTATGGTAAATCAAAAATCTACAATCTAAAACCATTTCAAGGTCATTTAAAGGTCTTTTGAAGGTCATTTCAAGGTCAATTTGGCAAAAATATGCAAATTTAACATTTTTGACACGTTCAAACCCATTTGTGTTGCACTGAAAGTATGACAAGGGGGTGTTTTTGAGACGTTCTTGGTCGGATACCATTTCAGCACACATCCTCAGGTTTTGAGGGGTGTGTTACCCTTGGGAGGGTAATAACCCCTTGGTATTCTCCTTAGTATACCCATTCCACAGCGCCTAATTGAACGGCCAAAATTACCAACAATGCAGCTATGTGAAACATCAGCTGAGGCTCCCACGGTAACAGATGGATGCATAATTTGGTATGTGGGTTGCCATGGACAGGCGTTGTGCTTTACTGGGGCAGCGTTCCAAAGGCACTTCAAGGTCATTTGAAGGTCATTTGAAGGTCAAACTGGTGGAAATCTTGAAAAAATATATTTGTTGTTATCTTAAACCCATTTGTGGTGTATTCATGTATCACAAGATTTTGATAGCGAACCATTATTTGACAGGTACCATTGGCAATAATGTTAGATATGTGTTAGTGGTCAGCGCTGAGTGAAAGCGACGTCCCAAACACGCAGCTATATTTGGCGAATTGTCAAACATTTTCATCATGCTGATATAAGTTTTTATGGCAAACCGGACTATGAACATACCAGGAATAATGTTTTGGATTCTGTTCCTTCTGATTTTTGGAATTTTGATTAACATAGCAGTTGAAAACGAACGCGCATGCAACAGTGACAAAGATTCGTGCACGAGACATGGATCTGTGGGCCTACAAGAGCAGCCTATGCCTACACGTGTAACATACAGTAGTCAGGATCTGCAAAACATAGGTCAACTAGTGCAACACAGGCGATCTATGTCAGTGCTGTCACCTCACGTTGTCAGTATAGTGAGGAATCTGCGTTTAGCCCGAAATAAACGAAACAAGCGGGGGAAGCGTGGAGGCAAGGAGCAGAGAAAAAGGCAAGTGCAAAATGAACAATTATTTCAAGATTTGCCACCCAAAATTGACACCACACTCAGTGCTAAGAAATCACAACATATACATATGTCCTTAGTGAATGCGCGATCAATAAAAAACAAGGACATCATGATTATGAATGAAATTAAAGAAAATAACATCGACATATGTGTCATTACGGAAACATGGTTAAATACATTAGATGAAGCCTGGGTATCAGGGAGTGAATTTAATTGTGATGCGTATTCTGTTTCTACAGTAAACCGGAAAAAAGGCAGAGGTGGAGGCCTAGCGCTTGTGTATCGCAGAGGTGCCACTGTAAAATTAAAATCATGTGCAAACAAAAACACATTTGAATATGCCATTTGGGAATTCAAAAATCGAAAATCTACAATAAATATATTCGCTGTGTACAGACCACTATACTCTCAAAAACATCAACGAACAATACCACAATTTATCGATGAATTTCTCGAAACAGTTAGTGATGAAATTGCAGAGATGGACAACGTTGTGATTTTAGGCGATTTGAACATTCATGTTGATAAAGTTGACGACCCAGAAGCTCAGGCTATGGTAGAATCCATGGAAGCCTTAGGATTTGATCAAAAAGTGAATTTTGAAACACATATGAAGGGTCATATACTTGATCATGTATATGTACCTGAAACATCAAATATGAAAATTGTTGAATGTATGCCTGGCACATTTATTTCGGACCATAGATTTATAATATGTAAACTTTCTATAATCAAAGAAGAAGTCACCACGAAAACAATAACAGGAAGAAGCTACCGGAAATTAGATACTGATAAATTTAAAGATTTAGTTGATTTTGGTGATATAAATGAAAACGACGATTTGGAATACCTTGTTAATCAAATGAATTCCACCACTACGAAATTACTGGACAAATTAATACCTGAAAAAACAATGAAAATCACTGAGCGACGTAAAGAAATATGGTACAACAACTGAATAATGGAGCAGAGAGCTGTAGTAAGGCGAAGAGAACGGATATGGAGAGGTTATAGAGAAGAACACCAACTAATTGCCTTCAAATCAGAGCGAAACAGATTGAATAGAATGCTGTTCAAAGCAAAAATTGATGTCATATCTAATGAGGTGATAAAATGCGGCAAAGATACTAGAGCTTTATTCAAGCTGATTACCAACATCACGGGGGTCAGAAAAGAGAATCCTCTACCAAAATGTGTCACTGACAAGGACCTTGCAAATGAATTTGCTGATTTTTTTCTGGACAAAATTTTGAAAATTCGGAAAGAACTTGATAGTAAACATCTTTACATTCCATATGATCAAGTAGATGTTGTTTTTAATGAGTTTACCACAGTGAGTGAAGAGTATATAAGGAAGACTATATTGGCAATGCCGTCAAAATCGTGTGAGTTGGATATTTTGCCTACAAATATTCTTAAGATAGTTTTAGATAAATATTTACCTATCATCACAAGGATAATCAACATCTCCTTGACTAATGGTGTGTTTGTCCCCCAATGGAAAAGTGCAATAGTTAGACCTTTGTTGAAGAAATCAGGACTTGAATTGATCTTAAAAAATTATCGACCAGTGAGTAACTTGAACTTTTTATCAAAACTACTAGAAAAAGTGGCTCTTGAACAATTCCTTGGTCATTGCGAGACTCATGAACTCTTTCCAAGTTACCAATCGGCATATCGTAAACATTATAGCTGTGAAACGGCACTAATTAAGCTAACTGCAGACATATTACTGAATATGGACAACAAACGAGTGACGGCACTAGCGGCTATAGACCTCAGTGCGGCATTTGACACTGTGAATCACTTAGTACTCTCGAAGGTTTTATCAACAAATTTTGGAGTTTCCGGTCATTGTATCAAGTGGTTTGACAACTATTTATCACCAAGAAATTTCAAGGTTAATATAAACAATGATTACTCATCTGCCAAGAATCTTGAATTTTCTGTTCCACAGGGCAGCGTGGCTGGCCCTACTCTGTACTCTGTGTACGCTTCAACTATGAAAAAATGTGTACCTGATACTGTCGACTTACATGGATATGCAGATGACCATGCCTTAAAAAGGAGTTTTCTGGGCAACGATAGAAATAGTGAATCTGATACCAAACATGTTTTGGAAAACTCACTCAAACAGGTCAAGACCTGGATGGATGAAAATAGACTTAAGATGAATGACACTAAAACAGAATTTATACTTTTTGGATCTAGGCAACAACTAGTGAAATGTACTGTGCAAAGTCTCACTGTTAATGACTGTGAACGTTATTAAATACTTGGGGGCATATCTGGATGAGAGTCTCACTTTAAAAACGCATATACGAAACAAATGTAGAATTGCCATGGCAAATTACCATCGTATAAAAAATATAAGAAAATATCTGACTGTGGACGTATGCAAACAGGTAGTGCACGGACTAATAATTTCCCACATTGATTATTGCAATAGTCTTTTTTATAGTTTACCGAAAACTGAGGTTTACCGAAAACTGACATAAAAAAACTACAACGTGTGCAGAGTATGGCGGCCAAGTTGATCCTGCGAAAACAGAAATATGACAGTGTTACAGCATGCCTGAAAGAACTACATTGGTTACCAGTGAACCTCAGAATTGAGTTTAAAATTATGATGATGGTCTGGAAATGTTTAAACGGTCAGGCTCCATCATATATTGTAGAACTCATCCACTTAGACTGTAAAAAGCGCCCATTAAGATCAAGCTCTAGTAATCTTCTTGTTATTCCAAAGACAAATAGTAAAACTTTTGGAGATCAATCCTTTGCCGTGTCAGGCCCAGTCTTGTGGAATAAGTTACCAACAGACTTGCGAGTGTGCAAATCACTAGAACAATTTAAATCTAAACTTAAAACCTGGATGTTCAGTAAATACTGAGCACATTGTATGTCATATGTTGATGCAGACATTTGTTCATCGATTAATGTACAGTGTGTAAAGCGCATTAGATAACTATATGTTGATAGTGCGCTATATTAAATAAACAATTGTAATTGTAATTTTCCCGAACCTGAAGAAAAGCGAGCTAATTTTACGGCTAACCAAAAAAGCGAGTAATATGTTTACATAACTCATTATTTTTATTCCAAATGGGTTAATTTTAAGTAAACAATAGTTCTAGAACATGTTTGAATCAAAACTAAACATTTATACTATACAAAAATCTGCTAAGAGAAAAGTATTTTGTCTATTTACTGAAAAAGTATGAAAAATGTGTAAAATTACGTGTTAAAATACCAACTTAAAGCTATATTGTGCATTTGTCATTGATCAGACACAAAATATTTTACATCCATGTGAAAGCCCGTGTCATATGTGAGTGATAATAAATAATTTAAAAATTATTTTAATAAAAAGATTACCACAGTTCGAGCAAACAATCACGCAACATTTCAAATTGCGGTTTGCGATGTTGACGGTACTAGTGTTAAAAAGGCTTTTACGGTACTTTTGGACAGGATGATTTTTATAAGACGCACAGATTCGGATTCCGGAGAAAATTTCACTATAGGTGGAACTCTTGAATCGTATGGACCTTTCAACACAAATAAAACCCCCCTAGCGTGATCTGCCCCTGATAACGTAGTTTTACAACCTCATTTTGAGAATTAAAAAGTGCATTCCTCTCACAATAAAACTCCGTATATGGTGAGAGTGAATCTGTGAACTGCGACCAATAATGCAGGTATATCCTAGAATAATGTCGCAGTACAAATGAGCGGTAAATATTCATTGCGACTTTATTATGCTCATACATCATGTTCCACGGTAATCTTCGATCACAAAAGCGTCGCGATTTGATCTTACTCTCCTCTTTGCTGAAGTACCTGATTATCAAACCGTGTTCATGGCAGTCTCTACCTCCCCAAGGTAGGTCAAATAAAACGACAGTGATTGCGACACATTCTGTCGAGAAAACACGCATTGTAATCCAGTGGTTACCTATATATTGCTTCCTAGATAGGCCCTATAGAAATCATGCCACAGAAATTAAAATGATTGTTGGCAGTCGACATGGGAAACGTATATGTCCTTATCATACACGAACTAAAATATTTTACAAAGCAACTCTTCAGATGAAGATGTAGCACGCTGTATGAGAGCGTCATTAGTCGCTGTAGACAAGAAGCTACCATACGATCTATACGTAATTGTGAATGTTTCATATGATTGGCATCTGTTGTTTCTGGATGTCTCTCGTCGAGCCATACACATCGACAGAAGAAGACATCAAGCAATAGAAAGAAAAAAAAACGTGTCCGCATCGTGATACGTATTAGTAAGAAACGATGTATCTGACGTGAAAGATTGTGGTATAGGTGCTAATTTATCTGAAAGTACAACGGGATTAATCAATGGCTGATCAGCAGTGCCAATTATAACAAATAAATATATCGCCCTCTTGGAAGTGAAGTGTCCTATATGTTACCGGTAAAGTGGTAGTTATGTCACTTTGCTTCCAAAAGGACGATTTGTATGATATTGTAAAAATAGCAAATATTAATAATGCTCATTAGATAATTACATAAACAATAGCTTGGCTAAGTTTATAAAAAGATGGGATTATTATAATTACAATAACAGCACTTGATAATTTAATTCTCGACTACTAATTTTATTAGGCCAAATTTGACAACGAATGTGTATACAACAGATTGCATTTAATACATTTAGTCACAAATGTGATTCTAAATTGTATTAAATATGAAAAATAATTGTTTCTGATAATTCTGTATTTATTTATTATCAAAGAATATATCCTCTTAAGCTCTCCGTTTTATAGTAATAACCATGCTTATAGTGTAAATAGTAAAACTTACCTACCTCCTAAATCTAATAGAACGATTAATGCCACTATATATATGCAGTGTGGTAAATGTGATCGGATGTCTTATGTTATATTCATGTCTTAGAAGCTAGGATAGCAATTAGTCACACTGATCGATAAATGACATGGATACTACTATTTACCCGTGTACTCCCGATCAGCACTTTTAAATTAAACAGCAACAACTAATTCAGTGTTAGTGTTTAAAGTTATGTTCTGATTGCACTTAGCCCTATACTATTTCATGGGGATGGCTAATAACTGTCACAACAGTCAGGATGGCGCAAATGTCACCTTGACACTTCTTAGAATTTCAGTTCCACCATCTTCCCACGCAAGGCTCCGCTTCTCCCGAGGTCGCAGACGGAGGTCTGCGACCTCGGGAGAAGCGGAGCTATGCGGTGGGAAAAGGAAGCGGAGCCTTGCGGTGGGAATTCGCGGAGTTAAACAAGCCTCTGCAGAAGGCTACGTGCCATTTCCTGCGTGCCACTTTTTTGCGCAAATTTGCGCATTATTTGCACATAATTAGCGACAATGGCATGTATTATCACGCATGATATGCATAATTTGCGGCATGTAACTGTGTCGTATCAAGATGATGATTGCGACGGTTAGCAGCGGTCACGTTTCAGGAAAAAATAGCCTATATCTTTCCTAGTGGTACCAATGAAATGGATAATAGTTTATAGTTTATTTGACTTCCAGTTAAAAACATGCAAAAATGGTACATTATAATTATTATTATCATTTTTTGAACATGTTATTAACTTTGGTTGACGAGAACAGGTCGAGACGACCATATAAGTGAAATAAAATTATAGAATAAAATAATATCCAGTGTTTAAAATAGCAATAGCAATTTAAAAATGTACATAGTATAGATTATAAATTTTGCGATTTGTACACATAAAATAAAATAACCGACAATTTTCTGTCATCTGTTTCCCGCACCAAAACCAGAGATAAAATTGCTACACTGTGCTCTACACCGTGTAGCAAAAAAGGACACTCTGGAAAGCGTAGAAACCTAATTAAAACCTCTAAATGCTTTAGTTGTCTATTATATAAAAGGACATACAGCTAGGATATGTGATAAAGAAAAAACAGTAAAAACTTATGGCACTCTTAATTTTAACATAGGCCTACATACATCCCCAAATAAAAGTAATACTATAAACCTAGAATACATCTACTGACGTCAGCTCATATAGCCGTCGCGCAGCCGAAAATGCTGAGTGGTACCACATATGCAATATTAGACTGGAAGAAAAACAATCTCAAACTCAAGAAGTAAATCAGCTGATTAGAGATCTTTGAAATTCAGCATAAGGACCCACCTCGTCTGGAAACAAAAGCGACTGAAAAATCACTAAACCTAAAAATAAAACAGAAAAAACAAATAATAATTTTGAGGGGAACAGCCATCCATGCCATGTGGTAATACTCTAAGTCAGATCATGACAAGCGTAATCATGTAGGGTGATGTCGGTCTGCTCCGAACAGTATCAGAGACTGTCTCCGGCCTGTATTCGAGCCAGGCAGACAGCACAATGACAGCACAAGACAACATTCGCAGATTATCGTTCATAGGTCGATCACTTAAGGTGCCATTTGTGCTAAATATATAGATATATATTCAATACACGAGTATAAGTAAGGCGAGGCGGTTTGTCATCTGCCAACACATGAGTATCGACAACGGAGCCCTCCGTCCCTAGTCATGAGTGGCTGGTGACAGCTCAAATAGCCGTCTCACAGCCGATTCAAATTGCACAGGTAGTTTAAGACACAAAATATTCCGCTATATTCGACAATTTACACAAGCACAAGCCAGGCTCCAGGTACATCGATTATTCACATCAAATAAGTTTACAATGGCGAGATATAATTTATTCAGGTTCTTCCTAGAAGTCTGCAAGCTACTAGCATCTCGGATAACAGAAGGTAAAGTGTTCCATAAGCGAGCAGTGCGATAAAAATAAGTACATTGGAACTGAACAATCTTGCACAGAGGTAATTTGAATAGAACACTCTGTTGAGCAGATCTGGGGCCAATATGCGGACAAGCTAACTCAAAATTACTGGAGTAATCACAAGATAGTTTACCGTGAAGGTAGCTGTATAAAAAACACAAGTCGATTATTTCTCGACGGAAGCACAAAGGCAAGATAGATAATACTGTGCATCTTTCGTGATAGGGTGAAACATAATCATTGAGAATGAATTTTGAAGCTTGACGTTGCACCCGTTCTAATTTGATTATGTCTTTAACATGATTGGGACTCCACATCGGACTACAGTACTCAAGAATACTTCTGACATGGGCCAAATATAATTGGCGCTTAACATCAATGGGGCTGTTAAAGCCAACAGAACGTTTTATCATTCCTACCATAGAATGGGCTTTTGATGAAACAGTTTTCACATTCTCACACGAAGATAATTTAGTAGTGATGGTTATTCCAAGATCATTAAATTCAGTTACTCTAGATAAGATATTATTATCAATGGAGTAGTCAAAATCTATTTTTACTTTAAGGCATATCGACATGAATTTACATTTTGATATGTTGAAGTTCATTCTCCAAATTTTGCTCCACAGAAACAGTGCATTAAGATCATTCTGAAGGGAAAGTACATCTTGTCTTGACTTTATATTTTGATAAAGTTTGGCATCGTCAGCATATAATTTCATAAATGATGTACAAACATTGCAGATATCATTGTAGTATAAAACAAATAATAGTGGTCCAATAATGGAACCTTGCGGTACACCTGATGTTACAGGTAAAGGTGATGATACCTGACCTTCTATCATAACTGACTGATACCGACCTTGCAGATAGTTGTCAATCCACTGCAATACGTTACTGCCAAAGCCAAATGTTTTAAGCTTGTGAACTATCAGGTAGTGCGGTACAGAATCAAAGGCTTTAGCAAAGTCAAGAAATATAATGTTTGTATGACTTCCAGAGTCTAAATCTCTACAGATATCAGAATATGTATCAATTAGTTGTGTGGTAGTGGAGCGATGTTTCATAAAACCATGTTAAGCCGAATTAATTTGTGGACTGACAACCGGATAAATGTGATTGAATACAAGTCGTTCCATAACTTTAATCACACTGTTGAGAAGTGATATTGGTCTGTAATTATCAACTTTGCATTTCTTGCCTTTTTTGTGAATTGGTACAACATTTGAATACTTCCACACTTCAGGTAATGTACACGTTGACATACTGAGGTTAAACAGTGTGGTTAGAGAGGGGGCTAATTCATCAGCACACTCCCTCAACACCTTTAGGGGTATGTCATCGGGACCAGAGCTTTTGTTAACATCTAACCCTTTCAGTACATTGATCACATCAACTTCAGAAAAAAACTATATTAGCAAGCATGTTGTCTGACTTAACTGAAACAGCAAGTAGCAATTCCTGTTTTTGAAGTGGAAAATACAGAGTGAAAGTAATCATTAAACATTTTGCTTTATCAGCGGCTTCAGTGACATCGTTTTGGCCATCAGATACCACTGCAGGTATCTGGCGAGAATTGGTGTTCAGACGACAAAATGTCCAGAAGCGCTTAGCATTATTCTTCAGTGAAAGGGCTAGATCAGACATAAAACTGTTACGTATATCTCTGAGCATTAGTTTTAATTTGTTTCGCAAATATTTAAATTTGTTCCACATCTGTACTTTGTTTGTTCGTTTGGCTGCAGCCCAAGCAGTGTGTTTACAGTTATGCATGTGTCGTACTTCACCATCCATCCATGGATGTTTAGAGCTATTTTTTACTGGTACCCGTGGTATACATTGATTAATATGTTCAGTGACTGTTGAGCTCCAGATGGACCAAGCTTCGTTCATATGGGTAGAATGATTTAGTGAAGTATTGAGGGATCTATTACTATTTGTAATCAGTGATCGCAGAGCACTAAAATCAGCCTGTTTAAAATTATACACTACTCTGGGTATTTTTCGTTTGTTGCAGCCTGAAAGATTGAGTTTAAACGTAAGTATTGAATGGTCTGTATCAAAGTCGATGGGACATTCGTCCACTAGATTTGGCTCAGTAGTGAACACCAAATCAAGAAGACTGCCATGCTTATTTGAAATTACGTTATTCATCTGAAAAAGGGAGTTCTCTGTTATCATATTACAAAATGAATTACCAGATTCAGACTTCGACGAGTAATTAGACCAGTCAATATTTCGCATGTTAAAATCACCCAGTAAGCAAACGTTTTTAAAGTTGGATGTAGCTGCTTTTAGTAAAGGAGAAACGTTACATATAAATTGTGATACATCTCCATTAGGTGGCTTATATGCGAGAATGAACTTTGAGTGTTCGGTTTAACTTCACACACAACAATCTCTTCTTGAGGCTCTAAGTCATGACGTCGACAGGATGATATGTTGTTATTTACACATAAGGCTACACCGCCACCGATTTTATCACTCAAAATATCATGCCTGTCTCGTCTGTACACACTATAATTTGGGTGCATGAGCTGACTGTCATTCACCTTGCTGTCTAGCCAGGTCTCTGTAATGGCAACAATGTCAAATTTATCCAAAGTGACAGCGTCTTTCAGTTGGTGATGTTTATTTCTATTCTTTGAAACAGATTTGACGCTTCTCGCATTAAGGTATAATACAGAAGTTCGATTGTCAGTACTATTTTTACTTTTGTAGTTCCGCCTTGATGCATTTGTGCTTGTGAGAATTTTTGGCGTACCTGGAACACTGGCTAGGGATGGAGAGTTGTTGCAGTTTTTTCCGGCACACTTATCTTGGCCGGATTCCTATTTGTTTGGGCACCGATTCGCTTTATGTTTCTTTTCGCCGCACAGGTAGCAAGTCACAACAGATCCGAAACGGCAAGCTTTAGACATGTGCCCTGTGACCCCGCAGAAATCACACAGAGGTTGTTCACTTACGGTTTTAGGTTGGTCAGCAGCTTGCTGTTGATATTTTTTATTGTTTTGAACATGTTTTTTAGGTTGTTTTAGCTTGTCGTCTTTAATCTATTTGTGAGACTTGCGTACTTTCCCTTGATTGGGTTGAAAAGAGGGCAAACGGTTTATTTGGGTGGCATTGTTGTTAACCGCCTGTTTTTTCTTACAATTGTCTTTTTTGAACTGTATGTTGATATCGAGATTTTTAGCCAAGACAGCAGTGCCGCTCGCGTTTAGGTGGATCCCATCTTTTGCGATCAGGGCATAGTAACTCGAGCCATTGCGAGTTTTAAAATTGTCATCATTTTCGATAAACTGGATGTTTCTACTTTGGCATAATTCAGCCAGACCACTATTGAATGTATCAATTCGAGCTTGTGTTTCTGGATTAGAGCGAGGACATACGCTACTAACCCTCACTCTACCTGTATCAGTGACAGCAGTAGCAGCAAGGTCGATAAGCTCATTGTACTGTTCAAGGATTGCTTAAGATCGAAACTGTCAGAGCAATCGTTACCTCCTACATATCCTTGTAAACATTCTTAGGTTGTTTTAATGACTTCTTCACATCGTTTATGTGTCCACCAGGAAGGCTCCGGACTGAAGTTTTGGCTGGGTCAGTGTTAATGAAATCTCGTATTATTGAGTCACCAATCAGCAACGTTCCAATGATAGGTCTACTCTTCAGATTTAAAGCCTTTATCTTTGGAATAGAATTTGCTTTATCCAAATTGCTGAGCTGGAGCTGGAGTTCGGCATTCTTGGCCTTCCGGTCATCACACTCACCAATTTTAGACCCAATGTGTTTGACTAGGTCTAGGTTAGATTGTTCAAGAGTTTTACCGTGCATAAGTTTAGCCAAACCCTTTGAATGCCACTGTTATGGGTCTACGGCTATTAGCAATGGTTTACTCTCTCAGTGCGGCGATCGACTACAGAAGTCATAATTTGACGTCTATAGACGTCAGATTCTGACGTCTAAAATCATTCCCAGCTGATAGGGATAACGGCCACTGACGAGCTGCATAGGCCTACGATGCATCCACAATTACTGCACAGTCTTGATATTTTTTTCTGGGAAGTCAGACTGAGAATTGATTGATATAATTATTGACACCGTCTTTAATTGTTCCTGCATGATTTACCATAACCATTGAATAATGAAGGGGTATTTCGCTACAAAGCTTTCGACAGTTGTCTGGAATTGGTTGGTGAGAAGTGTTGTTGTATCTCTAGGAAGCGTTAACGAACCATTTATAGTGACGATTTAATGCGTAAGATCTTCTTTTTCACCAACATTTAATATTTGCCATAGCCAGTCCGGTTGCTTCAAAAGTATTAGTTGCGTTATGTTTTCGAATATTTCGCAACTTTTTTGAATTTTGATTTGACATTGACCTTTAAATGAACAACTGCTCATGCAGCCTAGGGCATACCTCGGTGTTGATTAATTGGCATGTGTAAGTTATATCACAGAAGCCTGTGTTTTCTATGAACAATTAATCATTCCAATCGTGACATTGATCAATTCACTGTAGTTATGTAAATATCATCGCTCGGAAGGGTTATTCATAACACTATTTTATTTCAATTACTGTTTGCTTAATCACTTGACATTAATACGTGGCAAGGTGCAGCTGCAATAATTTTTAACTGACACAATTAGGCCCACAGGGCAACGTTTAAATGAAATGATGGAACGGTAATAGTTACTAATTTAATTTACAAAGCAATACGTTGTATAAAATGTACATATTTGCACATCTTGTATAATCTTCTTTGAGCCCCACAAGCCGCTCGCAGCGGTTTTTATATGACGCAACCAATGGACTGTGAGCTGCTCAGAACGGCTTTGTGCATCACAAAAAATACACAAAAAATGACAGGTATTCTATCTAAACAGACAGATTTATAGTGAAGTATATCTAGACTGCAAGGGCTGAACACACATTTCATTCTCAATGATAGTGCTTTGGTCGGCTGATAAAACGGATTGAGACGTGCTTAGCGCTCATTATTGGGGTTATTTATCGTTGCTGTTTAGAACCAGTTGTCCTATTTACCCGGGTTACAAGCTATCCGGCTGTATGGGTGGTCGATGAGCTCACGTGTTGTGTTAACATAGAACGTACTATTCAGTTTTAGTCAGCCAGCCAAGATGTGATATCTTATCAAAATAATTAATAGATGGAATTTGTTCGTTATAAGCAAAGCATCAACACAGACATGTACTTTAATAAGCCAGGAATGACATCTAGCCCGTTGACATCATTTTTTGGAGCCGAAAGTGTCTAAACTAGCAAAAACAAAATGGCGACTGACTTACGCTATTATATGATGTAAATCGGTTTAAAGCGTCATTACGATATTAGTAGGCTTGCTTAGGGCCTCAAAATATGGCAAAATCCGCATTTTGTAAAACAAATGTTTGCTTTGTCATATAAGTTGTTTATTACGTCTGCATCTTCAATGATAGGAACACAAGCTGAAGCTGCCTATATTTCTCTCATTTGCATCAATCCAATATGGCCGCAAATATATATATGCGCTCGTATTTTATCTACGCTGCGCTCTAGAGGACATATTTCCAGCATCTTAGGCTCTAATTATAGATTATCAATGTTAATATAAAAAACGTAATAAGAATACAAGATGAGGCCGTGCATTGTCAACATGACTTGCAAAAAAAAAATAGGGCCGCCAATAGACTCTATATATAGATATATCCCCATGTCATGATATTTCGACCTGCGGTGCACATATTTATACATCGTTAGTACTAATTTATCATGTGCTAATAGAAAAAGAGTAGGTTGAGAAAGGTATATGAGCTTACGTTGCTATATTAACCCTCATCTGCTTAGAGTCCCTGGATATATATGTTCAAATAAAGAATAAGCACAACTGGTTTTGGGTAATGACTGAAGATCTACATTTTACTTATTGCTTATTATATATACAAGAACACATTATTCACATGATGCCACCATAGGAGCTAAAGCCATAATTATGTGGTACAACATATTTGAGGAGTTTTGGTTGCAGTTAGGCCTACATTCTGAAGACCGTTATTTGTTTTTATTTTATATTTTCAATAAATTCTGATGAAAACATTTAAATTTGTGGTAAACTCCCTTTCAAGTATGCAATGTATTGCTTCCTAATTAATGCTGTATGTATAAATTGAAAGTTTCTGATAGATTGCGAACAGTTCTGAACCATTTGTCTGGGCATCATTTAACAGGCAAACAGACAGACAGACAGACAGACAGACAGACAGACAGACAGACAGACAACATTGTTAATTTGTTAAAATCATATGACAATATACATAGTATGACATACATAACTGAAATCATGGTAACTGGCATTGCCATAAGAAACACTGGGTATTACGATAATATGAATGACTGCTACTTAGAACAAAATTGCAAGGCATTGCCAGAATAACATAGGGTCTATCATTTTGTTGCCAGCACCAAAAGAGATAAAATAGCTACTATGTATGGCATAATAATTATATATATAGTACCGAAAAAGACACTCTGGAAAGCGTAGAAACCTAAAATATATACAAGTGCACAATTATGCTACAGTAATTGGAGTATATATTGAGACAATGGTACAAATTACACGATATTTTAAAAATAAAATATTATATCATGCAAGTACAATCAATGTGGCAATCCGCGAAACATGTAGCTCCGAGCCATGTGACCATGCAAGCACAGTCGCTATGAGCTCGGAGATTCCCTGATATTGACTAGTGGTTCAAACTTCACAACGTGATTACAGTAATACTACCGAAACACAAAATATACATACTAATAAAAGTCGGACATGGTGGTTCGTCGACTGCCAACAAAGTATAGCATCAGAACCAATCATATTATCGAGTGTTGTAGACTTAGTGATGTAATAACGATAAAAATTACGGGTGATAATTATGTGTGCCATTCATGCATGACATGGCACTCACACAATAGCATTAAAGTTTATTTAATTAACTAGTGATTTATTATCTATGTGGCCCTCGCACAAAAACATTACAGCTTATTTTAATTCACTATATTGTTAAGTTCATACAATTTCACTCACGACCTAGTTAGTACCACATGCTCGGAGTTACAATCGAAGAAAAACAGTCCCGACCTCATAGAGAATATGAGTTGACACACCAACGCTGAAATCCTCCATAAGGCCCCACCTCGTCTGATAACAAAGGCGACGGAAACGTCCCTAACCGGCCCTAATAAGATCCGAGAGCAACAGCTATCCTGATATGTGGTAATACCCAAGTCAGATCTGGAAGGCATGACAATATGGATAATATAGCGACAGGTGACTTGTGATTTTTCTACATGAAAATGTGACGTTATAACAATAATAATGACACATAATCATGATAATAATTA
Organism: Flabesymbios commensalis; assembly: GCA_964017125.1. Taxonomy (NCBI): domain Eukaryota; kingdom Metazoa; phylum Annelida; class Polychaeta; order Terebellida; family Flabelligeridae; genus Flabesymbios; species Flabesymbios commensalis. Next base: position 48,967,701 of record OZ024917.1, read on the forward strand.
TTTGTGCTAGTCACGCAAGGCACGACACACATACAAAATATTTCAGCTTGACAATGAATTTACATTTATTATAATCAATATTTTTAACCCTTAATATGTTTAAAACAACCATAGATGAATTTTGCAAATGACTTCACCACTGTTTTGTCTCTAGATGTCATAATACGTAGAAACATATCATTTGTTGGTTGCATTTTGATAATTCCGGCTACAGAATTAAGCAATATTTCGCGTCTATTGTTCACCATTTATGCCTGCCGCTTTTTTGCATTTTAATTTTCTAATTGCTTTTTGAATTTCATCTATAGTTATGGGGTTGTTTAGGAATAGTAACAGATCGGATTGGCCACCTTCTTATTAATATCATTTGGGGATGATTTAACTAGCTTCATTATATTATTCATGTGATCGTAGTCAAAATAGTCGACATGAGGAGGGTAGACTTATTTTTCAAAATATTTCACAAATTGTGACAGGGTAGGACCTTTGGTTAAATGTCTAGATTTTAAAGATTTCCAGAATTTCCAGTAGGAATTTGGATCTTCTGTTCTCATATTTTCAAGCTGACTAAGTTTGACTTGCTGGTAGTGTCTTTTTTTCTGGATTAATTGTTTATATTGTCGTAACATTATATTATATTCACTTTGACGTGTGTTGAACTTCTTATGCTTAGCAATATTATTTAAAGCATGTTTTAGAGATTTACATTCTTTGTCATACCAAGGGTTGGAAGGAGAGATATTTTTTATGTTTTTCTTACAATTTGATTTATGTTGCTTCTTTAGAAATAATGGGGATATTGCATTTCTAACATACAATTGAAAATATCACATAGATTATCGCTACTGCACCCTTCAGCTGCGGCACATAGCATTTCTTCAAACGCAATACATGTCTGTTCATTTCATCTTGTCACATATAAACATTGGGACATGGTGGTGAGTCATTAACATGTATGTTCATTTCTGCAGAGCTTAACTCTTTCAATTTTGAATTGAGAATATGCAATTTTATATGACAATGGTCCGACTCTACTAATTTCGGGAGAACTTTAAATTTACTGATCACATAATCTACTCTTAGTATCACATAATCAATAGTACTTGCTCACATGGGCGAGTAGTAGGCTTATGCATAGCGGCCGATACCTTTATCATCAAACATTCGGCCATTGGCTATTTTAAGCTCTGCCTTTATACACAAATTTTGCAGAGATCGTCCATATTTGTTAATGACTCTGTCTTCATTACAACGTTCATTTAAAACATTGATATATTATCGTAATCTGGAGCGCCGCCAGTTCTACCATTAAATTCACCACATAATATTATATTGTGGCTTTCTGTATATCTATCCACTTCCTCCTCTAACATAGTAAAATAATCATTAGACCAATAAGTTTTCTGATGGCATATAGGCACAGCCGATTTTAATGTTTTTCTTATAGTCTTCTGTAGTTATAGCTAACCATACCAGATGATCATAGGTCGAGTCTATTCTAGTATGTTTTTCAAATTTGTTGGCTACTAGTATTCCAATACCACCAGAAGCTCTTGAAGCATTTTTATGTTTAAATGTTCTACTCATGATCACATGATGGAACTGATACCCGGGTAATACCAATGTGTAATCATTACTTTTCATTGTCTCTGTTAAAAATATGATATCGTAGTCACGAATAAATGCTAAAAGATCAGGATCTGCCATTTTGTTACCCAAGCCATTTACGTTCCATGACAGAACGCGTATTTCACCGACCTGATCATTTAAAACCTCAGTGTTCACGTTTGCTATGTCCTTGTTATGATGGTTGGTATACGAAAAGACTGACCGGTTACTGTATGGTTGTTGAACACTTCAGCCATAGCCACAGTCATTTTTTTTGTCCCTTATCGTTTAAGTGTATTCCACCACGGCTCAGATGTTGTTTTGTTACGGGTGTGGGCATATAGTCAACATTTTTTAATTTTGAGCATGTTTCTCGTGTGTGGCTGTTCACACGGTGAATTATATTTATTTTGGTTTCTAGGGGGAATTTCCGAGAAATAGAAGTGTGTATTGTGTAGAACAGTCATCTGTTTAGTTAGTTCGTTAATATCCTGTATTGCCTTGTTCGCTTGATCACCAATATCATTTGTCCCGAGATGGATGATCACCGCCTCGGTATCCTCATTTACATATCCTGGTAGTCGGGTAGTTAAGCGAGATATTTTCATACCCAAAGTTTTGTATATATACCGACTCCGGATTTGTCAGTTTTGATTTTAATTGTGTGGCTAATCCACGCATGTTAGAGTAACCTATTACACATTTATTTTTCATGGGTCTGTCTTGAACGGTTGTGGCGTCAGGAAGCTGGGTTTCTTTTTTGTTATCCCTATTGTCAGGTTGAGTTTTGTCATCCCTATTGTCAGGTTGAGTTTTGTTGGATATTATTTCGTTGGGGTGCACTTGCTTCCTGTTGGGTGCACATCGATTGCTTTGTCTATCGTTGTAGGTACTAACACTTGTCTTGCCACTCTCCGAGCTGTTATCGCTGTAAGTTACACTTACACTACTGCTACTTTTCATAGTGGGCCTATATCTTAATTTTTGCTTGCGATTTTTAATAATACATGCAAACATCCATACATAGTCTTTTAAACATGGGTGGCAATGAAAAAAATGTTATGGTCGATGTCAATACTTTCCATCACTCTAATCACTTCAGACTTTTGATATGGTATACAGGACACTTTGTTAAGATTTTTGAAAATGTCTTGCACATACAATCACTCAAACTATGCTAGATGAGCTCCAGTTTATGGGTCAACAGACTATGTAAGTTGTCCAACAGCATTATTGACATCGAGCAGCAAATCTGAGAGTGCTTGGGATTGTTTCTCTGTCACATAGAGAGAGAGAGAATTATTATTTCTGAAGCAACACAGTATCTGATCAGCACGGCACATGAAGACGAAGCTCTTAATTACAACTCCCTATTACCTTTGTTCAGAACATAAATTGATGAAGCTGATGTCATATCACTTGTTGAACAGTTTGAACGAATATTGGAGTACTTTCTGTGTGTAGACCAATATCTGCTACCAAAGATAATCCTAGTCCATTGTTATCGCTGACCACTAATCATGCTAATGATGTAGCAACATAAGCCACTCAGGACGCTCTCATGACTGCAAATGTAGGCTTACAAGATGCAAATATAATATCACATTATCATTTGCTGGACTTGTAAAGGGAAGTGGTTGCAAAGTGTTGATTCAATTCATGCAATCTGTGCATGGCAGGCCCGTGCCTAGAATTTTTTGAAGGGGGGGGGTCAAATTTTGGATTGCTGGGGTATTTCTGAAATAAGTTAATTGGACACCCTGTAAAATACCGCTTGAATAATGCTATTTGGCGTTGAGCGAATTGGAAACGCAGGTTACCAGGCTCGTTACGGGGTCTGGGGGCATGTCCCCTGGGATTTTGTTTATTTTTAGCTAGAAATCGTTGCAATATGGTGGATTCTGGAGGATATTACCCCAAATGACGGGCCTGCATGGCTGTTGATTTTAAGTGATGTTGACAAAACCATAGAGGAAATATTTAGAAGAGCAAGGTAATAACTTTGCCACCAACATCTGATGCTCGACAGCGACATGCTATGCATACAAATTACAAACCCAAAATGAGACTGCATGCTGATAAACTGTGTATTCGACCATTTGCTGGTTCATCTGAGTCATTTGGTGGATGGATATCCATGGACATCTGACAGACAGTGCTATGGTCTACATAACCTGCAATTGCAAATATATTTTGAACTATAGTAACCTTTGGCTACCAGGCAAAGTCTTCAGCATGCAGCTGCAACCAAAACTCATGAAATATGTTGTACATATGCATGTGGCTGTAATACAGATAATTGTTGCAACCCCACATCATTGTTTTGATAACATTTATTTTAATAAGTTAGTACAAAGACTGACTGACATGGATATCGTTAGCGTTAGCGCTCTAGTTATAATTTGTCACTAACAAGTATAATTCGATTTTGAAATGCTGAAAATATGTTTTTTAGAGCGTGTTGTATGATAAAATACGAGCACATAGAGCACTATATATATTTTGGCGGTCATTATGGATTTATGCAATGAGAGCTAAGGCAGTTTCGGGATCAGCTTGTGTTTTTATCATAAAAGATGAAGAATATAAATAAATTTTCCGCAAAAAGAAACATATTTACTAAAAAATACAGAGTTTGACATATTTTGAGGTTTAGCAAGCGTGATAGCACCATAATGACGATTTGAATAAATAAAAAACACTATTATCATTGTTTTATTGTCATAATCGTGTTCCTTGACCACGAAAACATTATATTACACACAAAATCATTAGAATAGAATAAATATTGACAAAGTTATGCCGATTTGCATCATATAATAGCGCGAGTTGGTCGCAATTTTGTTTTTGCTAATAGAAACGCCTTCGGCTCGAAAAAATGATGTCAGCAGTCCAGACGCCATTCCTGGGTTATTAAACTACATATCTGTGTTGTTGGTTTGCTTGTAACAAACATTTGCCATATTTTGCAATCTTAGCTTATGTTGGCTGGATGACTAATACACAATTCATAAATCTTGCTCGGCAAAACAAAATGTCCAGATCTGTGAGTAGACATCTCAGTAGACGTCTACTAATGTATTATAGAAGACAAAAATTGACATAATTTGTATAAATGTGGCACACTTTAAAGTGCTGTCAATCCCCCCCCCCCCCCAAGGTTCATTTCTCTGGACTTTTTTCTGTGATACTACAGGTATTGAAGAACATAAAACCAAACAGTTTGGTAAGATGAATTTTTTTCCGCAGTTTGTCCCAAATCGACTAGCCTAACTGTGTGTATTCGCAGGGTTACCAAGCTCACAAATAGCTTCAAAATCGTAAAACACAATATTTTTTTAATTGGCATTGGAAGACCTTTCTCAAAAAAAGATATTTTTCAAAAACAATATATATACAAACACAAAAACAGGTCTTATTTTAAAACGTGTGAGTTGAATGAATAGTGCCATAATCACTGTCTGACTTCCCCAGTTGGAAATACATAATATTATTTGACAAATGATATATTTTGTTCAATGATCTATGTGAAGGTGATTATATCGTGTTAAATGTATTGGATATGGATCAGTATCGTATGACAAACACACACATGTGTTTATATAACAGAATGAGCCGTCAATATCGAAGTATTGTGGTGATTTTTCATTTCTGTTCATTGTAGCTCTATCTATCTGATACCTTTCACAAATGTATGATACATGTATATAAATTATATTATGTATATATTTTAGTTTGACTATTAATTTAGTGAAAAACAAAAAATAAATTATTTCCGTTATCATCGTGCCCTTTGCTGCTAAAAACGCTTTGTTTCACCCTTCTTTAATTGTGTATTAATTTGGCTGTTAAAGCAATGTTTGTTATCGACACAATTCCTATATAACCATGATAACACAACACTTATGCTAATTAATAGCCTTATTGTTCAATAAAATATCAATTTGTAACCCTGCGAATACACTTGAAAAAACTATAAGATAAACTTTTAGATGAGCAAATCATTTTGAAATCATGATTTTAAACAACATTCTCTATTTATGTTTTGATATTCAACTGCTATTTCCATGCTAATCCTTCAATTAAAAGAATTATTAGTTTTGACATGTCTCTTTCTGTATAATTTCTGAAAATTGATTAATTGCAGCAGAGTGAAAGTTGGCTACAAATCATTATGTGCAGTATCAAATTTTCGCTACTGTCATTAAACTGTTCTAAACATCACCACCTAATTGTTACCACTTGAACTGCTGCACTCTTTGCGTCCAGAGTTTTAATTACATGATGTCATTTACATAATAAATATATGCATTCGTAGAGTTACTCTGGTGTTCAAGAATGAGCATGAACCATTCATGTTGCAACTATCCCAATTAAGAGCTCGCATATCATTTTTGTGAAATGAAATTGAAATGAATGGGGTTTTAGGCCACCTTTGCGCACATATAGGCTAAGCTGGGCCATGGGAACCTCCTGAGGATGGTGACATGACACTGCCCTCAAGACACAGGATTGGAAATTCGAGCCCTGTTGTTCTAAGTCGAGCACGCTACCTCTCGGTCACAAAGGCTCCCCACAATATTGAATCTTCACGAGATCTCTGACCTTCCAAGCAGGCAGCTTTAACCACTGCCCTAAGGGCCCCCGCCCAGTCATCGAGATATCGGTCATTTACATTTGTTTAGAGCTATACATTGTTTGTAATAAAGTGTCTTAAAAAAAAGTGTTTTAATACGTGGTTATGATACAAAAATAGAAAATTTAAAACTATTGAAAATATTGAGTTATAAGCGATCCAAAATAGACAAAAATGTATCCGAATTTCTCATTTATACGGATCATTAATCTCGCTTAAGAGAGAGATATGGCAATTTGAGAAATCGCTTATGTTTTTCTGACTTGCATTTGTCGGCTTTTTGACCGCTCCGTACTTTGCCGTCATTGACTGGATCACATAGAATAACTAGACAGTCAGTCAGAGACTGCAAAGCTCCACCGAAATTAATGGCTTGCGCATTCGCCATAGACACACTTCTGGTAAAACAAAGCTCCACCGAAATTAATGGATTGTGCATTGGCCATAGACACACCTCTGGTAAAAGTGCATGCAAATCAGTGCGACCTGGAGCGTAATCCGGATTTTGCATTTGAATCATCCTCTAAATTTAATGTTTAAGTAATCCCGCTTACGAGAGAATAATTTCAAACAAACAAACAATTCAAACAAACAAACAAACAAACAAACAAACAAACAAACAAACAAACAAACAAACGAACAAACGAACGAACGAACGAACGAACGAACGAACGAACGAACGAACGAACGAACGAACGAACGAACGAACGAACGAACGAACGAACGAACGAACGAACGAACGAACGAACGAACGAACGAACGAACGAACGAACGAACGAACGAACGAACGAACGAACGAACGAACGAACGAACGAACGAACGAACGAACGAACGAACGAACGAACGAACGAACGAACGAACGAACGAACGAACGAACGAACGAACGAACGAACGAACGAACAAACAAACAAACAAACAAACAAACAAACAAACAAACAAACAAACAAACAAACAAACAAACAAACAAACAAACCGATGTAAGATATGCTCTGATTGGTTGCATTTCTTGGCTCCTGGTAGGTTATTGCTCACCCTGTCAACTACAAATGCTGATTCACTGCTGGCAGGGTGACTCTGTCAATTGTTCACAAAATATATATATACGCACTCTTTGTTGCAGCTGTAACAGCCTGGTATCGTTTGTATGTATATGTATATTTTATTAAATAATGTTTCAATATTAAGTTATAGTCGTGGTTTAAAATTCTATTTGTTAGAACACAAATCACATGGGATTAAATATGTTTATTTATTTTTACTAATACAATTACTTCTAATACAATTTGTATCTCAAGTATGGTATTACACGCTAATTTCAATAACAGTTGAATGACGGCGGTGATTGGCTGATCTCGTCATGTGACAGGCTGAACCACTCTTCAATTGGTCTGGGGTAGAATAACATACCGTACTTCACCGCTATTTGTTATCGAGACGTAGAGTGTATGAAACGTACATCAAACAAACCATCAGTTGCTTGTCCCAGTTAAATAATGATTCATTCCCGAAAAATTAGCAAGATAGATATACAAATCATATTTACCGGCAAATTGAGAATAAAAACATATTTACAAAACAAGTTGAAGACAGTCCTTGATACTTGGCTGGTTATAAGTAGATATAGTAAAGCCATCCTAAAAGGTATTTCAGTTAGCATGCGACAAGAAAGTTTAATAGTAATTTTTAAACTACTTACAGATGATTTGTGATTGCTTGCCAACATAGCCAACATTCGCTTGCTTTTCTCCAGCTCACTATATGCTTTATATAATGGAAAAATACAGACTACCATTAAGGCATTATCTATAAAACAAACCAGCGCCAATAGTAAATGAAGAGCTTCATTAATCTCAATCATTCCGATCGAGCAGAAATAATCATATGTATAAGGTGGTTTAGAAAGAGATGGCTCACGAAAATTAACAAAATACATGGTTAGAAAAAACAGCCAGGCGATTGTGGAGAACAGACTCACCCATTTTAGCCATATCAGTTGATGTCTATATGGATATATAATCTGCGATGCCAATATTATGACTAAACCAGTGTTAAAGCATATCATACATTCAAGAGATATATAAAGTATAATGTTTAAGAGCATGCACGTATACGTCGTTCTCCATATAAACAAATTCACACTCATAACATCTGCTATCACCAAACCTGATATATAAAATACATTCATTGTAACAGCGAACAAATGGTTGGTGGATAATATGAAATAGTATTTTTTCTTCCTATTTAAATTACGTTTTGAGGAGCGCCAATGTAAAATATGTTTTCTCAATAAAATTACGATCCCCATTGACACAATAATTGAAATAGTATAGAAGCTGATTTTGTTTATATTATTATGAATCAGACCAAAACAAACTACTCTTTCTTCGTTTGCTATACACTCTACGTCCTTGTGTATAATACAACATAATAAAGTGTCCGATACTTTGACAAATATTTGTTTATATGCAGACAAAATCAGTTTTATTTTTAACTGAAAATAATCATGTATGTTCTGTATATCAATCATAACAAGTAGATTTTGTTCAGTTATACTCATAATAATTTCTTTCAATGGATTCCCTTTTAATCCCAATACAGCTAAATACTTCAATTGTAAATATTTCCCGCATTGTATAAAATACAGTCTGTTGTAGGATAACTCTAAATACATTATATTCATAAGCGCTTTAGATTGCAAAAACGCAATCTCATTTATGTTATTAGTTGAGAAGTCTGCAATTATAATAAACGACTGATGATCTGAATCAGAATGTGAATAGCTTATTTTGTCAATATGGCAAAATGAAACATTAACATAAACTAATCCTTTATAGTTAAGATGACGTACAAATATCTGGACTTGTGAGCCTTTCAATATAATTCCCTTTGTGTAATTAATACCACTTGTCCACACTCCTCCCAGCGAGTTGTCAACCATACATGACACAATATATCCACTGCATTCACAATTAGAGGGGCATTGTTGACAACCTATTTCATCATCCATGGAGTACAAACAGTTGACATACCCATCGCATATTTCATCTTTACTTACACACCTATTTTCTCCACGACATTTTAGAAATCCTGAGCAGGATGAGAGAGGACAAACCATTTCATCGTCTCCTTCCTTACAATTATATTGTCCGTCACAAACTGCTGACATATAAATGCATCTATACCTGTCACACTTAAACATACCCGGACAACTAAAATGAGTACAATCTTCATCTGAAACCCAGACTGGACACTGCCTCTGATGCACATTTAGTTTACAATGTTTGTTGAAAGAAATACATTGTTTTGGTTTTATAAAATTCACGGCATGTTCTGATGAAGGTCTGCTGGCATTCATGAGGAAACTGTTCACACAAACGCTACTAATATTTGTAAACAGAGCATTTGACTTTATAGACTGATCTTTTGTTCTGTCCAGAACATAACCCTTATTGAATGTTAACACATTCATACGCTTCAATCGATACTGATAGCACGCCGCTTGTTCTTGTCTGAGTGTTTTGTTAGAATACATACCATCGCAAATTGAATAAATTGGTATTACATTGAGGTTTTTCCTTTCGAACTCACTGTCCAGTACAAAAGGCAAAGTAACAAATTCGTTTATGCGATATGTGATGCCATCACTGCAGTTATCTTCATCACTGCCGTCAAAACAATCTAATTCAATATCACACTTATAAAGGAGAAGTATACATGTACCGTCAAAACACTTAAAAAAGCTACTCAGGCAATCAGTGATGAGCAGTCTCCTGGGCTTCTCACATATTACTCCACTGACTGAGGCTAGTTCATCACAATCTTTACACTTCACACCCCATCCCTCTGCTTCCGGACCTGATCCTATGTTATGTTCAGACCGCTCTACCACACTGCACCTGTTATTAGCGTTTACAAAAAATAATGTGTGTAAGCTTTGATACAAATAAAATTGTGCATAATTCACCATATTTAATAAATGGTGATGTGATAGTTGCCCTGACAGTGGTTTTCCGAAAAAATGAGTAATTTCAAACGGAGGCTTGTTTTTTCCATACAGTTTTGCAAGTCGCAGTATTCTGTCATCGTGATCAACGTAATGTGATTTATTTGTATATTCCATTACACCAACAGTTAAAACAGAGGAATTGTGAACAGTACATATATCTTGGGCATCATGATATGACATTTTGCTGCTTGTCCATAAAACAGTGAAGCAATTGTTTGTTCCGTTAACCATGAACCACTCATCGTCACAAGTATAATTATACGTTACAGGTTTAGACAGTTGCTTCAGGTCTCGAGGACGTTCACAAATATACGAAGCTACATATTGAACATCACAGGGAATGGTTATCCAAGGGAACTGATAACCATGATCGTATGGTATAATTCCTGTACAGTTTTTCTTAATCGACACGTCGGGTTCTTTATCAACAAACTCATAATTAAATGTTTTTGGAGTTTCTGTGTAGGACCGTCCGTTTAATATATGTATTGTGAGGTTGACAAAGCTATTACTTGAAGACTCAAACCATCGTGTTATTCTGAGAGGTAACTCATTAATCCAATTGGTAAACTTCCCCTGTGACAGAAAATAATAACAATCATACAACAGAAAAACACAACAAATTTATTCTGATATTCGTCAACCGAAATCATCAATCTGTATAAATTTAATTGGTTCGCTTTCGCAAACGTTTAACCGAGTGCACTATGCTTAGGTTATTCGGGTTTTTATTTTTATTATGAGTTATCCTCTTTTCTTGCCAGGCTCTATCAATTTTAAATTCAATTCAATATATTTTCTTCCAAAAATACATCAACTGACAAAATTTATTTCGCCATAGAATAACATTTAGTCCAATAACATAGATATAATTTTATTAAATCATCAATATTCGATTTTTGTAGACGGTATTCGTTTAAAATACACCATAAATAAATCTCTCGATCCCAGATAAGCCGGTAGGCTAAGGGGTCTTGTCAAGCTAAAAAAAAAAATCCGAGAAAAACTCGGATTGGCCAGACCCCATAAAAGAAATAATAATCCGAGTAGGGGCTTGACCCACCCACCCACTTCCGAGTTTTTCTCGGATTTTTGGAATTTTTTTAACTTGACAAAACCACCCAGCAAACACGAGACGATGAAGCATCACTGTTTTATTGTTGGCCCACCGTCTGCGACCCTGGCCCAACATAAAAATAGCATTGTTTCATCGTCTCGTGTTTGCTGGGTATGCACCCGCAAAATATTAATCTACTAAATATTAACTCTTAGAACGCTGAATTATTTCAGTTCAAACACTGAAGGGTTTTTCAATTTGAAATCATCATTAATATCCCATTTGAAGTTGTCCCACGGTTGCGAGACACAACTTCAAGTGGGTGACAGATTTTTTGTTTAACTTAGCGTTTTAGTGGTTAGCTGTGGACCTTGTCTGAAACTGTCAGGGAAACTGGAATTCCGGTTGATCTCGGGGTAGACCCCACTGTCATGTGTTTCACAGAAGTATAATAACCCTTACAGCCACAATGCTGTTTTAATGTTGGGACAGCGTCCCAGACGCTGGCCCAACATTAAAACAGCATTGTGCGCCGAAATACTTTCGTATAAACCATGGAGACCAAAAGGATTTTGCGATTTGAAAACATGATAAATGTCTTAATTAGCTCTTTCTGATTTATTTCAATACCTATGTTATGGGTCTACATATCGTCGCCTCGGAGCTAAAGGATCCTATCTGACACTCGTTAGAGTGGCAGATAGGATCCTTTAGCTCCGAGGCGACGATATTTGCAGTAGTTTTACTACTATTTGAAAATGATCAATGAAAAATACTTATCTCGGGTATGACAAATCGTACCGAGCAACCCACCTGATTATTTCTCTTTATTCCCAGAAACATGATATCCCCGAACCTGGAGGAGGCAGCTAGCTGTTGAAATCCATCGTCAGAGTGATCCTGCAATATTGTCATGTTAGCGGATTCACAGTGCTGCAGCGCTTGTGTCCAAGACGATAACCTAGATGACAAGAGTGAGTGAATACTGATTTACGTAGGTTTCTGCGATATCGCGACAAGACGGAGTCCGATGTCGGGACTATGCCCTACTCTTATAGACTTCAATGATGCTTTATGATGCACAGTACCATAGATAGTAGGCTTACTGTACACCCGGCCGGGATTCGAACCCGGCATGTCTGAGTTCGAACCACAACCGGACCGAATGAGCCATTGCGGACGGCTCCCAGATGACAAGGATTTAAAACATCCCAGCAAGCACGAGACGTTGGGCCAATGTTGGTTTGATTTTGGGCCAGCGTCGTAGACAGTGATTAAACACCAAATGTCATTGGCCCAGCTTTCGCGTTTACACAGAAAATAACAGACGTTATATGGCGTTATTGCTGATTTTTAAAGGTTGTGCCAACGTCTGTTGCAGTAGGTATTTTGGTAGCTTAAACTCCTTATGATGTTAGGCTAAAATACATTGTCTGATTAAAAATATATTACCAGAATTAACTAAGATCTCAACGTGTATTGATCAGACGTTCAGTGTCCCACAAGTATTTCAACGTAGTGATATCATACCTTTTAGAGTGGAATTGTAGTGCATCCATTGTAGATGTTTTTCTCGGAGATCTCTCTATATCTATGTTTTTTCTGTCGTTAAAAATCCTAGATGTTTTTTCGGTAAATAATTGCAACGTACACTTGCAAAATGGGTCTGGTATGATTATTGATACTCTGAAGCCTGTATGGTTGGAGCCTGTGAAAGTGAAATTGCCAACATTGGATCTGTATTCAAAAATTGTTTTTCCATCCTCACTCTTCACAAATGTGCTATATTGATAGCGTTTACACTTCATAGTACATTCGCCATAACTAACAAATACAGCGTGATCAGTGGTTTCAGTGTCACGTGTATTGAAGAAAAAATGATGATAATTTTTGTTTGCAGTTTTATCTTTTGGCACAGGAGTAAACACATATGTAAAACATTGATCAGATAAAGCGGGAATATTGTTAGCTATATTAAACATCAAATCACCCTCAGGCGTAACAATACAAACAGAGGTTTCTACTTTGACTGACATTTGACGACGCCTATATCTTAAACTTGTACAGATAGGAGGGAAACTAAAAGCTATTGAGTGTAGATATACAAAACGCTCGATAAGTGTGTCGCTAATTGAATAATGTTTGTAACTTATATTTGGTGATAAACTGAATGGCCATGCATCTGAATAGACAGCTTTTCTACTGTACACTGATGTACTTTCATAGTTCCCGTTGTGATGCACTTGACTACATGGACTGATTGTGTCCACCATTTGAACTGTAATTTTGGCATTTCCTATTTCTGAAGGACCTACTTCAGTGACACAACTACCGAAAGGTGAGCAGATATAAATGGTACATCCAGTTGCTGATTTATAATATGAAGTCACATATTGGTGGAATGTGATACCTGGAGGTAATGATTCGCCATATACAGTCTTACACCGTGTGGCCGACCACGAAGCAAGAATGTGTCCTTTAGAATACCCTGAAAACCAAACAGAATAAATAACCATCCAGTCACGGCTACCATAGATGATCAGGTTTGTCTCATTTTCGCATATGTCCATTTTTTTAGCATAATCAAAAAATATTACTAGTCCACCGTACTGACACATTGAGGATGATAAATCAGTGATCATGTTAGGGCCAGAAAACATGATAGACTGAATGTTAATATACAGCATACCTTTACTACGACGCTGTAGTTGGTGAAAGCAAATAGTATTTTTCTGTTTAAGAGGCACCATATATAAACTGCTCCCTATTTTTGATGGTCTACAGTTTGAATTGAACTTCACACCTTTTAGAGATTTAACACGGAAAAATAGCTGAGGAATCTCATCAAAACCCGTTATCTTTATCTTTAAAAATGCACAGAATGCCGAAGTTTGAATAACGTTATTACTAGCATTAAAGCTATCTGTACTATCGAAAATTATATTTGACAGTGGTCCTGGTCCGTCATGTACGATAAAAGCTGACGATATGTTCCAATAGGCATTTATTCGAAGACTAGTATGGGTTTTAGTTATCACATGATAATTAAACCATTTTGCATTCATTCTATGCTTATTTGTAATTACCGGGGTATATATAGATGATTTAACTGTTCCAAATAGCATTGTTACTTTTGTTGATTTTCTAATCCAATTCAACTGTACACCGTGGTAAAATAACGACAATGAATAACCATGGTAGCTTGTTAAGACGAGGTTTAACGATACTTGCTTCTGATCTACAATAAATATCCACGGAACCCGAATCCCACAGTAAGTTTCATTTTTGAATTTTAAATATGCAACAGTTAGGCCATGCTCTGAACAGAGCACATTTCTAGAGCGCGAAAATTTGAATAGTAGTATTTTCAAATACATGTTGGGCAATTCTGTAATTTTTAATTTTAGTTCCTTCTTAACAGTAATTTGCGCGTTTCCCTCCAACCACAGTGAACCACAGTAGGATATACGTGGCTGTGTTGCAGAAAACATTGTAGTTGAGTAATCATTCTGTTTCAAAATACAATACAATATCAGTCTCTTCACACACAGATAAACGTCTCGATATCGTTGACGCAATGATACATTGTCAGTTTTGTCAACACAATGCACCAAGTCATTGAACAGCAGTGATTGCTGTTCATGATGATAATCAACTGACCCAGTTAAGTGTTGAGCATTCACTATTATTATAAAAGTGAAGATTAATAGTGTGCACGTCCATGCTTGACTCATTGCATACTATCGTTAGTGGACTCCTTCACCTAAAACAACCAATGCAGCAAAATTATAGACTATATATATAATTATTTCAATTAAAAAAACACGAACATTGGGTATCATTTCAATAATCATGATAATAAAATACATGTATATTGAAATATTGTATGTTTTCAACCTGGAGAGTCAAATAAATAAATAAATAAATAAATAAATAAATAAATAAATAAATAAATAAATAAATAAATAAATAAATAAATAAATAAATAAATAAATAAATAAATAAATAAATAAATAAATAAATAAATAAATAAATAAATAAATAAATAAATAAATAAATAAATAAATAAATAAATAAATAAATAAATAAATAAATAAATAAATAAATAAATAAATAAATAAATAAATAAATAAATAAATAAATAAATAAATAAATAAATAAATAAATAAATAAATAAATAAATAAATAAATAAATAAATAAATAAATAAATAAATAAATAAATAAATAAATAAATAAATAAATAAATAAATAAATAAATAAATAAATAAATAAATAAATAAATAAATAAATAAATAAATAAATAAATAAATAAATAAATAAATAAATAAATAAATAAATAAATAAATAAATAAATAAATAAATAAATAAATAAATAAATAAATAAATAAATAAATAAATAAATAAATAAATAAATTAATAAATTAATAAATAAATAAATAAATAAATAAATAAATAAATAAATAAATAAAAATAGGTAGCATGGCCTCTACAAATGTTTATCTGTGCCCCGCGAAAGGTACATGTACCTCCCCGCGGCTTTCTTAAAACTATTTATGACGTCGTTTAAAAATTAAATTTAATGATTTCATAACTAATTATAAAATATTAAAAATCTCGTAAAACAAAAAGTTATGAATATTTTTCAAAATTTGTTCAGTTATCAAAACAGAAAGGACACGGCTATCATATCAACTATGAAAATCAATTTTGAAAAATTTGACGTCACGGCCCTTTTCGCGTGGCGGGTCACAGTCTAGTCCCAAAATATTATCTACAAATAAAGAGACACAAGTGAGGTTAATTTTATAGTTGCCAATGTTCACTTAGCTAGATAAGTTGATCACACTCAGGATAACATCAAACACAGTTAACGGTTTACATTAATTTATTTAAAAAAAGCAATGCGACTCCTGTATAATTTACCTATCACGTTCGTGTATGTCGATCATAAATTGAACAGAGATAAAACAATACTCACCCTTTTTTAATGTTATTTCAAGATAAACAGTTTTGTTTGTAGACATTATGTACCATCAAATCGGATGACTGTATAGTAGTCTGGGAGCCAGTTTTTAAAAAGCTGTTTTTTTTTTAGTTCGCTTGACCCAAAAAGTAGCAAAGGTCTGAAATGTGTACATGGCAGGAAAATATCCCTTGAATATTATTAGGGTGGGTGTAGTAATTTACCATGGCAGCAAAGTATTTAAAATGAGGGATGTTCAAAAGTACCCTCGAGCTCCAAAGACTGTACATTTTTAACCCCAGGTTATAAAAAAAACCAAACCACTCTTGTTATAAACAATGTTTAAATCACTGTCGATCCTTTTTCTCTTTCATTAAAGATAGGATGTCAAAATATTACACTTTTGATATTTTTCTCTAAACATAAATCCACCCTTATAGCGCTGAAAGTCAATATTAAAAAAAACGTTAACACAGCTCGTATAATGTAATTTTGCCGTTTGCTGTATATTTCTCTGATTATGATCATGCTAATGTATGTTGACTTAATCTGGTACATCAGCCATCTGATAACACTATGTCAAATTAGAATAACCCTAACTTGTTGTGTGAAGGACTTGAGCGGATGAGGTACTCTCACAAGCTACATTTTTTCGACCCCTGTAATAACATAATCCTCATTGTTATGGTTATAAACAATTCTAATATCACTCATGGCCACATTTTGTCATTGAATATATTCAGGATGAAATAGATGGGAAGTTTATATTTTTTTCATCAAATGTAAATCTACCCTTAGAGCGCTGAAAGTCAATACAAAAAATAAGCTTAAAAACAGTTAGTTGCATGTAACTTTGCGTTTCCTGCACATGTGTATGATTATGAGCATGCTACTGTCTGCTGACCCCATTGATAAATCTGTCATCTGGTATCACTATGTAAAAAATAGAAAAAGATAACTTGTTTCATGGAGGAGCAATAAGATCTTAAGATCAAATGTCCGGATGGGGTACTATCACTAGTTACATTTAGTCGACCCCTTGTAATAACGAAATTATGATTCCTAAAGTTATAAACAGCTTTAATACCACTCTTGTCACATTTTGTCATTGCATATAATCGGAACGAAACATATCTGGAGTTTTGATTTTTTTTTCAGAAAACGTAGATCCACCATTAGAGCGTTGAAAGTCAATATTAAAAAATAATACCACAGTTCGTATAGTATGTAACGTTTCCGTCTCCTGTACATTTGTATGATTATGAACATGCTAATGTCTGCTGACCTCATTTGATAAATCTGTCATCTGGTATCACTACATCAAATCATATAAAAGCTACATTGTTGATTGGAGGACTTATACGGTTAAAAAACCGGACGAGACACTCTTAGTTACATTTTTTCGATACCTTGTGATAACAAAATCCTAATTTTTATGGTTTTATTGCTGGCAATTTGTGTCATTGAATACATTCAGGACAAAACATATCTGTTTGTAGTTTTTATATTTTAGACAAAATAAATCTTACTTATAGCATAGTATAGATGGTATAGGAGTTAGTTTTTAAGAGATTAATGGCGTAACCAGAAAAGGAAACGGGGGGGGGGGGTGTAGGCTAATCTAGTACCGTTTCGTCCGTGCATAGGTGTCAGATGCCTAAGCCCAAGAAAACAACCAGGAATGGGCTTTTCTGCAACTGGATTATTTTGAGGAAACAATAACAATTCTGACCTATTTTTTTAAAGGTTAGTTATATCACCAGGTAACAGATAATAAAGTTAATTATTTTTTTTGCCAAGAAAAATGTCTGGTGCAGCAGCCTAGGCATAATTGTGTTTGTCACAATGCCATCAACCGTAGCCATCTGCGAAAAAATATCAGCTAGTCTATTATTCAGCTTCGTATGACATGATTTGTCTTCGTATCTCAGAAATGTGTTGTTTTTACAGTGTCCTTTTTTTCAGACAATGCAATGGCAAATTGATAAATCACCTATATCACCAATATCACCCCGAAGATTATGTAATGCCTGGAATTGTAAAAATATCGCGCACCCTTGTATCGGTATCAGAGGTTGCATCAAGCAGCATTTGTAGAGGAGGACGTAGCTTAGTGAAGCATGGTGCCGGTTCCCGACTATTTCATGTGATAACTAATATCAACTGCAGCATGTATTCCAGAAATATAGATATAGTAATGTTCAATAAATGATGTATTGTATACTGAATCATATTTACAGATCGCCATGTTCTACTCCCTTGGATAATTGACACCATTGAACACCAGGCTGTATCATTGCCATTATCCAGAGACACTGCTAACAAGCCCAATGATCTAACTCAGTGAAATAATTATGAGTGTAACATACCACTCAGACAACGATATACTACTACTACTCTCTGTATTATGCCTTTACTCATTTAAATAATTTTTACTACCAGTGTATATCTTACATCCATTATGATGTCATCATAATTTTTTTCAGACTTTTTTGTCAATATGTGGCTTTAATTTCTGACTATAACTGCTGCCTTAGAAAGTGTATCATGAGCAACGTCTTAGAACTTTGAACATTAAGAAAAGTCAGTGATTGACCCTAGCTGTTTGCTGCTGGTGGGGAAGGAAAATGAAATGAATCGGGATTTAGGCCACCTTTGTGCACATATAGGCTAAATTGGGCCAGGAGAACCTCCTGAGGATGGTGAGATGATTGAGATGACACTGTCCTCCAGACACAGAATTCGAAATTCGAGCCCTGGCGGTCTGAGGCCGAGCACGCTACCTCTCGATCACGGAGGCTCCCCACAATACTGACTTTCACACGTGGATGGGGAAGAAACATTCTTGTTTCTTTCAAACCGCCGAGACCGGGAACCGAACCCCGAACTCTGGCGTGAAAGGCAGCGGTGCTAACCACTACGCTAGGGCCCCCGCCCGGTGGGGAAGGAGTTTAACTGACTGGCAGATTTCTCACTTGTGTTCTCCATTATATCCTTACAGTATCATATATTTTGTACGCTAGCCACTACACATACGTATAACTGTACTAACAATATCAATCTCTCAAAAAATCTACTCGGCTAGTATCATCAAATGTTATCATGTACTGTTCCGGTATGAATATGTGTATTTATTAATAAAAGTAACAACAACTTTAGACCCAGCCTTCCCTTTGCAGGCATATTACCCATATTACCCAACATTTGTTCATTGCCACGACGTCACCATATGTTATTGGCCTCAATGAGCTTCTTAATGTACATTAAAACTAAGGAATCTAGACTCCTTGTTTAAACCTATCAGTAGGACAGATCTGTATCTGCTACCATTGTCAACCCTTCTAATAACTGACATATTGCTAACAATCTAATAATATCAGCCTGCAGCTGTGGTCCCACACAATCCACAACACCTCACTGACTGTGACGTAAGATAGCTTTGTATGCCACCTGGTGGTAAATAATGTCTTTAAAATACGTTCGACAAGTGCTCTAACTGGGTTAAGTTATTATAAAATACTGAGCTTCAGCGATCTAAGTGTGGGTTTAAAACAATCAAAACGTCACATGTGTTTTGTCCTGAATGTATTCAAGGACGAAATGTCGGACGAGTGGTATTAAAGCTGTTTATAACTATAAAAAAGAGGATTTTGTGGTCACATAGGGTTGATAAATGTACCACATTCGTTATTTTGACCTCGTAAGTACATTATGCAACAAGATGTGATTTTTTTCTAACTTTATGTGGTGGAACCAGATAACAGATATACCAAATGAACACAACATACATTACCATGATCATAATCATACACATGCAGAGCAGACGAAAGATTAACATTCTACGAATAATGTGTGATGTTTCTATTGTAAATATTGACTTTCAGCGCTGTAAGGATGGGTTCAAGTTTTCTGAAAAATATCAAAACTTCACCTCTGTTTTGTTCGGAACATGTTTATAACTAGGCCTATAACAATAAGATTCTGCAACTACACGGAGTCGACAAAATGTAACTGGTGAGAGTACCCCATCCGGACCTCATAAGTCCTTCATGCAGCAAGATAAGGTTTTTCTGCGTTGTAAACTGGTTTTATCCGTGACACAAATCCTGGTCACGGCACCAATGTCAACTGGTTTTATCCGTGACACAAATCCTGGTCACGGCACCAATGTAAACGGGTCTTATCCGTGATACGTTGACACGCTATCGTCGGGTGTCCAAATGTTCTGGCACGGCAAACACAACACTCGTGGATAAAATTAACTTAACTCTTGAATATATATAAAATATATATTAAGCATAAAACATTAAATTTCTCAGTACACTGATGTTAGTACTTATATCTCGTTGTATCTCGTTGTGTAATTTGTTGATAATTTTGCTGTTGCTTCAGTGATCTACAAGATGTTAGATACCGAAGCAACTCCCACTAAACTTAGCCAAACCCGAAACGTCTCTGTTACAATACTCCCCAATTTCTCTCTGACTTTCTCCCTGAATTTTCCTCTGAATTTCCTCTCGAAGGCTGTGGGCGCCTTCCTTTATAGCGGATCCCGACGGGCGCGGTTACTTTCTGTGGTGAAATCACGCTCGCATGCAATTGAGATGGTGTTTGTGCTTATAGCGACCGGGCATGCTGGGAGTTTAGCCAGAAGTTTCATGCTGTCATGTTTCTTTTTTAAGACTCTGGGTCTCAGATCCGGTCCAATCTCCGGTCACTAAGTGTCCCCATCTATATCTCAATTGCAGGCGAGCGTGTGTTGGAGCTATTCCTTTGCCTTCATCCAAAAACGCCATATTCAATGGCATTGGTAGAGACCCTATCTTATCAAATTCTTGAATTGCTGAAGCTGATTGTCTTTAGTTGATCTATATCCGAACGCTTTGTCCCCAAAGGTCACTGCAGAGCCCCGTCTTTATTATCTTGACAAAATATACACTTATCCCAATCCACAGATCCATTGATTGTGACTTTTGTGGCTGGTCTACAGACATTTCTGTCAAACGTTTCTTTGACATGATGCAATACCATACCATACACAAGCCAAGACTATACACTTACTGAAACTAATTCTACTACAACTTTATTATATAGCACGTTTCGCCCTCAATTATGCACGTTACAACATGACTGTTTCAACGTGCCGTGTTTGCTGAGAAATAATGTAGTATTAATGGGAAATTAATTTTGCAGGATAAATACTTGATGTAAAATATTTGTATTTATTCCAAAGTTGGATAAATATATAAAAACAAGCCAAAAGGCAGGTACTGCCTTTTTATCAATCGATGCTAAAAATGGCCGCCATTTTGGATTGCACAATGTTTTATAAAAAAATTATTAAAATTGTGTTATTATTTATTTAAATAGATTTATTCTAAGGTGAATTACGGTCAAACAAAGTGTGTCCATTACAGCAGATAGCATTGTTTTAATAATCATTAAAATATCATTATTTTTTATTGAATTGGTCGCCATCTTGAACATAGCGGCCATCTTGGATTCCACCATTTTGACCATTTGTCTGAATGTATTTGTATGTGTCCCTGTGCAGCATAAACTTTATACATTCAATTTTAAATTATTTTTTTAATGATCACAATAAAATTTTGTGATTTTTTTTTAATTTGGCCGCCATCTTGAAAATGACGGCCATCTTGGATTTGTTCAACTTGGGTCCATAGCTAATTTCAAAGAGTATCATCTCAGCTAACTTTCTGAAAATTTTGGTGCTTTTATCACTAACTGAGCCTTTCGTCTGATTTTCGTCACAAATCTGCTGGACTACTGGGACCCAAATATCCTCAATAATTCTGTCTTTCAACTGAGAGGAGAAGAAGACAGTGGCACAGAAGAAGAAGGGGAATAAGGAAAAGAAGGAGAAGGAGAAGAAGGGGAAGAAAGAGTGGAGAAAAACTGCTACAGTCACTTCAGGTGACGGGTATCATGGAGACCCATCGCTGGGACCCCAGAGCGCTATAATCATCCCTGACACCGTCGGGGATATATAAAGAACAGCATTCGACTCAGTTCACTTTGAGCGAGAGCTGATGTCACTCTTATCTCTCACCTCCGGGGGTGTTGAGGGTCAAGCTCCTGCAAAGCAAGTCTGGAGGGAAGCCCCTCCAGTCACCCGCATCGCGCCTCCTCCGAACGATTGGCATGCTGAGATGCGGCGTGAAATGAGAGAGATGTTAAAGGAATTCATGCCTGCTGTCCACCCTATGGGGGCAGACTCAATCCGGAGTCAGATCAGCCGACCTTCAGGATCTGGGGTCGCTCTACCCCAGAGTCCAACAGCTCTTCTCCTGCCAGTGGGACGAGGGCTCCAGGGTAGTGGTTAGCACCGCTGGCTCTCACGCCAGAGTTCGGGGTTCGGTTCCCGGACTCGGCGGTTTGAAAGAAACAAAAAATGTTTCTTCCCATTCCACGTGTGAAAGTCAGTATTGTAGGGAGCCTCCGTGACCGAGAGGTAGCGTGCTTGGCCTCAGACCGCCAGGGCTCGAATTTCGAATCCTGTGTCTGGAGGACAGTGTCATCTCATTCATCTCACCATCCTCAGGAGGTTCTCCTGGCCCAGTTTAGCCTATATGTGCACAAAGGTGGCCTAAAGCCCGATTCATTTCATTTTTTCTCCTGCCAGTGACTACGACTGGCCAGGTTTCACAACCTTTAGAATCTGGTGCGTTGCCACACCAGATTCTGCTGGCTAGCGCCTATATAGGTGCAGTAGTCTTGAAGGGAGACTACAGGGCAACCAGGGTGTTACCTCCGGTTGTTTCAAAGAGGCAGGGTTCAGGCGCAATGCGGGCCTCTGTTGAGATGGACGGACCTGATGATCAGGAGGTGTCATTTAACGGTTTGGTGCTGGATAACGACCCTATGACTGAGGACAAGCGTGAAGTTGAGTACAACCCTTTCCAGGGTCGAAACGGTTTAGAAAGGTGCTCCCTGACAGGTTTGGGGTCGGCGCTGTCTAGGAGGAGGACAGTGGTCACCCCTACTAGCACTCAACTGGCATTGTGGCGTCAGGTTAGAGGAGGCCGGACCATGAAGTCTGTGGAAGTTGATTTGGTGGAATGACTGTATTCGGGGGACCCTTTGGCGAAGTCTTTCTTCGACCCAGAAACACCTCTAGAAGTGCAGATGTCTACTAAGCAACAGCTGGCAGGTGGCGCTTTATTTAAGCACCAGAGAGACATGGTGGCCCATGCCCTAACTACTGGTTTGAAGGATCTCGAACGTGCCTAGAACCTCGTGGGAGCTTTTGATGACATGGAGGATAGGCCCACGCAGGACAGGGTGCGAGAGGCCCACAGAGAGATGACGGAGGCTGCTACTCATCCCCTGGGTCATGCTTTGAGACTACTGGGCTCACGCTTGAATGACTTGGGCCACAGAAGACGCTCAAATCTGGCAGATTCAAGCAAACACCGCTGGGATTTGATTGGCAGCTCGAATCATCTCTTCAGCCAGCCATTGATGCCAGTGCTACCATACGTTAGCAGGATCTGCCAGCTGTAGCTTTGAGGTCTAACGCTAGACCCCCAAAGCGGGACAGGAGTCGTTCCCCAGTGCGCAGGAGAACACGTTCTCAGAGTCAGACTACAAGGCCTTCTTCTCACCATCCTCAAGAGGTTCTCCTGGCCCAGTTTAGCCTATATGTGCACAAAGGTGGCCTAAAGCCCGATTTTTTTTTTTTTTGCAAGGCCTTCTTATGAGCTCTTTCCTCAGGGGAGCCGTGGAAGCTCCCGCGGCTCCAGAGGAAATCAGCGTGGTAGCAGAGGACACAGAGGTGGGCGCTCGTTCTCGAGGCGCTTATGACTTCCTCAGTCGGCTGGAGGAGAAAGTCCGATGGTGTGACACGAGCGTACGGGACTCCTTTGTCCAAGAAGCGGTACGAGGACACAGGCTGGAATTCTGTGCTCGTCCGCCAATGTCGCTGCCAAGAAAACCTCCAGTACAGAAGCTCAGGGGCGAGAAAATGAGACTCAAATCTGTTTCTGGTAAAGAAAAGACACGGTGGTCTCAGACCGGTGATCAATCTCAGAGGGCTGAACTGCTACATAAACAAGAGGACGTTCAGGATGTCCACCATCAACGACGTCTCTCGGAGTATCCGCAGAGGAGATTGGGTCTCCACAATAGACTTGAAAGACCCTTACCTCCATGTGCCCATAGCAAAAGATCACAGAAGGTTCCTACGTTTTTGGTGGGCCGGAAAGAGCTTCCAGTTCCGTCGCCTCCCTTTCAGACAAAACACTGCGCCCAGAACTTTCATAAGATTAACCCTGCCAATTGTGACGCTGTGTCGGGCAAGAGGAATAGGATTGCTTGCCTACTTCGACGACTTCCTCGTGCTGGCACGCAGCAGGCAGGAGTTGTGCAGACATACTAACATAGTTTTGGATATTCTGGACCAGGCGGTATTTCAGAGGAATCCCAAGAAATGTCACCTCACACCCAGACAGAGATTCGACTATCTGGGTCTTCAATGGGATTCTAGGGAGCTTTGTGTCTTTTTCCCTCAGGAAAAGATCTTAGGTTCAACAGGCTCGGATCAAGCTTGCTGAGGAACCCTACCCTGAATCAGGCTCAGAAATTTCTGGGGAAGGCAATCTTTGCCAGGAGAGCTGTGCCACTGGGACGAGCACACCTCTGCAGATGGCTGTGATAGAAGGTCTGCATTCGGACCACTTTTCCTTGAACAGCGAGGCCAAGGCATCAGTAGAGTGGTGGTCAACTCTTCCTCAGGGGGGAGTGGGAGATGGACAAGAGATCCCCTTCAGTAGCAATGACTACAGATGCTTCAAACAGCGGATGGGGTGCCAATCTTGAATCAAGGTCTGCAACCGACCGCTGGTTAGCAGTGGAATCCAGGCTACATATTAATCACCTGGAGCTTCTAGCAGTTCTCAAGGCGGTGCACTGCTTCACACGTCATCTGAGAATGAAATACAATTGCTCTCCACCTGGAGAGTGGCGAGAGTGGCGAATCTAGGAGCGGATGCTGTATCAAGGGGTCAGGTTTTAAGATAATGGTTCTTGAACGCCAGTGTGATGGAGAAGATTTTCAAGAAATTAGGGAGACCTCAGGTGGATCTACTCAGGAGGTCTACTCATCTCTCCATCTACTTCTCTCTGGAGAGGAAAGACAGGAAGTCAGTAGGATTTAAGGCTCTGGATCAGGATTGGAATTTCAGGAGGATGTATGCCTTCCCTCCACCTCAGATGATTCCCCTGATTTTAGCCAAATTTATTCAAGTCAGTAGATTTTGGCGCTTCCATCTGGTTTTTGGTGCCAAGCAGGATAGACCTGGTCACCTTCCACAGGACATGATAATATCTCGACAGGGTTCGGCTGCGTTATGCCCTATTTCCAATGCAGAGGAGTTTTTGCGGAGAACAAAGAGAGCGGGGTAATCATGCGCAGCTTCTTCGCACTACAGTCATCCCTTTTAAGCCAGCAGCAAAGCAGACAGTGCAATCATGGCTATCAATGTTCTGGAGTTAGCTGAGATAGATGCTCTAGGAGGTTCCACAATAGCTGCTTCAAACACTTGGGCTTCAGCTAGGGCGGTGCCCATCTCTACGATTATGGCTGCTGCCGACTGGTCTAGCGTAAAGACGGCTACTAGACATTGCATAAGACCTCTTCCTAAAGGGGCATCCGCCACTGAACACCTGGCTTTTCAGAGGGATGTATTGGGAGATTCATGATCTCCGTAATCAGTATATTTTGTTGCTATCATAAGGATAGTACAATTTTATTATTATTTATGACTATCGAGTTGATAGTGATTCTGATTATAAAAATAAATAAAAAATTAAAAAAAGATCTTAACGAAAGATGGACATTACTGATTGTTTGAGATTCTTTCGAAGTTTCAACACATCCCATTTAATGTCGTTACTATTTCGGCACAGCACCATTAAAATAGATCAATTTTGACGCGGAGCGTACTTAAAATGGATGTTTTAAAAGGTTTGTGCCGAAATAGTAATCGTCATTTTGTTATTTAAAATTATCTCGCTTGTCTTAGACAGTGAAATCAGGCTGTGCAGTGCCTTATATTGAGGTTCAGTCCTGTAGGTAGGGTCGAGATCCACCAATCACAGGACGTGGTTTTGAACCAATCACAGAACTCCTAGTCAAAAAGGGGGCCGAATGTCATAGTAAGAGTTTTTTTCAATCCCTTTTTTTGCACAAGATTTGATACTCAGATTTTTCGATCCTTCTTTTGCACAAGAATCGATTTTGTCATTTTGTGCATGTTTGGAGTATTCTGTGGCTTGATTATTATTTACTTATAAATTATATTCATATATTCAAGCTCGACTGAGTTTAGAAACACAGCCTTTATTAAAACAATAATTTTAAGTACGCTTCGCGTCAAAATTGATCAATTCTAGTTTACCAATGCACACGTGAAAATTCAATTCCCGCTGCAGTGATATATTGCATGTTGCAGTGGAGTAAATAGTCATCTCTCCACATAGTTTGAAACATAATTTTTATTACACAAGAATAGTAGTCAGCAACAAAACAAAATAGTCAACATGGTCAATGAAAGCGACTAAATGAAACATTATTACTGCCCATATCTCCATGTGGCCGATGTTTTCTGAAGCCAGATATGTATTTGTTTAACACCCATTGGTATTTGGATTTTAAAATCTTGATATATATTTTTAATGTAAGAATATAGCAGCAGCCTGTTATGAAAATGTCCGAATTCAACCTGGGCTGAAATCTGAAACATTAAATTTGTTATCCACTTGTTTTTGCATAATAATTATTTGGGTGTGCTGAATTCGAATCAGTCGTCCTTCACCTTCAAATTTGCAAAACAAAAATGACCGCCAAAACCACATATCTTCTATTTTTTCCGACAAATAAATGCACAATTTCTGGTTTCTGCAAGATTTGAAGTTGAGAAATGTATGTCTCATGTTTTTCGTTTAAAATGACCTTTCTTTGACCTTCAAATTCAAAATGGTTACAAACAGCACAAAATTATAGCGTTTTTATGCATCTAAACTATAATATAATATAAAAACAAAATTATTTAATTAAATTATTTTTAAATAGACTAGTTAACACGACAAATTAACTTGCAAGACATTCAAAACTATGTTTAATAACATTATATTCTAACATGCTTTGATGTGCTCAGTATTTAGAATGACGTCATGATTTTAATGGTAAATATGCAAAATGACGGCCATCTTGGATTTTACGATACAATCTACCTCAGACGATGACAAATGAACATCAGGCATGAGTGGTTCGGTCCCCAAAATATACAAAAAGCATAAATTTAGCATTTCCGTGCGACCAACCAGAAAAGGTGGAATTTACATTTTTGATAGCCATTTTGTTTTTCGTTCATTTGTGGGTGAATGTCGCGGCTACTTTAGATTTATTTTTAAATGTATTTGTCAGTAATGTTTATTCCTGGTCCACTAAGTTACTTCAAATACGTCGTATTATTTTTAGCATGTTTAGCGGTATAATTATAGTAACAATAAATATTTCAAAATGGCGGACGTATTGAATTTGAAGGTCAAATAAAGGTATAATTTCTTTCCCATCTATATACATTTCTCGGCTAAATATCTTTCAGAAACCATAATTTGTGCTTTCATGTGCGATAAATCATAGAAAATAGGGGGCTTTATTAACATTTTGGCGGCCCTTTTATGTTTTGCTAATTTGAAGGTGAAGGTCGCCAAATATAGAATATTATTCGACAGATTCGAGTTCAGCACACCCAAATTATGTAAAAAACAAATAAATAAAACAATATACACTAAAATGCCGACCAATGCTCAATATTTCAGATTTCAACCCTGACTAAAGATACACATTTTCATAAAAGGCAATATTCTTCCATTAAAAAGACATATGTGATACTGTATTTATAAATTATACAAATAAAACTCTTCTTCAAGCATAGGGCCTACATATATTTGGTTCAGAAAACATGGCAGATATCGATATGTCCAATAATTATGTTTTATTATCTTGTTTTCCTTGACCGCGTTGACTCGATTGTAAAAAATATGTTTGAGCGTATGTGGAGAGATGACCATTCGCATTACTGCAGTGTGCAACATATCATTACACGGTAAACCCTGTTCTGCCATGGTAGCTCAATTTTTTTAGGCAAAATTGTTGCATTAATTTAAATGAGGTGACCTGGCACAATTGTTATCATCTTTTCAGCTCGTTAATATTGGGTTACTTCGGCTTCGTGCCGTAGCTTAAAACACAATTTTAATATGCCAACTCAGAGTGAGTTGGTTAATTTGAAATCATCAGAATAAATTCATTTATACCAGATTGGACCACTTGGTTTATTCTAAGCTACTTTACTTAGGTCGAAGTGATTACATTTGATCATATCAAACTAAGACTAATAAATTATTTTTGAATAACACAACGATAATTAGTTATTGTGAGCCACTCACTTTTCGTCATATTAGGTCATTTCAAAAACAAGGCCATCGAACAATCAAAACTAGCTATCTTATCAAATAAAAATATTTCACAGCTCATTGAGCCAACATTCCGCCAATGTTGGCGCGACATAATGCCGGCCCACCATTTGGCCAACACAACTTTTTGTGTGACCTGTCATCTATTAGACTGTAGGAATAGCATCTCAAAAGGGATAATCTGACCATATTGGTACAGCATTGGTCCAAAGTTACTGGGCAGACCATAGCAGTGGACAGTGACCAGCAACCATCAAATTTTATAGATTGAGGATTCTGTTTTTTCTAGAAAGTTATTTCTTTAAGACAGCAATGAAAAAAGCTTCAGCACATGGCATATTGTTGTTTAACATGTTTAAGATATTTCCCCTTCACAGATTCACACAAAAATGAACAGAGAACCGAAAATGATTTTATTTTAAGATATTATATATTCTTTGTAACTCACAAAGTCCTAATTTGCTAATTAATCACTTAATTAGTCAAACGAAAATATCCAACGTAATACAAAGTGTATTTTTTCTATGATATCTCAATCTAACACGTCAGAAGAGAGTGTTCGTTCAAGCTGTTTCCAAGGTTCAACCACACAAGATTAAGTGACAAACGTCAATTTTCTTAACATCGTTTGACACAATATAATGTATATACATTGGTGTTGCCTATTTTATCGGACAATCTCGATTTAAGTGAATAAGGGCCAGTTAGCGTTTAACAACCTTGTTTAAATAGGCCAACTAGGCTCGAAATGGTCAAAGTTTCGATGGCTTAATTTGAGCAGTTACAATAACACGATTTGATTGTATTGTCCTGTGACGTTTTATTAAAGGTAGGTTGACTTAACGTACTCGTATTTGAATAAATAAAGAAATATGTGCCAACTTAACTCAAATTGAACATTTTTTATGATAGCTCAAGTTTAACAAGCCAGATAAGCTTGTTAGCTTAAGCTGGTTGAACCAAACTAAATTATGTGACAAAAAAGTCAACACAGCACAATTCGACTGGGTTACCTGTGCTGGGTCAACATACATTTTTTGCGTTGCCGTAACTAAAATGGCAAAATTTGTTATGATAGCTCATTCGCTTTGTGCTGTTCCAGCTCATTGGGCCATGGTAATTCAAATAAATTGTGCCATAGTAGGGGACAGGGTTAACAGTGTAGAAAGGACATGTCATTATCTTTTACGTGGCATATCGCATGTGTCGATCCATGAAACAGAGTAACAACGTTGGTGTTTACGTAACACTAATCCCTAATTCCAGACAAGTTTGGGGGTACCCCCATATAAGCGGTCGATACCACAATTTGATTGTAAATACTATCCTGGCGTTGTTCCTGCATAGCTATTAGTCTATAGGCTTATGTTACATTTTCTAGATTTGTCATTTTTAGGGTAGATTTTTGTCCCTTGCATTTAAGCACATTTAGCAACATCACTGATTAAGAAAAAAACGGGTGTCAGTTTTTTCATGAACTTTTACGGCTTCTATTCGGAATTTCAAAGTGGCCGCCATTAAAAAACCGATAATTGTGATTTTATAGTTTGCAAAAACATTATACATATTATTTTCGAGACGTTTGTGAAGAATTTAGTTATCAACTGGATGACAGTCCAAATGAAATGAAATGAAATGAATCGGGATTTAGGCCACCTTTGTGCACATATAGGCTAAACTGGGCCAGGAGAACCTGCTGAAGATGGTGAGATGATTGAGATGACACTGTCCTCCAGACACAGGATTCGCAATTCGAGCCCTGGTGGTCTGAGGCCGAGCACGCTACCTCTCGGTCACAGAGGCTCCCCACAATACTGACTTTCACACGTGGATGGGGAAGAAGCATTTTTTGTTTCTTTCAAACCGCCGAGACCGGGAACCGAGCCCCGAACTCTGGCGTGAAAGGCAGCGGTGCTAACCACTACCCTAGGGCCCTGCCCGGATGGCAGTCCAGGGTATTTGTCATCTGAGCTCATTAGCAAGAATAATAGTAGGTTTTTATCGGTATGAGTGATGTATCGTTTTCATATCGAACATTTTTTCCCCGCTATATATGAATATACTCCTTTTTAGAGTAATATCTGCTGAGAACCAAATTAACAACAGTCTTTCAAATACAAGTACAAATACAATATATTTGAAAGGTAAAGGTGCAGGTTTTTTATAGTCTGATATCAAGTCTGAAAATTTATCATCGGACTTTACATTTTACCCCCCTGGTCACTGGACTTCTTCATTCATGTGCCATCTCTGTCCTACCAGGTACTCATTTTCACCTGAGTCAAGTGAAGCATTTGAGGGTGAAGTGTCTTGCCCAAGGACACAACAATGTCCAAAGATTGAGATGGGAGAAACATGAATTTTCTCTGAAAATCTTGCACCAAGCGGGATTCGAAACCGCACGGCAGGCAGCGACATCGGCAGAGCGCCACGCTCTAACCATTGCGCCATGTCCCTTTCTTTTCTTTTCTAGAATCAACTGGGGTACTGGGATGATTGCTAGTAGTAGTACTTTTCGCCCCCATTCGGGGAGGGTCATTAGGGATCTGTTTCGTCTGTTGGATGCTGTTACGGCATTGTACGGAAGCACTCGTCTACAGCAATCATCCAAGGGCAGCTGCAGCCTCCTCGTATCTGGCTATAATCTTCGGGCGGATTGCCAGTGGCGTACCCTGGTTCCTCCGCTCAACAGCGGAGCCAATGCAGCACCCGCATCAGTGCTGGCGCTGATGTAGGCTGTGGTAGCCTTAAATAACCGGCAATAGCGTGTTTGACATTAGGTCTCTCACGTGGGATGAATGGAGTTACCCAGAGGGAGTGATCCTTTCTATTGTTACTCTGGGGACTATCCGACCCGAGGATAGCGGAGCTGCGCAAAATGCCACAGAGTTTCATCATTAAATTGTACAGCGAAACTCAAGTCTCCGGCCGTCTGGGCATGTCTGGGGGTATATCCCTTAGACATGCCCAGAACCCCTTATCGGGCGAGCAAAGGAAAACGCTCTCAATAACCCACCATGCCCTATCACCCCCACCCTCACATTATCATCTGTACATCATTCATCTCATCAATTGACTACAACGTTTTTATCGTATTACAATGTCACTTAAAAGACCTTTTGTGCCGAAAAGTGACGTAAAGCAAAGATTTATTACTACTACTACTCTAGAATCAACTTTGTTTAATCGCATGCATACATATATGTGGTTGTGTATCGTAATACTGTACATCTGATAAAATTCGAGATATTTTTTTATTTTCGCGAGGACGACAGATTTGCGAATTTAAATATCTGTCTTTTTCCAAATCAGAAATCATGGGAAAACAATCGATGAGTCAACTGTAGGTCTTCTTGCTTCAATAAAGACTTAATATTTAACTGGACCCTGGACAACTGTGCGTGAACGTAAATCAAAACTACGTAAGTAGGCATACTAGCAAAAATGCGTATTTATGGTAGCATTGAAGTACAATATTTTGCGTATTTATTGATCATAATGTACGATTATATAGTGATGCATTTGAATTTTCGTGAATATTATGCACAAATTGGATCTATTCACGTCCATCACATCACAGCTCCTTCACGCTGCCTCAATGTTTGCTCAACATTTCCATGATTTCTGATGTTGACCCAGCATTGAATCAGCGTTGGTGTTACGGTCTGGGTTAGTTAGGAGGGTCGGCACTAGTCATAGTGTGTTTAGTGGTGGCTCTTAGCCCTTTGAGCGCTACGCACGACTATAATCGTTTTTAATGTGTTTTATCAGCGGGTTGAATCACAGTTATTGCATTGGGAATTAAATTATTGTTTGAACGTAAAGATTTCCAAATGTTTGGTCTAAAATTGAACGAATATAAGTAATTGTCACCCATTTGGAGTTGTGGGTCGCTGTAGCGTGATACAACTTCAAGTTGGTAAAATTGAGATTAGATAATTCAGCGCTTAAAGAGTAACAATGTGTGGAAACAGTGGTCGACCTGATGGTGGTGATAACAGATAGATCAATGGCGACAGCTAAGCACTGCTGACCATGTGAAATTTTACTGCTCAGAGACTAATTTTGAGGTAAGGTAGAGATAAATTCACTTCTTATTTTTTAAATTTGCAAGTTTAAAAATTAACGAAAAGGCACAAAAGCACAGGTTCACGAAAATGCGAAAATTACCCGATCAACTGTATAGCTATTTTCTGCATGTAATCGTAAGATGGTTTATGTTTCCAACGACGTACAATAAATATACCAATCTTTGAATGAACAGCATGTTAATCAGCTACGGGATTCAAAATGTCATTGAACGATTAACGCCGGTGATGTATTAAACTTATGTGACGCAACACCCCGAAATCAGGCTGAGTGCAAAAAAAATATTTTTGAGATTTTTGTCGTTCTAGAAAGCACACATTGTCCTGATCATTTTGGTATCAATTTCATGAAAAACGGTATAATACTACCAGAGTTACAGGCAATTGAAAAGATTAAGTGCATTTGTAATTAAAAATTTGAGTTTTGAGTAAATTATCATTAAATTCACTTTAACTGCGCATACATAATATGTATAATATGTCATCTAACTTAATGTGTAAAGAAAAGGAATTGATAGGATTAAGCGCAAACACCTAAAACGTATATTGACTTTGATATCTATGGCTATGTTTCATAATCGTTTCATGTTTAATAATTATCACGATCTGTGGAATCGGGCTGCTGAGACGAAAGGGTTGTCATGACTTGGCAAACTCGAGGCGCTGAATCAGTGTTGCTTTAGTGCTGGGCTAGCGTCGCAGACGGTGGTACAGCAATGAAACAACATGGTATCAATGTCTCGTGTTTGCTGGGCGCACAGTCCTGTGAGCAACACGTTGTCACTACATACGCATGATACATACACCGTAGACATTGGCTCAACATCGTTTCACCGCGTGAGGAGCCGGGCAAGAATTTAGCCATCGCTGGTGCAACTAAAGGGCTAGACAGGCTACCAATTAGATCACACTTTTTATCTTTCAGAATTACCCCCCCCCCCCCCCCCACTTGTTAGCTGCTAGCGATTAAAAGTCATGCCCCACTGATTTTGGAACACATGCCCAACACACGCGCACCTGGAGTACAATCTAATTAACACCCTTCAAGGCTTACATCATTGATCATAATGCAATGTTAGAACGAAATAAATAAATTATCATTAAATTCACTTTAACTGCGCATACATAATATGTATAATATGTCATCTAACTTAATGTGTAAAGAAAAGGAATTGATAGGATTAAGCGCAAACACCTAAAACGTATATTGACTTTGATATCTATGGCTATGTTTCATAATCGTTTCATGTTTAATAATTATCACGATCTGTGGAATCGGGCTGCTGAGACGAAAGGGTTGTCATGACTTGGCAAACTCGAGGCGCTGAATCAGTGTTGCTTTAGTGCTGGGCTAGCGTCGCAGACGGTGGTACAGCAATGAAACAACATGGTATCAATGTCTCGTGTTTGCTGGGCGCACAGTCCTGTGAGCAACACGTTGTCACTACATACGCATGATACATACACCGTAGACATTGGCTCAACATCGTTTCACCGCGTGAGGAGCCGGGCAAGAATTTAGCCATCGCTGGTGCAACTAAAGGGCTAGACAGGCTACCAATTAGATCACACTTTTTATCTTTCAGAATTACCCCCCCCCCCCCCCCACTTGTTAGCTGCTAGCGATTAAAAGTCATGCCCCACTGATTTTGGAACACATGCCCAACACACGCGCACCTGGAGTACAATCTAATTAACACCCTTCAAGGCTTACATCATTGATCATAATGCAATGTTAGAACGAAATACTAATACATAAATCAATTTGGCAGCTCAACCATATATATTCAAATATAATATGCAGCATAAATGTACCAAATATTAAATGCGAGCTCAGCTACTCAGCGAAACATTGTACGGTACTTATTATAAACGCTAATTGTATTAAACAAAGATGTATTGGCTGCATTGGCATTTTAATGATCAATGGACAGAGGTGTCTCAACATACACAGATACATGCATGACGATAAAAAATAATTGTAATTATGTTATTTTGTAAAAAAATAAATATATTCAATTTCATTATTATTGTTAAATTCGCTGGCTTAATTTTGTGAAAAAAAACGTATATGAATTATATTTGATCAAATACACCTAATACAGGGATCAAATACAAATACAAAGGTCATGTGGGGATATGAGGTCGTGTTGACGGCATGAAGTCGTGTTGACAATATGAGGCCATGTTGACGACATAAGGGCATGATGACAATATGAGGTCATGTTGTCAATGTTATGATATCACTTCCAAGCATTTGCTTTACGACACTTTCTAGCTCTGCCAACGAGATTTACACCCACTGGCTACTCATAGTACTCACACCATGACTCCGCAAGCATCACTCACTTTCTTTTTTCCGAGCGAAGCCTATGTATTACAATCCTGTATTGTTTCAACTGGTCATTAAAATATGTTTTAAACTAAATACAAATACAAATACAGGCCTTTTATAAAAATCAAATACAAATACGGAAGATTCAAATACAAATACGCAAATACAATTACGTATTTGATCCCATCCCTGATCCTCACAAACAGTTATTTGCTTATAGTATATATTAGAATGAAGAATAAGAATATTTTTGGCACCAGGATATGGAGTTAGATCCAGTCGCTTTTGATCCTCTCACCTTAGGCTGGCATAAAGTTAATGATAAAATGCTGGCTGTTCTTCCCCAGGTTGAAGAAACTCCAAAGTGAGTGCTGCAGCTGGTAAAATGCAACTGCGTGAAATCAAAATGTTCATGCAGTCAAAAATGTGATCTGCACCGAACTATGCAAATGTTGCGGGGAGGGCGATACCTGCACGAACATTATGCCACCACTGATTGGTAAAGATCTCCAGGATGAATAACAAACTGCCAGTTGATGTTGATGCAATACATTATACACAACCTTCATATAGGATAGTCGTACATTTCTAACATTTCACCTGGACAAAATAAAACATTTAAATGTACGCATTATTAGTCTGGTTCCATTTTTCAAAAAGAGCCTATTTAACGATTGTTAAGGCATTTTTAGTATACAACAGTTTTTACACAATTCGGATCTGCTGAATACGAATCTACCGTATACCAAGATAGATTTTGACTTTTAAGCCCTGAAAATAGCAAAAAACAAAATGGCCGCCATTCGCGTCTGCAACTCAGTTACATTTCCTAGAAAAGGTATATTTCTTTTAAAATATATATTTTTAGACGGAATAAATTTCTAAATAAAATTGTAGTAATGAACACATTGCTATAAAAAAGCATGTGAAACATTTTTGTGTTTACATTATTTGTTTACATTTGCAATTTTTACCGCCATTACATATAAATCAATCACTAATAATTAGGGTTGATTGCTCAGAAATTTGTAATCGTTTTGGACAATTCACAACTTTGGTAAGTGCGGCTGTCAGTACTAATTTTTGTCCAGCTCGCAAACTCCCATCCATCTTAGACAAGGATAGCGGCACAGGAAGAAGCTCATGACTGAGAATTTCAGGTAAGTTTACTTTTCGACCAGCTTCTAATGCAATGAGAAGTCGCTGAAGGGTGGATCTATCTGCTTTTATTGTATGGTCCTTTGAAGAACATTGTTTTTGTACTTTATAAAGACTAGCAAACGTAAGTGCTTTGCATTTTTTTAATGGATGCGAAAACGGTCTACTCGGCTTCCCACAATCCTCCATGATTGATCTTTTCTGCACGAATGCCACTAGCTGGCCTTGGCCTATCTGCCTAGCATCTAGTAAATCATGTGTGATATCATTGAAAGATATGTCTTTGGTTACAATATTTTCTATTGTGTTACAGGGCATTCTATCTACAATAAATACATAAAACCTTGTCAATTGGTCTTTGATTTGTTGTTCATCAAGTGAATCTCTATTCCGCCTACTGGTGGCAGATTCATTGTTTGATAAGCCATTATCAAGGGACATACCATATAGCAACCTTGTATTGATGGCTATTTCAATAACGAGATTGGAAGAAAGTGCCCATCGGCTAAGAGCAGTGATCGTCTTTGTTATCCCGACGATACCTCCCCCTCTTTTGCCTGTACCATTGAGCCTCTCTTGGACCTGATCAGGATGAACTTGGTTTTATTTGCTTTTCCTTATTTTGACCACAAAATTACCACCTTGAAAGTATCTGTGTATTTCATCTGGTTACTGATTCATATCAGCCAAATATATAGCTCCCACCTTGCATAATTCGTATGATCATACCTATGAAAATACGGTAGCATGGAACGGAATACAAGCAAATGCAGGTCCCATATTCCATCTCTTTGAGATCGGATAAATATCAACAACACTTTTACCATCTGAAGATAATCCTACCACAACATAAAGTTGAGATCTGAGCGATGACTGTTGACAAAATGTGATAATATGTTGCAGAATTTATCTTCTGAGAGAACCCTAATAAGGCATCATAATCTTCTGCATTTTCCAAGATATTTTTCATAGCAATGTCTTCATTTTGAATGAAGTTTAAAAGTTGTGGTAGGATTATCTGCCACAGAGCATATGAAGTAATCTTATGTGCACGAACAGCTTTTGGAAAATATTTGCCAGCCATTACATTTTCATCTGTTTTCTGCCCCATCAAGTTACTCTCTGTCCACACTTCGAGAAGCCCTGTTGACTGCATATGTTGACCTAATATTTTCAGGAAGTTCATTATGGTACGAAACCCCCCCAAGGCGAACAATAAGGGAGGACCACATATGTCTGCCCTAATTTATCAGTCACAAATTTACACCTCTTTGTGTTGAGTGTATCTACATCATGTGCTGGAGCTTAGATGAGAGGCATATGGCCAACTTTGTTTCTGTGGGATTCACATCAGAATGTTCTTGGTTGAACTGGCTCCACCCAATACGTGGTGTATCTGAAGTGTGACGCTTCCAGACAAATGCAAACAGTCTTTTGCGGTAGCGTTTACAAATGTATTGCTACTGTTATCAGGAAACCACTCAGATTCCACCGTTTCCTTAAATACTGGTTCAGCAGAACGGTAATCTGTTTTAACCATAACTAATGAGTTAAGAATATCAGGTACTTTGAGAGTCTGATCTTGTTTTAACAAAAGTCTGATCTTGTATTAACAAAAGGAAAACTACAAAATATGTCTGTAAAAGCAAGATGACATAGGATTAAAAAAAATGTATGCATCCAAAATTGTTCATTGACCAAGAAAATATTGGTATAGACATTTCATTCATCCCGCTGTTATGAGTGGTTGAGTAGTTATAACGATATATACAATTTACTCTAATGGCGGTCAAAATTTGCATATTTAATAGAAAATTGACATATCCAAAAAATACTACGTCATTCTTAGATAATGTTTATGTTAATAAGACTATCAAACAGAGTGAAATTGATAATGTATCTTACTACTCAATAAAAATACAGTTTTTTCTTGCGCACATGGCGGCCATTTTGTTTTTGAAAATTCAGGGCTCAAAAGTGAAAATCCAGCTTGGTATATAGCGCATTCAGATTCAGCAGGTCCGAATTGTGTAAAACCGTGATCTAGAATAAGCTACTACAAATGCCTTAACTATTTGAATTTGATGAAAATGGAACCAGACTATATTCTGATCATTTGTAACAGATTATTCACTTCGTAAATTCATGGTGAAATGTTAATACCATCCTCCTATCTGTTGTTCAATATGAGCGTTAGTGTATGTCAGGAAAAAACGTCAAATCTGGCAGCCATCTTGGACAAATCTTGCAGCCATCTTGGATTTTGCTAAGTGCTTTCAGATGCATGGAGAGGTTTAATAAAGTAAAATATAATAGTCATATTATTTTGATATGTCCAAGCACATGATTATATATTGATATTTCCCTCATGTGTGTCGAATAATATAACTTTATGGTGTATTACAAGAGCTTGGCGGCCATCTTGGATTTTAGTTTTAAGCCGATGTTCAGTTTTCGGTCCATTTCCAGCAATTCTGTATTTTTTCAAGTGAATTTATATACAATACACCAAAAAATTGTTCAAAATTTCAGAGATAATCGACCGTTATTAAAAAAAATATTTTTCAATGGCGACCATTTTGAAATAAAGTGTGTAAAAGTGTAGACTTTCATAAAAAAAAACTGGCACCCATTTTTTTCTTAATCAGTGATGTTTCTAGATGAGCTTAAACATAAGTGCCAAGAATCTACCCCAATTTTTTTTTTTTTTTGCATAACCCAACAGACATTCTACCATTCTGTCAATTCAGATCTGAGATAGTCTGCCCGTAGAACGAAAAAATTGTTTTGGTGTCCCTGCTACTGGACTATAAAAGCGCAACACAAAAATTAAAAAAAACTTTTGCAGTTCTAGTCTATGGACAAGTTTACAACATATGGTCATATTAAGAAGCCAAAATAAATTACCGATTTTTTATGATTTTAGCCAGATTGTGTCGCTTTGATAACATAACAGGGCTGGTAATGATAATAGGCACGTGCACTTCTGTGTAAATAGTGTGAGCAGGAAAACATTAATACTTACAAAGATGAAGATTGGTCGGCAAAATTGTGTCTGGTCCCAGGAGCACAGTGTTATATAACCCACTGGTCACGTGTGAGAGTGTGGTGTCGTTGTGTAGTAGGTCTACTATGAAAGAGCATATCATCTCTGGTACTATATCATATTAATTATAGTCGAGACTTAATAACCTGGCACTAATTAGTCATGTCTGTTTGTAATCACGAAGGATTTTTTGTTGTGTATGGTACACATTATGTTCAGTACAGTGAGCATATTTTGTGTTTATCTTTTGAAGCCGACTGGATTTTTTAATTTAATGAATAATTTAATGTTGCAATTGCCTGGACATAATAACTACAGCTTTGTCTTCACGAAACCTTCAGCGAAATCGGCTCCTGTATTCAGACGGTCACTTAATTGGATTACACAAAGTATAATGCAGATGGGCCCATTTATTAATGACAATAATAATAAGAAACTCTGTATTTTGAACGTAGATGTGAAGGTCGTGATTTTTTTAATTAATAATAGCGATATCGTGTAAATCATCTTCAAATACTAGTTCACACTTGAATTAAGTGTGGACTAGTAATTGAAGATGATGTATCGTATAAATCACCTTCAATTACTAATCACGGCCTTCCATCTACGCTCAAAATACAGAGTTTCTTATTATAAACCCTTTAACCGCCACATTATTCCATCTGAATGTTCACCCACATGAAGTTGTGTCTCGCTGACGAGAACCACAACTTCAAGTGAGTGAAAATTATTCAGATTTGACAAAATTGAGGTCAACTGTTTTCAAATATTGCTGATTGAGGTCACATTTTATCTTTAACATTCTCAAAAGGTGGTACATAATGTGCTAATAAAAAATGCAAAGCCGAATATATGCGGCACCGGCGGTTAAAGGGTTAATCAGATCTGTCAACCCTCCCGTTTTTGGCGGGAGCCTCCCGTTTTGGTAGGGCATCTCCCGATCTCCCGTTTTCACGTCATTTTCTTTCGTTTTTTTTAATTATTTCCTCCCTTGGCAAATAAATGCTCTGTTTACTAAAAATAGGCAAAATAAAATCGGTATATATATATATATCATGCTTTAGACCTACCTAAGAAATAAAAAAGATTGATACTGTTACAGAGGCTTTCTATAATCAACGAAACTGACGAAACGAAACTGTTTTTCTGTATTAATCGACGGAACAGAACTGACGAGACAAAAGTGGCGAAACTGACGAAAATTGTAAATTATTTGATGAAAATTCAAGAAACAAAATAGTTTTAAAGTAAAAGGCATCCAGTCCCCCCCCCCCCCCCATTCCTAACTGAACAAACACGAGGCGTTGACTCAATGTTGATATTGTGACCAGCGTTGTAGATGCCTAGACCCTACATGTCAAAATAGTAGTAGTTTTATTTATTTTCATTATCGTTTTAGTCATAGCCCTCGGCCATATGTACATGTAGGTCACTGAAAAATATTTGTGCCCAGATTTCATTTCAAACATTATGAAATATGTGTCAAGTTTGGAAATCT
The DNA here is from genome assembly GCA_964017125.1 of Flabesymbios commensalis. Lineage (NCBI taxonomy): Eukaryota > Metazoa > Annelida > Polychaeta > Terebellida > Flabelligeridae > Flabesymbios > Flabesymbios commensalis. The sequence continues at coordinate 49,008,598 of OZ024917.1, forward strand.
AATATTTTGGTTGAGTGGTACTAACAAGCACGCTAATTCGCAAAAAGTGTCCCCATTATGTCCCCAGGGGACTGGAAGTTAACAAGTTAAAAAATATAGGGCCAATTTTTTTTATAACTACAATTTAGGATACGCGCGTCATTATCGCTAACTGTAATTTGCACTAAAATTCAAATGTGCTGATATCTCTGCGTCCAATAGGCTATAATAATAAAGTTAACTCATGCTCTGGATATTTATAATTATATTGATCATGAATATTATATGTGAATCTCATTTTGATGTTTATGTTTACATGTTTATGAAGAAAAAATATATAAAATGGCAGTTTGAATGCTAAGACCATTTCTTTTCTTACAGTGTAAATATATACTGTGGATATTTAATATTGTATGTAATATAAATATTTAATATGTTTAAATGTTTAAATGTTTGATGGAAAACCGAATAATATGTATAATGACACATTGAATGCCACGGCTGGGGTGATAAGAATAAATCTAAAATGATGTATGATGAAGCACAATACTTAAGACTTGTATGTTGACCAATATGGCGTTATCCAGATAATATTTCGGCACTTTTGCACTAATAAATGCAATGTATTTATATTTTTAGGTCTAATTTGACCTGACCTGACTTCAGTTTGAAATGTGAACATATATAATACCTTAAAAACATAGTGCGAAAAGACATGTTATAATAATATGTGGCTCAACGATGCTGAGTTCTCAAATGATAGCGATTTATAAAAAATGGCGGCTATTTTGGATTTTCTTCCCTGAGGATTCGGCGGGGTTTTGTGTGTTTTTTACAAAGCCCCACCGTGTCAAATTAGGTTGAAAAGCATCTGTTAACATTGTTGTCCATTCAAATATTTTGGCATTTGTGCACTTAAAAATGCAAATTATTCATAATCGTTAGGTCTAATTTGCCTTGACCTTGAAAAAGAGTTTGACCTCTTAGCAATTTGAAATGTGACCAGAGAAAATTATGTGTACAATTATATGCGGCTCTATGATGCTTAGTTTTTTGGGTGTTTTGACGTAGCCCTTCCGAGTCAAATTCCGTAGAAAAACCTTCGTTAACATTTCATTCCATTCACCTCATTGCCTAGTAATCATTGTAATCTGGTAATGAGCTGTGATTGTGTGATTGTTGTATACTGAGAGAGAGACACATGTTTTATTCAGACATAAATATAGGTCATCAGGAGCCGTATTCTCGTACAAGTTACGACATATCGTAGGCTTCTGATTGGTCGAGATGGCCATCTCGACCAATCAGAAGCCTACGATATATTGTAACTTGTACGAGAATACGGGCCCTGGCTGCGATATATTATTGCTGTGTTTTTCAGCCTAGAATCCAACAACGCGGTTCGCAATCACTTATCAAGCATTCAATTATTTATGACGCAGTTAATATTTCTGATCATTACACCCGGTAACCATACCTTTTCACAGTTAAGAAAGACAATAGTCACCTTCAACTTACCTTGAGTACTCGTATGAATCCCCAAAGTCACTAAGGATAGCAGTATATAAACAAACAGGGATCATTTTTGCTTTCCGATGAATCTTCATCGACAACTGGGTAATGTTGTTGGCGGCGAGAACCATACACTGGAAGGTTTTTTTTACTTCATATACAAACAATTTAAAATTAAACACATGCGAGTACCTTTTCAAGTATTTGAAGTTGTGGGTTACGGTAGCGAGACACAATGTCAGGTGGGTGAGAATTTTTAAATGATAACTAAGCAAAGGGTTAACACAGCTGATATATACACATGGTTATTTCATTTTCTACAACAAATACATTCTGCAAAGTGTGGCAGGTCCAGAATCAGAATGACCACCATGATCGTAAAGATGACAATCAGACAGACCAGGCCTATTGTTTGGGAGCCTGGTGCTTCCTCCACGTCTAATTCTGTCTTCTGAACGTTCTGCTCAGCTGAAAGTATTAATGTAGGCATAGTGACAAATGGTATGATGTCAATAAAACAGTGCATATCGACGGAACAACGAGACTAAAATAGCCACACGAATATGGCGAATATTTTACTGCTTATGTTGTATGTCGATTGATTAACCACACAGACCTTGCGTTATTGTTGGACAATGATAATAAAATAAACGTTTTAATTTGGAATGGATTTTTTTTACATCGTTAAGAAAAATAATATAGAAAAAAATACCCAAATCAGATAAATATGCGTCATTAATAGAATACGACTATTGTTATTTGGAAATGAAGCGGCACATATAACAAATTGGCTGTAATTTTTCATTTCACTTTGAGAGGGCCGTATTCTTGCACAAGTTATAATATATCGTGGCTTCTGATTGGTCGAGATGGCCATCTCTACCAATCAGAAGTCAACGGTATATCGTAACTAGTACGAGAATACGAGTCCAACTAAATACCTACAATCGCACAGGTTTCCCATTTTTTACAGCTCACGTAATAGCCAAATATTTAAACTACAATATGTTTATTGTCTTTAAAACTGTGCTATATTTATGGCAGCGAGAACTATATTTCCTAATGCCACTCGAGGTTGTAATGATAACTATATTGTCTTTATTACAGTCTCGGGCGGGGGCCCTAGGGTAGTGGTTAGCACCGCTGCCTTTCACGCCAGAGTTCGGGGTTCGGTTCCCGGTCTTGGCGGTTTGAAAGAAACAAAAATGTTTTTCCCCATCCACGTGTGAAAGTCAGTATTGTGGGGAGCTTCCGTGACCGAGAGGTAGCGTGCTCGGCCTCAGACCGCCAGGGTACGAATTTCGAATCCTGTGTCTGGAGGACAGTGTCATCTCAATCATCCCACCATCCTCAGGAGGTTCTCCTGGCCCAGTTTAGCCTATATGTGCACAAAGGTGGCCTAAAGCCCGATTCATTTCATTTCATTTTATTACAGTCTCAATTGGCATGAGGAACTATAGTTTCCATTTGGAGAAATATAAATTAAAATTAGATTATTAGATTATTATAACCTCTAACAGCATTAGCTGGGAATTGTATTTTATATTTAAGGAAATATCAGAAAACAAACAGTCACATAGTTTTAAATACAACGTCTAAACATAAATCTAACAATACGTTTTAATTAGCTGTACTTTCTTATAGACCCTTTTTTACAAATTAAATTATGCTGGCATTCGTAACTTTTACTGTAGTGTATAAGTTTAACAGTGTAAAGATATAAAAAAAAATTGCAAAAGACCACAGTTAGCTATTGCCATGTGTTTTAATTGTTATTAATTGACTGCATATACCGTAGTTTTCAAGCTGTTCTTGTTGTGCGTAAATTTGTTCAGCCGTGAAAAGGAAACAAGGAATGGGAAACAAGAACAGCAAGAACAGGGGTAGATGATAGAATGACATACCTTGACATGTGGGGGGTGCTGGTAGCCATTCCCCGTTATAATCACATGTGACAGACGCCTCAGGGTACGTGACGTTACCCACGTATAGTAAACCCTGGGCACAGCTCACATTGACAGACACACCTTGTGTCGTCTCCTCTGTACTCATCACCAGACCTTGCCAGGCTGGAAGGGGCTGACATCTAGTGGCTGAAAAAAGGTTAACACTTTCAAGCCTGAATTTACTATTGTCATACAAGCGGCGATTCTTGACTTATAGTTGATGAAGATGATTTGAAGTGGGTGACAAATGAGAAACAGTGTTGTTACTATTCAAACAGTTTCGTGAATATTTGCGTTTTAAAGTCCTTAGTTTTTAGGAGATTAAGTCATTGTTCACAGATGCAGAATGAGGCTTTGATGCAGCGTGAGGGTTCAAAGGGTTACCCACCAAGACATTCAAAATCTGTCATGTGGTGCATGAATGTGAGAATGGTGCAGCACCCTTGTCACATTCAAGTCATCACAAAATTGGATAATTATACATATAGGCGAGTGTTAATGAGAATATATGCTGCATATATCTAGAAATAGTTCAAGTATCTAGGAGCATTCATTGCTGGCATCTTACCAACACACGGCATTGGGTCCGTCCATCTGCCATCATCTTCACACCTTATTAGCTGTGACGTTAAGCTGTACCGTATCATGCTGCCGTGTAAACAGTCATACTGAATTGCAGTGCCACTTGTTCTGTTGAACAATAAGCTGTGTTCAGCGTTTACCACATCTGGTGGATGTCCACATTCTACGGCTACAGACAAAGGAACACAATTTAATATCATTTAATAAAAGTTTAACACGGTTAGATATAGAATAAAAAATTAAGATCGAATATAAATTGGCAGAAATGACACCCCCATAATTATTTTGAGTGTAGGCAAGGACAAAAGGGATTATTAGAAACTGTCTATACAGATTTTCAAACTTGAAACACATAAGTCCCTAAATGCCTTTTGATCTCTGAATCCGCCACCGCCTTGATCCACCACTATATTAAGAAAATAATTAAAGCATTGTGGAAACATTTAAATGAATTCTTGTTATCTTGGATTGAAGAATAAGAACAAAATTCGATGGTTCTTAAATCTGAATGTAGGTCTACTATGTTTAGTTCTACAAATGTATAGTAATTGAGTTGCACAACAGGTAGGCCTACATAGGCTCCAGACAATCCCAACTTCTAAGATAGTAGATAGTTAAGACACATATCACATTTATAAGGGAATATCAGATCCAGTAACAGAAAAAATGTATAAGTAGTGGTGTATATATGTTGAAAATTAATAACTTTTAATCAATTATTGTGCACTAAAAGTGATACTTTAATCCAACAGTAAACACGGGGATGGTGATACATTCCGGCCAATGAGCATAATTTCACGTCAATAAAAAAAGCAAGGAACATGTGCCATGGCTTTGCTTTTGTGTCTGTCACCTTTTAGCAATGTGTCACTATTTTGGAAACGATGGAAAATAGTGTTTATTGTAGATAAATAGGTGGTTATATAAGAAAGGAAGAACTTTTTCTCAATCATTCACAAAATCTATCATGGAACAAAAATAGAAATATTGTTTATTCATAACTAAATTACCGCGCAGGCTGACACAAAAAAACCAAGTCATTTAATCCACAGTATAAGTTATACAGTTTGATACTTTACGTGTACATAATGTAAATGGCGGATTCCACTGTCCGCTGTCAGAGCAGTGTAACATCAGTACGTTCCCATACGAGGACGTAGTGTAACCTATGCCACATGTGACCTCTATATAAATGTCCAGGTTACGATCTGTAGAATTCACACTGAAGTTCCCTGTGGTTGAAAGCAGCAACGGGCACTGTATTTCTGCAATTACAAACAACATTACACACATTAAGCTTAAGTATAAATACAAGATGTAAAAATACTAATTATTGTCATATTGCTATAAATATTTAAATGTAAATAATAGTTAGTTTATTGTTTTAAATTACAAGGTTACTTGGATGATTTCTAGTAGTAGTACTTTTCGCCCCCATCCAGAGTGGGTCATTGGGATCTTTTAGGTGTGTTGGATGCTGTATAGCATGTAGTGCAAGAGCATTAGGGTTGAACCTGGAATAAAATTGCAGAAAACTGATTTTTTCAGGAATGATACATGGACTCCCCAGACGAATTCCGAAGAGGCCCCAAAAATCCCCCTTGTGCATTTTTTTAATTCAAGATGGCCGCCACCATGTAACGCCATTTTCGAAAAAACAGGGGTATGCCATAATTCCTCACTTTTGCAGTTAGAAAAAATATTCAGGTGTATCTACTTATGTTTGAGGACACAGAGAGTTCATCCAGATCATCAGAAATGATATCAGTACTTTTCTCAATACCAAAAATCCAAGATAGCCGCCATATTGATATACTGGGTATGTTGAGCGATCTCTTAAAAAACGAAAATATGAGGTAACTCGTTGTTGAGCCTAAAATGTATTTTTTGTCTAAACCCATGGAGTCTAGCACTTATTTAGATCACCAATATTTTATTATATTGAATTTATCAACATAAATCCCACATAGTTTAATGTTATGTAACACAATATAACGTCATTTTTCCTTCAAAAAAAACAGGAGTATACCCCGATTTCTAACTTTTGCAGTTAAAAAAAAATATTTTGGTGCCTCTACATATGTCTTAAGGCACGAAAAGCTCATCAACAGGATCAGAAATAATATCATTCCTTTTCTTATCTCCACAAATCCAAGATGGCGACCATTATGTGAAGCGTTCCCCCCTCAGAAAATCACTTACATGCCATAGTCATCATGTTTGTTGAAACTTTTTTTTCAGAGCCATGGAATCTAGAATATATTTCCATCACCAATTGTTTTTATGAGAATGTGCTTATCAACACAAAATCCAACATGGCTGCCATATTGGTTAGCTCTTTTAGCGCAGGTACCACGATTAAGCGATGTCCAACTGCTTTTGCATATGGGAATATGGATATAGATTTATCAAATTTACAAAATATCATATGTCAGAAACCATTGATTAAAAATTCTAACATGTCCCATTTTTAAATATAAGGGTATTTTTCATTCATTTGAAGCTTGAGATAGCGTAAGAAATTCCAGTTTCAAACCCAGTGACCAGGTGACTAATTCCAATGTAGGTATTTTATGTAGTAGGCCTATATAAAATGTTTTTTGATTTTGGTTAAGTATTAGTTGTGATTATTCTAGGATATGAATATTAGCTAATGTTGTGTGAATATACATAATAACAGAGCTAAGTACAATATTACACCAGATTGAACACGTGTCCTACGAGACTGTTGGTTATTTACATGTACTACTAAATAAGAAAATGTTTTAAATCACATCATTTTACTGGCCATCTATAGGCCTATGTAATTTGGTCAATTTCCTGAAAAAGGTAATGAATACCTTGGATTATAGATTAGAATATTCAGACATTTTATTTGAATGTTAGTGTATTACGTGATAAATATTTGACATTGTATGATACTGCAATGTGATATTACATTGAAATGTCAGAATATGACTGCAAATTAGAAGATGTGACAGTTTAACGTCAGGATATGATAGTTTTATGTCAGGATATATGAATATGATATCAGGATATGAAACTTTGATATCATGATATGTAATATAATGTCCAAACATTGGAGCAGTATATAGTGGCTAAACATCACGTTGCTGTATTAAAATGGAATCATATTATCACGAAATGCATTACAATTTCGTCATATATCATTTTAACATCACTATGACATTTTAATGTTAGGATATGACATTTGAATATTAGGATATGGTACTTGAATATTATGATGTGACTTTATACATTGATGAAATGACTCATTGAGGTCACAATATAGCATTGTAATGTGATGATGTGTCATTATAATGACAAACATACTATTTAATATCGAATATTGTATAATAGACTTGTCGGATTATGACATTAAAATAGGAACAACATTAAAAACAGTTCGAAGTCAGGATCTGGCATTTATGCCAGGATATTAGATTGTAATTTATCAGAATATGACACTTTAACGTCATGAGATGGTATTATAATGTCCAAATTTTGTCCTTTTTATATCACACAATAACATTTGAATGTCAAGATATTCCATTTTTTATGATAGGATCTGACATTATCAAATCAAGATATGGCGGGCTTGGCGGCATATTAAAGTGACATTATAATGACTGAATATGACACTACAATATCTTAATGTGACCATAGAATGTCAGGATATGTCACTTTAAAGTCTGGATATGGCATTTTAATGTCAGGATATTATATTGTCATGTCAAGGTATAACATTTCAATAACATTATATTGAGAGACGCACGTTACCATATGTAATACAGAATCGACATAAAACATTCCAATATCAGGATGGCACATGTTGGTCCAACATATATATCGCAATATAATTCAGTAAGTAAAGGCCTCTACATTGCTCAAATACCGGTACTCCAAAACTGCCAGCAACAAAAGAACTTCGGAAGATTCAATAAAATGGAAAGTAAGATAGCGTTAAGACACACGCCCTGTGCACAGCATGTGGCCTTGCCCTCTCTTACTTTCATTTCCTTTTACACTAAAATTTCATATTGTGATGTTGATATGCTATATCATGATATTATAATAATATCGTGACAATACACTAAAATATCCTGTCACGTTAATACCATACCGTGATGCCTAACCACCATATCCTGCATTTATAAAGCTGTATCCAGACATCATAACGTCATTTTACTATAATAAAGATCACTATTTGGACATTACAAAACCATATCATGACGTTAATGTGTCTTGTCCTCATATCATCGTGACATAAAAAGTCAAGTGACGATAAACTGTGACATCGATTAATTTATTGTCATATTCCGATATTCTGATGAAAAATCATCTCATTACAACACCATACAATGCCATAACTTCATTACGAAATATAAATATCCTAATATTCAAAATGTAATATCTTGATATTTAAATGACATATTTCATGATATTAAACATATTGACATTTGCAGATCATGGACAAAAGTAAGTATTTAAAAGAGCATTGTTACAGGACGATTAGCAAAGATGTCATGTACATGTAACGTGTGATGTGCAAGTCCTTATCTTGTAATTGATTTTTGCTAGAAAGCCTCCCTTCAACGTCACCTACTGCCCCAGCCAACACGGGGCATTAATCCAATTCTGTTTATTTTTTGGGCCAGCGTCGAAGACGGTCAGCCAATATTAAAACAGCATTGGATGAATGCCTCGTGTTTAAACTCCATTATGATACAGAGCATATTTTGCTGTACAGGAGGGTGTGGAATCTACAGGCTGGGAACGGATTTTATATCATGGTCGTTTGTAACCAAGGCAAACTGAAAGAGCAGTCGCTCCAAAAAGAGTTCTAAAAAGAGTGAGGTGCGGGTGCAGAGTGGCTTGTTCAAAGGGGGATGGATCTCACAAATCTAGACTATATTGTACAACGATGTGCTCTCTTTGTATTGGCCAAACATGTAGAAACTGTGACAGTTCGGATGATTGAAACGCAATAATTTCATTATTTACCGAAGATTAATTTAACTTGACAAATCTCAATCTACATTTCTAGTGGGAAAGCAGTTCGAAAACACTCCAAAGCGTCACCCACCATGGTAGAATTAACTATAACTACCATGTGGGATTCATGTTGATAAACTCAATATAATATAATATGGTCATCTAAATAAGTTCTAGACTCCATGGGTTCGGCTAAAAAATACATTTTAGTCTAAACAACGAGATAGTTATCGCATATTTTCGGGTTTTTTGAGAGATCGCTTAGCAAAATATTATGGCGGCCATCTTGAATTTGTGCTATTAAGAAAAGTACTGATATTATTTCTGATCATCTGGATAACCTCCTTGTACTTAAAAACATAGGTAGAGGCACCAAAATCATTGTTTCAACTTCAAAAGTGAGGGATTGGGGTATAGGCCTACCCCTTTAAAAAAATGGCGTTACCTGGTGTTATTTTGAATTAACTACTATGTGGGATTTATGTTGATAAATTCAATATAATAAAATAATGGTCATCTAAATAAGTGCTAGATTCCATGGGTTTGACCAAAAAATACATTTTAGGTTCAACAACGAGATAGATATATTTTGTGTTTTTTTTAAGAGGTCGCTTAACATAATCAGAACAATATAGCGGCCATCTTGGATTTATTGAGAAAAGTGCTGATATTATTTCTGATCATCTGGATCAACTCTTTGTGCCTTAAAACATAAGTAGAGGCACCAACATATTTTTTTTCTAACTACAAAGGTGAGGAATTAGGGTATACCCCTGCTTTTCGAAAATGACATGGTGGCGGCCATCTTGAATTAAAAATGCACAAGGGGGATTTTTGGGGCCTCCTCGGAATTCGCCTGTGGAGATGTCCAGGTATCATTCCTGAAAAAATCAGCTTTCTGCAATTTTATTCCAGGTTCCTGTGTTTTTTTCACTAATGCTCTTGCACTAATGGTACGGGAGCACAACAGCAATCATCCAAGAGAAGCTGCAGCCTGCACGTGTCTGGCCGTAGTCTTCGGGGGGGGGGGGGGGATTGCCAGTGGCATACCCTGGTTCCTCTGTTCAACAGCGATGCCAATAGCTCCAGTTTTAGTGCAGGCACTGCCAGTGCAGTGTCACCACATTGCAGGCATTGATCTTGGATGTGGTAGCCTTGAAACAACCGGCAATATAGTGTTTGACATGTTATGTCTCTGACGTGGGATGAATTAAGTTATATACTCTCAGCTATGGTATTCTCTGGGGATTATGTGCCCCAAGGATAGAGGTTTTGTAGAAAAACTCTGGACGTCTGGGCATGCCTGGGGGTAAATCCCCTAGACATGCCCAAAACCCCTTTTTGGGCGAGTGAAGAAACACATTCATTACAACCCATCATGCCCTCATTATCTGTACATCATTCATCTCACCAATGGGCTGCACTGTTTGATCATATTAAAACGTCACTTAAATGACCATTAGTGAAGAAAAATGACGTAAAGCAACACTTTACCATTGCTACTACCATTTTAATTACAAGACCGCATAAAAATCTCGTAAGTTTTCAGATATAACTTGTGTTAAATCATTTTCTACATCACTTTGTCCTCAGGCAAGGGAACCGTGTTGGCTGATTTTCAAATTATCATTCAGATTCTATGTTCATACACTTATGATTTAGTAATTGATGTGTCTTATGATCGTAGATCAGGCGCCCATTCCCACTGAGAATTTGAAACTTAATATTATCCTCACTTCCTCTTTTTTTTTATTACAAAAAAAAGTTGTATCAATATAGGTACAATGTGTAGCCTAACTTTGCCGTATAATATACCATTGTGTGTTTCCCAATACCTTCACAAGCTTCGGGAATCGTGTCGTTCCACTCGTGACCATCACAGGTGAGTTTCACGTCCCATTCACCAGATGGCAGTCTGTATCCAGGATCACACGTGATTGTGACGAGGTCTGAGGCTGCTGCTGACCTACTGCTGACGTCACCATGTGATGGCGGAGTAATGGGCAAGCACCTGGCAGCTGTTTGTAAAAAAATATATGTTGTCGAATAGCACAAGCCAGATGGGTGTTAGAATTCATTAAAATAACTGTCATGTTCTATTTTTTGGGAATTGTTGCCGATATTGCCACCACAGGGAAAAAGTGAAAAGGCAAAACAATATTTTTGTCAATGATTAGGCTATATTGAAAACATGCCATGTTATGTGCATATATTTATGCAAAAAGAGGAAAAAGACGTATTTCATTTCATAAAGCAACGTTTTCATGGGATGTTTTGTCAATGCGCATTTATTATGTTTAGGACCAGCAGGGCATGATTTGTACTTTAACAAGACTTCCCGATATGACGATCATTTGACTCCAATATCGTGCTGAATTATCAGTTAGTCTTTATCGTCATGTTCCCCTTAAAGCGGTATATGTACCATTATAATTGTCTCCAATCTGTTTTATTAGCAGGTTAAATCACAGTTACTGGCAATGAAAATTGCCAATTTGTGGTCTGAGGTTAAACAAATGTGAGTCATTTTCAACACACCTTCACGTGAAGCTATGACGCTATGACGCGATTTCCAGCACAAGTGGTGATAAATGTTGTTACTTACTAAAACTACAAATTTAGTAATTTGATTGGCAGATCACCCTCCAAAACATTTTTTGGGGTTTGCATAGAAATATAACAGTAGCCTACAAGCAGTATAAAGGTTTAGCCTTTCAGTGTGGGCACCGATATTAGACGTCAGAATGATTCCGACGTCGAAAGTCGATCCGACCACTGAAATAATAAAAAAAAAATTATGGCCGTAGATCCATAGCATAGGTCAAAAGAAGTAGAGCTTACTACGACATTTCTGATTAGTTCAAATTGAAAAAAACACATTTTTAGTTTATATAAAAAATATTCCGCGCTTTAAGGGTTAATATTTCGCACATTTACCACCAACCTCCACAGATTATTAACGTATCGTTCCAATCACCCATCTCTTCACAATATAACGATTTCGATGACAGCCCATCTTCAAAATATTCTCCATATGGACAGGACACGTGTATGGTTTCACCACAACGCAGGTATTGTATGTTGATGGAAGCTCCTTCTGTATGTGGTGATTTATATGAACACGTTACTTCTGGAAAAAAGTGTACCACTAAGTAAATGCACATCCTACATTCACATATATGACAGATAAATGTTATTTAAATTTTACCAGAAAATATCTATCCTCGTATTTTATCCTGATTACATATGATTATGATAATATATGATTATGATATTATCCCAGTTGTTGGTATCAGATAATTATTTTCAGTTTCTGGATTTGTCATAGGCCTATATATTTCTCAATACTTTTCATATGTTTATATGTGTTTATTCGAATAATAATTCTTTATTATCCTTATTGGTTTAATGAATGTTATATAGGCATTTGTAACAAGTAAGATTAAAAAGTTAAACTGGTTTCTTCCTTTGAAAATTAAACAACCACATAAATGGGTATCCGAAATGCTGAGAGATAAGGGTGAATATTTCTGGTACTACCTGTACAATTAGGGACCGGGTTATTGAGTGTGCCGTTCTGAAAACATGTTAATGTATTCTCCAAGATTCTGTTCTCCTCTAGTATGTATCCAGTGTGACACCTGATGGTTACTTCCATGCTTCCTATCAGGGAAACATACCCATTATCAGGCGGATGAGGAAGCTCACAGTTTATCTCTGAAAATAAATCAATATGAAATGTGTATAAAAATGAAACATTGCTAATAGTTTATGTCAACGTTACACCCAAAATTATGGGATATAACTGTCGATTCTTAAACACAAGCAATTAATATATTTTTTAAAATTATCGATGAAACTGTTCAATATCTTTTATTGTCGATTGCGGGTATCTAAAACGTTGTGGAGCATATACTGACTCTGACACAGACCAGGTAAGATATGTCCATCCCCACACATAGACTGTTGCGTGCTGTGTATATATTCAGGGTCCATGCATCTCTGACCATCCCCACACCTAGACGTCATGCTGTGTATATAGCCTACTCACCTAGACATAGGCCAGGGGTGTCCATCTCCACACCTAACCATCATGAGCTGTGTATATACTCACCTAGACATAGGCCAGGCTCCATCTATCTCTGACCATCCCCACATCTAGGCCGTGACGTGCTGTGTATATATTGACCTAGACATAGTACAGCAGGATCCATCCATCTCTGACCACCCCCACACCTACACCATGACGTGCTGTGTATATACTCAACTAGACACATAGTCTGGTGCGGTATGTCATTTTGGCCATTTCTGTTGCCAAAATTGATTTTATTGTTTTTTCTGGCTTCATTAGGGGTCAAATAAGCCAAAAATATTGGGGTTCAATTTTTCCCGCCCCTCAACCTCGTTTTATGGCACATTCAAAATGGCTGCCATCGAAATCACATATTTGGTCATAACTTGGCCTCTAGCAAAGCTAGAGTCACGATTTTGATGTCTACACCCATGTTTTTGGGCATGAGGAATCCAATAGTGCCCATAAAAAATATGTATGTCTTGTAGATATTTCGATATTGAATATAAAACACATTTTTCATGCGTTCTCGGTCATTTTTTGTCGCAAATATGAAAAAACACAAATTTTCAAATAATTATTTTGGAAGCGTCATTTAGTATGTATTATAATATAAACAGCGCATTGCTGATGGTTTCTGATTGGTAGATGTCTCGTTGATGACCCTAAATATTCCACCAAGAAGGCGTACAAGTGATAGCGTAGAAACCGAGCAACTTCAATAACGATGTTTGGTACATTTCCTTAATTTGCAAATAAACATTTTGCAACAGTCACAGAGGAAATTTTTTAAAACTAGTGTGTCTTTTGCAAAAAAGTACACACTTTTTTGAGAAGTAGATAGGAGGGATGAAGATCCGATCGAAATTTAAAAAATAATACAAAAAGAATACAAAATTGTGAGCAAATTGTGCGTTTCAGCAATGTTTCATGTGTTGTCAAACAAATGATCAGAATCAATCATCATGATCATTGCGATTGTGATCCATCCCATCAGCAAAATTATTGGATTTTCAGATTTGTTTCTGTAAAATTTTTAAGCGATGCACAAGAAAAAATAAAATAGGGGATTTTATTTAATCACCGCCCATGAGAGATATCTCCGTTTAAATTTCAGTCATAATTTGACATATTCTCCGAGATGCAGGGGCTACTCTGAGATCAACACTTTCATGAATCAATTAATTTAAATACTGACAGTTAAATCTCCGCGTCAAGGCAATATTCTAATGAGGTGCAAAGCGAGTATTATCAATTAATATATAAATCTGTAACCTAACAAGGATGCCCGGCCGCGCAATGATTACAGTCTCTGTATCGCGTATACCTACAAACTGTTATTGCGGAATAGATTGGAGGAGGACTGGGGCATTACCACAGCTGACATTTAAGCAGATTACAACAAACATTCAATGGCTTGGTTTATCGAAAAGACAATGAGGTTTAGGTTCAAATTTAGCGATTTTGATTACAGGAATCGTCTGCAACACTGAGCATTTATATATCTGGTACTACGGCAGTCTTATTTGCATCAGTATTTGTTGAGCTCAATAACAGCCCTTGGTGCAGGTGAACTAAGACATCTGACAGGAATGAACATGCTATATTTCATTTCCCACACATTTTGTTCTAATGGTGGGAGGTTTGGCCATCTGATAAAGCAGGTCTTGTCTCCCATTGACATGTGGTTGGCTCTCATAAGGTGTAGCTCATGTAGGTGAGCATCTCCCATTCTAGATTTTCACACAAGAATAGTTGCCACCGTAAAGCTGGAATTATCATTAGCTGATTAAGCCAGAGGATTAGTACACTTCACAAACAAAATTCGTCCATTCTTCGATGTACAAATTTAGCGAGGGAGAGGCAGCGCATCGATAGAATATCGGACTGCCACGTCATTCATGCACGCATCCCGGGTTTGAACCGTGCTGATCTCGCAGGGGTCTTTCAGAGAAATATCCTTGTTTATTCCCTCTCAATGTGACTAGGTGATCACAGTTGCGGCCTCGTCGAGTTCAAGTTGAAACTAGTGTGTTGACGTTAATTTACAAGCTATTTAAAATAACAATATATGTGCATATAATCTGTTTACGTGTGAGGTACACTTGAATGCCTTTTCATATGTGTGGTCAATAGATAGATATGTTATCTAGCAAAAAGTGGTAAAGATATTTGATCATCTGCGATAAGCCCATGTACAAAGCTTTCAAAAAACCTATTTCAAGAAGAAATATACCACCATTTTCGAGAAGGTTACTGAACAAAATTAAAACTGATTTGCAACAAAGTAAAAGCTTCCACCGACGGTGAATTGACATACCCAAGCATATTCTGTTGTGCATAGCATTGTAGCATTACAAAGTAATATTACTTTTGGACTACTCTGTTGCAGTACATATTTGATCCAATTATGCCTCAAATCACCAATTACTCAGTTAATGCATCAGTATTAGATTCAGAGTTTGTCAGTATTTGACCAGAATATATTATTTGGTTCAAATCACACCTGTTGAGGAATGACGCTCCTGTTAGTGTAACCTGTGCAGAAAGAAAGTGAATTGACATGTCCTGGAGAAATTAGTACAAGCTCAACTTATTAAGAGTTTTAGACACCCGACCTCTGGTCACGATAAGGCGTTCTAGAGTATGCTCCCATGAGTAGAAGTAACCCAGAGAGAGATATCATTACCCATAGTACCCAGTGCCGACTCCACCAAATGATAGGCCCGAGGTGGTTTTTGTATTATGCTTTTGTCATGAAGCATCCCTTGTGTAATCACTCACGCGATCCGTGAACTGCCAATAAAGCGGTTCTAGATCTAGGCCTATTATTGGGACATCTCACACACTTCTGACTTCATGAGCTACTCTCATGGTTTGATAATTGTGTCATTTGAATCAATCTGCAGAAAACTCAACTCAACGGGAACCAGTTGGTTTGGATGACAATATACATACATAGTACTTAGTAAAAGTGTTCATCAGTTTTTTCAACAATCTTGACTTCTGCCTTTCTATAATGACTTCTCACAGGGTATCTAAATTTTCAACCACTTAATGTTGTGTCTCGCGGGCATTATCACTTTTTTACCGGATAACATATTTATCTACTACTGAGCATACAATATGCAAACACATTCAAGTGTATCTGTTAACATGCCTGGGTTGGTTCAAAATGTATCATGTTTTCTGTTCTCTTATTATGAAACATCATTTGTAATATTTTTTTAATTTAATGATCTGTGTCAGGCTACAAGGCGTCTCATGTAAACGGACTATCTTTGCTTATGTTGTCCAGTTGAAAAAATATCACGTTACCCTTTTCCTGTATTTAGACTGGAGCTGATTTACTGATACCTAGCGAAACATCTTTGTGGTTCTGAGTTGCTTGTTTCTTTTGCATAAGAAGATGAACCAAGCCATTAAATGTTTGCTGTGATCCTCTATGGTAATGGCCCTGTCCCCTACAATGATGACTGGAATCTATACGCTGATATCTCTCATAGGCTGTGATGAATTAAAAGTCCCCCTTTTATTTGTTATTGTGCATCATTTATGGATTTAAGAAAAACAAGATCTAAAAATCCAATAATTTGATGGTTGGGATGCTCCATAATCATGATAATTACCCACCAAGATTAATTCTGGTCATTTGCTTAGCAAATATGAAACATTGCTGAAACGCACAATTTGCGCACAATGTGTGCTAATTTTATTTCATTTCAAATAACATTGACCCATCCCACCCACTTCTCAAAGTTATCAACTGTGTTTTGTAAAAGACACATCACCGGCAATATCAATTATCGTCTGTGACTGTTGTAAAATGTTTAAATAAAATAAATGCATCAAACATCGTAATTGAAATTGTTCAGTTTTTACAATCGCTTTACGTCACTTTGGTCAACTATTTGGGGTCCATTAACGGAACACCTATCATTCAGAAACCATCAACTATGCACTGTTTATCATAATACTCACTAAGCAACGCTCAATGTTTGAATTTTAGTTTTTTCGAATTCCCGAAAAAAAATGACCGAAAACGTATC